>CM053769.1:376662726-376748763 GCA_028658325.1 Potorous gilbertii | reverse complement strand
GGTAAACAGACCTCCTCATCGTCAGAGACAAATGGAGGAATGATCTTCTCAAGGAAATAACCCTCTATGGTCTTAGTTTTTTTCCCTTTTCTGGGCATTTTCCCAGCCAGTTACTTGATTTCTGAGAGTCCTCTCCACCCCCTGGCCTAGCTCCACCCAGCTAGTGCTTGGGGTCTGAGATTCAAATGCTGCTCCCCAGCCTCAGGGCTTTTGGCGGCAGGCTTGACTGCTCTTCAATGGGGGCTTATCTGCTGGTTCTCAGGTGGGGGCAGGGCTGCCTCTCAGGCTCAGTTCCCTCAGGGGGTTTATACAGAGATCCTTTGTAGTGGAGCTGGGGTGGAGCTCCTGCTTGCTCTGGGTGTCTCTGGCTGAGCTGCCTCTGCCTCTGGGAGAGCTACCTCTGCCTCTGCGGCAGCGGCCGCTTCCCAGGGGATCCAAGTCCCAGAGATCCCCTGCTCCCCTCTCAGCCCGTCTCTCTCACTGACCTGTGCGTCTGTGGGTGGAGGGACCTTCGCAGCCACCGGAGATTCAGGTCCCTGACTCCTGCTTGGCTCTGCTCGCTCCTCTCAGTGCCACGTGGCCGGGGCGGGGGAGGGGAGTGCTGGGCAGGACAGGACTCGGTTCCCGTCTGAGGTACCTTTGCGGTCGGTTTTTCAGGGCTCTCTGCAATGGAAATCTCCTTCACTGTGTTGCTGCGCGGCTTCCACTGTTCCAGGATTTGTCAGGAGTTCTTTTTACAGGAAATCTATGGGCTGTGGGTTCGGACCTAGCATAGGTGAGTCTTTCTACTCCCAATAATTACATTATTATGAATATATAATAATATATCATGAATATATTATATATTAAATATACTTATATGTTATATAATATACTAATATAGGATATAGTATATTTACACATATTTAATTTATCATATAATTTATAATTTTAATGGTATGTATATATAAAAATTACTATAATTTTTCGTGATTATTATTACACATTTATATGTCATTACATAACAATCAAAACATTTTCCTCTCATCATTGTGAGGTAGATGCTGAAGACTTCAAAGGATCTGTGATTGATTTCTTCTATATGGGCTCTCCCTTTACTAACCTATCACTTTTATGCCATAGGGTATGATATCATGAAAAACAGTTATCAAAATAAAACACTTAGAATAGTTTTCTTATAGTTGACCCTCTTTACAATTATCTAGGCTGGACTTTGGAAGACAGAAAGAGTTGCTAGATGGATATACAAAGTCACTTCAGCTGGCAGGATGTACCAGAGCTCAGGATGATGCTTTGGCTTTTGAGGACTCATTATGGTTGTCTCTATGTTATAATGCAGCATTGTACAGATGGGGCAATGCTTCCTTTTTCTATTTTATAAAAGAGAGAATTGAAGCTTAAGGATTAAGTGACTTGTCCAAGGTCACACAGAAATTAGGTGTGTGTGTTCGTCCTTCATTTCCAAAGAAGACTATGCCATCAAGGAAATAATGACATGACTTGAACTTGACTTTGTTTTGAGTGAAGGAGGGCTGTGCAGGTCACCAGCCTCACTTCTCCTCCAGAGACATCTGAATCCAATGACCAGATATTCATCAGGATGACTGGAGATGACCCAGGATGAGGCAATTGGGGTTAAGTGACTTGCCCAAGGTCACACAGCTAGTGAATGTCAAGTGTCTGAGGTGAGATTTGAACTCAGGTCTTCCTGCCTCCTGCATTGGTGCTCTATCCACTGCACCACCTAGCTGCCCTCACACAGAAAATAAATGGCAGACCAAGGTCATCTTTCTAGTATTTTTCATGCTCCATCATTCTATTTGAAAAATGAGACATACTATACAATTGTGAAGAATTATCCCACAATATCTCTGAATTGTATCTCTGAAAACCAGGTTGTCAATGCAGTAAATAGAAGCTGAATTAAATTTGAAGACTTACTAGCAAAAAAATTTGATTTGTTACTTTTTGAATACTCATGTGTCTCAGTGTTAGAAGCAACTTTGGATGTTATCAAGTCCAACCCTCCCCCACCCTCCATTTTGCAAATGAAGACACTGAGTCTTGGGGAGGTTGGAGACAGCAATCTGGAGAGTCTAGATTTAGATCTAGTGTGCTGACTTTAAATCTAATGCTTCTCTGTTACACATACTGCCTCTGCTACCATTGTTTTTGAATTAGACAAAGAGCAGACCATTATGGTTGTTAAGGTGTACAATACAGGAGTTGCATGGGATAGAGATAATTGTTCTGCTTAAAGAGTCCTTGAAGAATGACCCAGAAAATTATCCCCATCACCCACTGGAAGGCAATTATTTTTCCTTCATTTGTTTTCAGATGTAAAAGAAATGGAGATGGACACTTGACTTTGTGCCTTTCAAAATGTCATGTAAGAAAAGGCTACATGGTAATAGACTACCTGAATTGAGAATTGGGTTGGGAACCTTGCCTCCCTCCATTTTTGTCATGACCATTATCCTTGGCACCCTTGATGTATGGGAGAAGATAATTCAGAACCTCTGGGATCTCTCAGAGGGAGTGCTGCTGCTAGAATTTTTCAGAAAGTAACACAGATGCACAGAGTTTATATCTGTGTATGTATATGTGTGTGTAGAGTTGACACACTGTTAGCATGATACTCACCAAACAAAAGCTAAAATCTTCTAAAGAAAATAACCTATATAAAAAAAAAAATCAACTAGGGTACACGAAGAAAACCAATAATCTACTTTGCTCTTTTTCTGAATCATTTCTGGTTTCTTTCTTCTTTTCTGGTCATTTTCTGTTATTATGTCCCCAATATCTATTATAGTTCTTTGACCATATTAGGGGCTTAATAAACTTTTATTGACATAGATTAAACTTTTCTCTCTTTTCTTAATCTTCCCATAAACCAAGGTTTTATTTTATTTTTTTAGGCTATATCATCTCAACTAATCATAAACCTCTGCCTAAAAATATGACCTTCTAAGATGATTCATGTATGGCATAGTAGAATCATATTATAGATAAATAGATGACAGGTAGATAAAGCATTTACTAAACATTTATTATATTTCTGGCACTGTATTTGCTAAGTACTGGGTATTGAGCGACTTCACACTTTTCATTTTCAAGGAGCTTACATACTAATGGGGGGAGAGGAGTAGTTAAGGTAGGAGTGAAGTGTATATGACTGGGCTCCTCCATGAAATAGTAGTTCAAACTGGAGACTCACCAACACTGAGTGGGCTTCAGAATGAAAGAGTACTGGTAAGGAGGCAGAGAAATCTAGAGTGAGTTGAGTTTAGAAAAATATTAAACAATTGTGGATTTTTCAGCAGAGGGTTACCAAGATGGTGAAGAGACTGAAGATCATGTCAAATGATAATAAATTAAGAAATTGGGAAAAAAATTCTTTGTTATATGGGATAGCTCCCTGTAGGGGGAAGAAAAGAGACCAGAAAGAAATATCTGTAAAATTTATTTTAACATAAATAAGTAAATTAACTTGGGATATTTAACAAAGAGAAAAGAAGACTTAGGGGAACAACGGAGATTTTTAAAAGTAGTTTATTGTTTGTCATTTGGAAGGGAGATTAGATTTATCATAGGATCAGAGACCTAGAACTGGTGAATTCCAACCCCCTTATTTCACAGATGAGGAAACTGAGAGCCAGAGAAGTTAACAACCTTGCCCAAAGTCTCACAGCTATTAGATGGCAAAGCTGGGTTTTGAATTCAAATTCTATAACTATACAAGTTCCCCACTCTTCCCACCGCACCGTAATGCTAATTCTGCCCAGCCTTAGGAAATAGATCTAGGAACAAGAGGTAGAAGCTACGGAGAGGCATATTTCAGCTCCTAGTAAAGAAAGAAAAAACAAAACAAAACAACCAACCTTCCTAACAATAAATCTTTATAAAAGGAGAGTGGGCTTCCTTGGCAGGTAGTAGATTACCACACTGACTCCCTCCTCCATGTAGAGGCAGTCTACGATCTGGGTCTCTGGCAAATGGTAAAAGGCATTCCTATGTATGTACTAGTGGGATTAGATGGCTTCTGAGGCCCCTTTCCACTCTGGGATTGTCTGATTCTGAGACCAATGAGCTAAGAGGTACCTGGGTTCTAAACTTGATTCTTCTCAAATTTATGACGGTTCTGAGTTCTGACCTTCCTACTTTAGGATGCCAACTTAAGCATTCTAAAATGGAAGATAGATGTCCCCTCAAGGTAAATTATTTTAAAAATCCCCAAACATCTTTTATGATAAATGAATGGTATGTGAAATTCTCTATGAATGGAGAAATAGGGGTGGGGAATGGTTTCATTTTGATGATGGCTTCTTCTATTTCCTGCCCAGCCCGGGGCCAATTAAATGCTCACTGCCTTATGTTTTGCTTTGGCGACTGACACTAGGCTAGTTATCTGCTCCCTGGCAAAATTAAGAGAACAAAACACATTTACCAGAGTGTGGAAGGTCAGCTCTGCCTAATAAAGGGTTTGTGACTATGTGAAATTGGAAAAGAAATGATATATGCTGAAGCTATTTTCATCCCATTAACTCAAGTCAGAAAGAATAAAGGCAAATGTAGTTTCAAAGATTAGCTTTAGAATCTGATGTACATTGAAGGAATACGACTGGCCTTCCCGACCCCCCTCCTACCTCTCCCTCCTTCAGAACTCCATCAATCTTTTCCAAGTTGGCACTTTAATGTGGAACATTTACAAATGCTTAGAATCTAAAAGAACTTTGCAGGCTGAAGGTTTCTCATTAATAAAGGGTCGTGTTTACTGATCTCAGTCTCTCATCTCCCCTTCCCTCAAGTAAGAGATCTGCAGTAGCAAATGGCAGTGTGGTACAGTCAAGAGGGCACTGGATTTGAAGTCAGTACCTGGACTGGACTCCTACCTCTGCCACTTAAGAGATATGTGACCTTAGGCATTTTCTCATTCATTTTCCACTCCTCACTCTCACTTACCCCATGTAGCCAAACTACTGTCAAGTCTCCTCATTTTTACCTTACAGTATCTCTGTAATATAACCTTTCTCTCCATTCACACAGTTACCACCCTACTGCTGGCTCTCATTACCTTAAACATGGACTCTTTCAATAACATCCTGGTTGGTATCCTTGCCTCAAACCTCCCCCCACCCCAATCCATTGTCCATTTAATTACCAAAGTGATTTTCCTACAGTGCAGGTTTGACCACACCACTTCCATACTCAATAAATGCCAGTAGCTCTCTATTGAATCCAAGATCAAATGTAAAATGCTCTGTTTAGCATTTAAATCCTTTTACAACCTGGCCTCTTTCTAACTTTCTAAACTTCCTACTATCATTCCTTTCCATGTACCCTGAAAATCAGCTATACTGGCCTCCTGTTTTCCTTTGCACAGGGCACTCCATCTGCTGGTTACCTGCTTTTCTTTGGCTGTCCCCCATACTTGGATGCTCTTTCTTCTTAGCTCTGCCTTCTGGATGCCTGGCTTCTTTCAAGACTCAGCCCAAATCCCACCTGCAGGAGGCCCTTCTGGTCCTTTTTGCTGCTAATGTTTTCCCTTTGAGACTACCTTTTATTTGTGCTGTTTATATCTAATATGTACCTAGATATTTAGGTACTCTCTCCCTCTCTTAGTCTCCCTCTCTTTACCTGAGGGTGCTCTGGCCAAAAGAAGGTACATTTTATTTTGTTGGCTGAAAGCTGCCTCATTAACTTGGGGTTGACCTGCTAGATTTCTTTCTCAAAGACCAAGCCTTAAAACCTAATTCACTCTGGAGCTCATAGATTTGACAATAATAGATCCCTGTCCACCTAGCACAGAATGAATGTAAATATTAAATAGTAACTATTTCTCTCTTTTGACCAGTAACCCTGAGGGTCTTTTTCTCCCAGTTTGACTTTTTTTTTTTTTTATATTAAAGGAGTCATCCCTTGACTCACTTGTTAAAGAGCTCTATTCACTAAATGGGTGATATCTCACTCAAAGTGAGAACCTGAAAAGACCTTGGCCTAAAAGGGCCAGGGTCTCCCACTGCATCCTGGGCCATCTCCAGTCATTCTAATGAATATCAAGCCACTGGATCCAGATAGCTCTGGAGGAGAAATTGAGGCTGGTGACCTTGCACAGCCCTCCTTCACTCAGATCAAAGTCAACTGCAAGTCATGTCATCACTGTGATGTCATGATCCTGTTGAGAATGAAGGACAAACATAACAACAACAACCTTGTATTTATGCTGTGTCTATTTAATATGTACCTAGATATTTAGGACATGTTTTAGGGCAGTTATGTGGTGTGGTGGATAGCACTGTGGACCTGGAGTCAGGAAGACTTATTTTCCTAAGTTCAAATCTGGCCTCAGATGCTTACTAGCTGTGTGATCCTGGGCAAGTCACATAACCCTCTTTGCCTCAGTTTCCTCATCTTAAAATGAGCTAGAGAAGCAAATGACAAACCACTCCACTATCTTTGCCAAGAGAGCTCTAAATAGGGTCACAAGGAGTCAGACATGACTGAAAAACAAATGAATACCTAGGTATTTGTTTCTTCCTCATTGGACTGTCAGTTCCTTAAAAGCAGGACTATTTTTCTTTTTAGTTTTTTTTATAACCTTTCTTTGTATATCCTCAGCATTTTGCACAATGCCTGGCACATACTAGTAAACTCTCATACATGCTTGTTAACTAACTTACTGATAGTTGAGCAGTTTTTCTGAAGTATAGAGAGTATGAGAGAACATAATCTATAATTCTGGAATATTAGAGTGGGTTGAAAGCCCTCAGTGCTAAATAGAAAAATGTGAATTCTACTTCATAGGTGAGAGGAAGATTGTGGAACAGAAGAATAATGAGCCAGATCTTTGTGGAAGAGAATACCAGGATATGAAGGATATACTTAGATATGAAGATGATGGGGGAGATTAGAGTTGAGAAGACCTGAAAGGAGGGTATTGAGTGTCATGAGTTCAGTTGGAGATTAATTTAGTTTGGTCTGGAGTAGTTGCAGTAGGAAAAGAGAAGAAGGAATGAATTTTGGAGCAGTTTTGAAAATTGGACCCTGATAATGCGAGCTGGTACCTGAAGGTATGTGAAAGGTATGAGAGACAGAAAAGTTATGTTAGTAGTGAATGGATGATGGTACCCCAGATGGATTTAATTAAGTTAAGGGAAGAAAGGCTTTAAGGGGAAAGATAATGAGCTCCACTTTAGACAATTGAGCTATGACTAGGAATTCTTGTTGGCATTTAGTCAAGTAAACAAGCAAGTTTTAAATGCTTACAAGGTGCCAGACAACTGTGCCAAGCACTGAGAAAACAAAACAAGGCAAAACATTCCCTGTCCTCACAGAGCTCACAATTTTATGAGGTCATAGTAGTCATAAGAGGAAAGAATTAGAGAGGATCATCTACCTAAGATATGGTCATGCTGGCAAAGAGGGCAATCCTTTCCTAAAACAATTGGGCCTGTACTCCAGCCCCATGTTTTACTGTCCTTGGTCTTCCTATCCTCTGAAGAAGAGATGGGGTGAGGGAGGGGAGAAAGGAAAAATGTTCTATTCAATCAGTCAAGGTAGCAGCCATATTAAGTAGTCAGAAATAGGATGAAGAGCCAGGGGAGGAAACACAATGAGTACTTAGAAATGTAGGAGGAAGATTAGGATGGTGTAGTGTCTATGAAGCCAAATGTGGAGAGACTATGCAATGGTGGAAGGTGGTCATCAGTGTCTAAAGTTACGTAGAGGTCAAGGAGAATAAAGACTGGACATTTGCATTGGACTGTTAAGTAAGAGCAGTTTCATTAAGGGATAAGAATTGGAAGCTAGATTATAATAATTTAAAGAGAGAGTAGATGGTGAGGAAACAGAAATATCAGAGAGTGATAAGCATGGATAGGACAGGTCTCAGTGTTGTGGTGAGGACATAGAACCCTGATCAATGTCTCAGAATATTCAGATACTAAGGATTAAATGTGTCTGAGAGAAGGGTTGTCAATATCAACAGAGAAAAAGAGAGAGATTAGAGAGAGAGAGAGAAACATCTCAAACCATCATGTTTGGTATTAACTTCAAACTGAAAAGAGGACTTCATGTTTCATATGCTGGCTATGAATTTTCAAAGATACTATGTTTATCAGTGTCACTGATACTTACTATGCTTGGGTTCTGTGCTTTGAGACCTTAAACCTACTCCCTCATGACCCATAGTCTCAAAAGTGCATCCGTGTGTGTGTGTGCATATGTGTGTGTGTGTGTGGTATTTGTAGGTATGAGCAATTTGGATTCATTTTTATTTTTTTTTCCACTTTGTATCTGTACCCTACAAAGGTTATCTCATCTCTCACTCCTGTCTACTAGCCTCTATTTCTGATTCCTGCTTCATTTTCTGTCTTGTCTTCTCATTCCTTTCTCTTCCTTCCCCAGACGTGCTTCTTCCACCACCCTCCTGAATTCACCTTTCTCTACTTCCTCCTTCACCTCAGCTAACTAGCTCTACATCTGGAATTTTACACCTCTGGCACCTTCACTAAAAATGCATCCAAAGCACAGCAGTAAGAGTACTGAATGTGGAGAAATATCTCATCCTTTGAGACCAAAGGGAAAGAGAAGAGGGTGGGTGAGTACATAAAAAGTATAAGGGTAGATGAGGGAGCTCATAGTTGATGACTTCAATCTTTAAGTCATAGGAAAAGAGAGAAGAAAGAGCACATATGGGTATAAAGGAGGTTCACAAAAACTCTTATGTCCACCATGCTAGCAAGCCAATTTCATTTGTAGTCAATTTCAATTGTATCCGGAGGTTGTTGTGAAGGTCAAATGAAATATTTATAAAATGCAGCACAGTGCCTAGCACATAGTTGGTGCTAAATAAATGCTAGTTGTAAGAATTGTTATTTTTATTATTTACCCTGATTAGAATAGAAGCAATTCATTCTCGTTTCATCTCTTATGATTATTTGTTCATGTTTACCTTATTATATTTTCCTTGACTCCTGTGTTGATGCTTTGAATTTTCTATGAAGCTCTGGTCTTTTCATCAAGGATTCTTGGAAGTCCTATATTTCATTTTTTCAATGTTTTTATTTATCTCATTAAATATTTCCCAATTACATATAAATTTTTTAAACATTCTTTTAAAAAAATAATTTGAATTCCAGATTCTCTCACTCCCTGCCTTTGATTTTGATGATAATATGAGGTCATGGCTAACATACAAAACAATAAAAATAAAGAAAGTAAAAACAAAGTGTGCTTCAGCCTGCATTTAGAGTTCATCAGTTCTCTCTGAAGGTGGATAGCACTTTTTGTCATAGGTCCCTTGGATTTGTCTTAGATCATTTTCTTTATCAGAGCTGTCATTTACAGTTCATCACCTTTTTAATATTTCTGTTACTGTGTACATTATTTTTCTGGTTTAGCTTACTTCACTTTGCATGAGTTAATATCAGTCTTCCCAGGTTTTTCCAAAACCATCATGTTCTTCATTTCTTATAAGACAGTAGTATTCCATCACAATCATATACCACAATTTGTTCAGCAATTCCCTCATTGCTAAACATTCCCTTGATTTCTAATTCTTTGCCATTGCAAAATGAGTTACTATAAATATTTATGTACAAATAAGTCCTTTTCCCTCTTCTTTGATTTCTTTGGGATACAGACTTAATAGAGGTATTGTTAGGTCAAAGGGTATGCACAATTTGCTAGCTCTGGGCATATTTTTAAGTTGTTCTCCACTCCACTCCATCCTGCTCCAGTTTACAACTCTACTAAAAGTACATCGGTGTCCCAATTTTTCCACATCCCCTTCAGCATTTTTTAGTTTCCTTTTCAGTCATGTTAGTCCATCTGATAGGTATGAGGTAGTATCTCAGAGCTGTTTTAATTTGCAGTTCTCTAGTCAGTAGTGATTTAGAGTAGGTTTTCATGTGATTAGGGGTAACTTTGATTTCTTTTTCTGAAAACTGCCTCTTCATGTCCTTTGACCATTTATCAACCAGGGAATGGCTTTTATTTTTATGAAGTTGGCTCAGTTCCCTGTATATTTGAGAAATAAAGCTTTTATCAGAGAAACTTGCTTTGAAATTTTCCCTCCAGTTTCCTGTTTTCTTCTATTTTTGGCTGCATTTGTTTTGTTTGTGAAAAAGCTTTTAAATTTCATGTAATTAAAATTATCTATTTTACTTCCTGTGATTATCTCTATTGCTTATTTGGTCATAAACTTTTTCTTTATCCATAGATGCAACATTTTCCCAAGTTCTTTAACTTATAGTATCACCTTTTATGTCTGAATCATTTCTCCATTTTGACTTTAGGTTGGAATACAATGTAAGAAGCTGGTCCATGCCTAGTTTCTGACAGACTGCTTTCCAATTTTCCCAGCAATTTTTCTTAAATGGTGAGTTCTTAGTCCCCAAAACTTAGATCTTTGGTTTTATCAAACACTAGATTACTATGTTTATTTATTATTGTATATTCTGTATATAATATATTTCACTGAACTACCACTCTCTTTCTAGCCAGATGGCTTCCACTTTGTAATATAGTTTGAAATCTGGTACTGATAGGTGGCCTTTCTTTACATTTTTTCATTGACTCTCTTAACATTTTTGATCTTTCTGTTCTTGCAGATGTACACTGGTGTTTCATCCACATGGGCTCTGGACCAGTCTCCCTCCACCTCCATGTCACAGATCTTTCTTTCCAAACTCCTAAGTTGTCTTGGGTTGGAGGAATGTCTCACTATGAACTTTTGTTGCATCTACCACTTCAGACTTTGATTTGAAGCATTATTTTAAAGTTATTTGGAAGGGAATGTTGGCAGAGCTTGATTGAGTGCTTTCTCTATGCTGACATCTTGGATCCCCTATATTTCATGTCCGTTCTCCTACCCCTGTAAGGTTATACTCAGCTTTGTTTGATAAGTTATTCTTGACTGTAAGCTTATATTTTTGCCTTCTGAAATGTCATATTCCAGTCTCTCTACTCTTTTATAGAAGTGGCTGCTAAATTATGTATGATCCTGACTAGGGCCCTTTTGTATTTGAATTCTTTCTTTTTTGACTGTTTATAGTAGTTTTTCTTCTATCTGGAAGCTATGGAATTTGACTTTAATGTTCCTGGGAATTTTCATTTTGGAATTTCTTTCAGGAGGCATCTGGGGAATTTTTTTTCTTTTTTCTACCTTGCCCTTTGGTTCTGAGAAATCTTGGCAGTTTTCTCTTGTAGTTAATTGAAATATAGTATCTAGGTTCTTTTTTTTATCATTGCTCTCAAGTAGTCCAGAAATTTAAAAATTATTTCTCTCTGATTTGTTTTCCAGGTCAGTTGCTTTTGCTATGAGATACTTTAGATATTTTTTTTCCCACTTTTTCAGTCTTTTGATTTAATTGTCATATTTCTTATGATATGAAGTCATAAGCTTCTGTTTGAGCTATTTAGTTTTCAAGTGATTTATTGCTTGAGCAAGATTCTGTACCTCTTGTGTCAAGGGGTTATTTTCTTTCCAGTTCTTTCCTCCATTCCTCTTATGTTTTTTTTTTTATTTTTCTCTAGTTCTTACTTAAATTATAAAACAAAACATTTTAAAAAACCCTTAAAGAAAATCTTACTTCCTCCTGTCCTGGGGTAGGAGGACAAGAGAATTTGCTGAGCTCCTTCCTTCTACTTTACTCTCTTGGCTCTGCTGACCTATTTTCCCCTTCTGTCATATCTACCTATCTGACGGCTAGAAGGTGAATCCTCAGCATTGTTTTAACCTGAATTTTTCTTATTATTAGTGATTTGCATCATTCTTTCAAATTGTTGTTGGCAGTTTGCATTTTGTCTTTTGAAAACTGCCTATTCATATTCTTTGACCTCTTTTCCATTAGGCGACTCTTAGTCTTATATATTTGTAATATATTTTGTCATATTCAGTAATTCTATAGGAGCTGACAGGTAGCAAACGTGGGCCATAGCCCTGAGGGCTGCACTAATATGTCTCACTCTGAGGGTAACATATATAGAGAAGCAGACCTATAGTTATAGTGTTCCTATAAGGAGCTACTTTGACTTTGGAAAAGTTGATATCTTTTATAGTATAAAGACAGAGGAGAGGAACATTTAATAAGGAAGATATGGGCAAGGGAGAGTTTCATCAGTTGTGAGCAGTGTTAGATCAAAAAAAGAGTGGGTGGAAAATAGTAGAGTCTTAGATGTAGAGTTTAACATGAATCTCAGAGATGTTCTCATCCAAACCTTCATTTCAGAGGAGGAAACTGAGGTAAGCCCAGGTAGATGAAATGACTACCCCAAGGTCATGAAGGCAGCAAGCATCAGATGTTTAATTTGAACTCAGGCCTTCTCACTCCAGAGCCAGTGCATATATTTGAACTGTGAAAATAGCAATTTTCGGAATTGAGTACTTGTATAGTTTCGTTTTGGATTAAATTTAATTCTGTTTACCATTTCATCATTTAAGAAGCATGAGAATTGTGTGTTATTTCCATGTCCCTAAACCAAATCTATGGAGCACATAGAGACATGTATTTTTTAGAGCATACAGACAAAAGGAGAAACTTTTAGTTAGGTAGATATGAGCAAGGGAGAATTTTATCAGTTTGAGCAGTTTTAGATCAGGAAAAAGGTAGATGCAAAATTATGGATTATAGAAGTTGGTAAAATTTGTGGTGTCATTGTTTTAACTGTTTTACATTACTATGTTTTATATTTAGTGTATTTAAATTTATTTTTAGTTTTTACAGATAATGATTCGTGTGAATTGTGTTTGTCCTTCATTCTCGAAGAGGACCATGACATTAAGATGATGGCATGACTTGCAGTTGACTTTGATTTGAGTGAGGGAGGGCGGTCACCAGCCTCACTTTCTCCTCCTGAGCCATCTGAGTCCAATGGCCTGATATTCATCAGGATGACTGGAGATGGCCCAGGATGCAATGGGAGATGCTGGACATTTTAGGCTCAGGTCTTATCATATTATCACTTTGAGTGAGATACACTCATTCAATGAATAGTCTTCATTAAGTAGTTACTTAAGGCTTGGCCCCTTTAATAAAAAAAAAAATCAAACTGGGAGGGCAACACTCTCAGGGTTTGTGGGTAAAAGAGAAACAATTACTATTTAGTATTTATATTTATTCTGTGCTATGCAGGTGGGGACCTGTTGTCCAATCTGTGATTTTCAGAGTGAATTGGACTTCAAGGCTTGGTCTTTGAGTAAGAAATCTAACCAGTAAACCCAAAGTAAAAAAAGTCAGCTTTTGGCAATGAAAGTGTACCTTCCCCTGGGTAGAGCACCCTGGAAGGGGAGGGTAAAGAAGGAGAGAGGACTCTTCTAGAGTTCAAATCTGTCTCCATCACTTCTAATCTATGGGACCCTGGGCAAGTGACCCAACCCTGTTCCCCTAGTCTGAATTATGAAACTGACATATTCCAAGTCATAATGAGCCTCACATTGAAATTTGACATACTTCTAATGGGAAATATTCCATGTTTCAGATTACATTTGGTGAAACTAGTTAGTGATAGGATCAAGAGCCAGTGTCATATAGAAGACTGGACTTCATGTGCAAGAAGATCTGAGTTGAAACCCTGCTTAAGATTTTTATTAGCTATGTGATCATAAGCAAACCTTATACTTCTATTTGTGCTTCTATAAAATAGAGGTGGATAGATACTTGTAGTATTTCTCTCAAAATGTAAGGCAGGAGGGAATAACCTATGTGAAAATATTGTAAAAAATTTAAAAGTGAAGTTTAAAAATTTGTAGTACAGTGGATAGAGCACTATGCCTACAGTCAGGAAGACATGAGTTAAAATTTTGACTCAGAGACTTACTAGCTATGTGACCCTGGGCAAGTCACTTAACCCTATTTGCCTCAGTTTCCTTATCTGTATAATGAGCTGGAGGAGGAAATGACAAGCCACTCTTGTATCTTTGCCAAAAAATTTCCAGTGGGGTCGCAAAGACATGACTAAAACAGAACAGCACAAAAAATAGTCACTGTTATTAATAACATTTAAATAGTACTTTAAAGTTTGTATAACAATTTATATGTGTTAACTCATTTAATTATTATATAATTCAATTATTACAACATTGATTATAATTATGTAATATAGTACCAGTTCAATATAATTATAACTCTACTCTGATAAGCAACATGCACATATAAAATGTAATTCCAAATTGTTGTGTAATAGCTAACATTTGATCCTCATAATAATTCTGGAAGGTAAGTACTATTGCGGCCCCCATTTTACAGATTAGGAAAATGAGTCAAGCAGAGGTTAAATAAGTTGTTTAGGGTCACACAGAAAAGTATCTGAAGCAGGATTTGAACTCAGACCTTCTAGTCTCCCAGTCTGTGACCTATCCACTGACTCACCTTGCTGCCTATGGTCAGGCACTATGCACTATGACTTAGTGCATCAATCAATAAATTACTAATTGTCACATATCAGTCATATATCAGGGGAGTTACTTATCAGTTTGAGAAAATGTTAGTTGCTTTTATTTTATATTCTATACCTAATGAAAGACTTTTCCTTTCTTTCATTTTACATTAGATGTATATGCAGAGTCTGTAGATATACATTATACGACGTTCATGATATCACATGTTAGTCCAGAAGACATCATGGGTCACACATAGATATGTAAATGGGGGATGATGCCATCAAATTGCTCAGAGAAATCTTCAAATTCTTAAGAGAGTCCCCTGATTCTCCCCTTCTCCCTTACAAGTACATATCATTTTGGATAGGATCTGAAAGTGGGGCCAGAAAAAAATAGGAAGAGGTGAACAGACTAGATGGCATCTGGGAAAATGCACTGGGCTTTCAAACAGTTCCCACCTGCTTACCACCACCAGAGCCCAACTGGAAGCACTAAGTTATGCTGTTGGTGCTGCTTTATGACTGACTATGAATCACTGGAAACCACAGTCTCATAAGAAACCAAATTTTAGGTGACCCAAAGGGCAGTAGAGAGCAGCAGGTTGGTTTTCAGTAGGTGGGAGCCTGCTTCCAATGTTGACTTTATACATAAGAAGTGTCATGAAAGACATTAGTCAGCTTATATATGCATGAAAAAGGAACTAGATTGGTTATATATTCAGAACAAGGGCTCTCAGATGGGCAGTCAGAGCACTACACTACACAGTGGTTTAAGGTTTGCAAAGCATAGTACTCATGTTATACCTCATTTGAAAATTGCATTTATTTAGCACTTTAAGGTTTGAAAAGCACTTTGCATATGTTATCTCTTGATATTGACAACAATCCTTTGAGATAGGTGCCATTATCTTCATTTTACACATAAAAAAACTGACCCTGAGAGAAGTTGAGTGACTTGTCCAGGGTCACACAGCTATTAAATGTCTGAAGCAGTATTTGAACTGAAGGTCTGACTTAGTACTAGAGCATTTGATTCATTTACTTTTTAGCTGTCTACAACAGCTAGCAGTTATGTGGAACTTTAAACATTTGCCAAGCACATTAAATGTTATTTCATTTCATCTTCACAACCATCCTAGGAGGCAAATGCTGTTACTATCTTTATCTTGGAGATGAAGAAACAGTTTCAAGTAGATTAAGTGAGTTGCCTAGGGTCATACAGCTAGGATGTGCTTGAGGCAGAATTAGAACTCAGACCTTCCCATCTATAAGTCCAGTGCTCTTTCTGGAGTAAGATCTGGACAATGAACTGGGCCCAGGATTGAATAAAAAATTAGGAGAACAGACTGGCTGGTTTGAATTAGGGGGAATTTTGGAATTTGGAAGAGATTCTAAAGCTGTCCCTGATGATCAAGAATGAATTTTTTAATGACATCATGAATAGCTTGGATGTGATTAAATCATAAAATTTTCTGGTGGGTGTCCTGCAGTTAGTAGGAGCTGTGCCAAACAAAATGGAGCTGGAGATATGACTACAAATCAGCATGTAGAGGGAAATAGTAGATGAGTCCTGAGCTTGCTGACAAGCTCGTTGACTTTGTGACTCATTTTTCAAAGATTCAGACAGCATTGTAGAGAATACACATACTGAATGGTTATTGTACATAATCCTATCCCAGAATTATGAAGGTGGTTGGCTAACGTTTAAACCAGTTTGATTTTTTTTTTGTCTAGGAAGATGTATATGGGTTATCCAGATAGTTGAGCATGAAAGGATGCATTCTTTTAGTCATATTACCTAAGGAAGAGACCAAAGGATAGCCCTCTGGGTGTGAGGAGAACCCCCACTAATGAAATCGTAGCACTTTTTTTTCATCTCTGAAGTAGTAAGACTTCATACAGACCTGGGGCTACAGACATTAATGCAATGGTTCTTCAGCCACCAGACCACCAGACACATGCTTAGACTCTCTCTTCTCCCAAATATTTTATCTGGGAGAATAATCCCAAGGTCATTCTCCTAAATCAGGCATTTTCAAACATGCCTGGAGTGATCTCTCTCTCTTCAACTCTGCCTCCTGCCATCCTTCAAGCAAGCCTCAGCTAAAATCTTACCCTCTGCAAGGAGCCTTCCTCAGTCCTCTGTAATCTTAGTAACCTCCCTCTGATGTGAGACTCCCTTTTTCCATATATATCTTGTCTTTGCTCATTATTGTTTATTATTTGCCTGTCCTCTCCCCCATCAGAATGTGAGATCCTTGAGAGAAGGGATGGATTTTTTTTTGCCTTTCTTTTTATCTCCAATACCTAGAACATAGTAGGTAGTTCATAAGTCTTAGTTGACTGATTTTTGATTCTCAGGAAAAAAATCTATCAAACAGAAAATTCAAATGCCACCAACACTCATAAATGTTCAGATCTGAGGATATGGAAATAATTTGCCAAACTCCTAGAATCTGGCACTGCTCATTATGTGGTTCCTAGATTAATTTCTTAAGACGGTAAATACTTTTCTATAGTAATTTGCAGTCTGAGAGATCATCTTTGTGGAAAAGTACTGAGAGAAATGATAATTAATAAACAATGTTTTGGGGAGATGCAGAGTTCCCCTTCCTCATTTTCCTAAAGTTCTGACTTTAAAAAGTTCAGTCTCTTGAAGGACATTGCTGATAATGAGATTGGACTAACCCAAGTGGAGTAGCCACTGTGTTCTGCTCAGGCTTGGATGGGGCATAAATTTTTTGAATAGATTGCCCAAGGTTGGGAGTGATCTGGTTGTAGAGATAAGTCTTTCTGTCCAAGAGTGACATGATGTTGCCTTCAGTTCCTCATTGTAATATTCATTCTCTCTTTGATCGTTAATCGATCAGGATTGATTCCTACTCTAGGGAACACGCACTCTTCAAAGGGCTTATAAATTATGAACCTAACATCATAATTGTCTTTGGTCTAAGAGAGATGGCAAAATTACCAGCCTTTTATTAACAAATGTTCAGGCCATATTAAGAAAATGACTAAATTACCCAGAAACTATGTCTCTTGAACCTTTCTAATTGCTACAGTATCAACCCTTCTATCACATCATCAGCTCATATTATTGGTCTACAAAACTTTTTCTGATTTAGGTCATTAGCCAGGCCTAAGAGAGACAACCAGAGAATCTCTTGTTTTAATTAATTTGTTCCTTTTGTCCCAGGAATTTATTAGCAAAGCTCACAGTGGCCAAAGCTTGCATTTTCTCTTGTTGCCTAAAAAGCTCTGGAAGATGGGTTGCAGGAGAGGGAGAAGGATGAGGAACTCTTTTCACATTTGAAAAGCAAAGTGTCTCAATTCCAGCCATGACACCATTAAAGAACAGGCACTGAAATGTGAATGAAATATAGAGAGCTTGCCACTCAAGGAGTGATTGGCTTTCAGAGGTAATAACTGAAGATTCTTGTCTCATGGGGCCCTGATTCGGTCAATAACTCAGTTTCTAGAAAGTAAGTTACTTGGCTTCTAAAACCACTTATTTCCAAAGACGGCTTAAACAATGCTGTGCTTTGAAATGTTCTCTATTTTTATATCCTCTGCAACATCAGGGATTTTTGTACATATTAATACCTATTGAGGGGCAATTTAGTGTTAGCGGATAGAGAACCAGTCTTAAATCCAAGAAGGCCCAGGTTCAAAACCTGCCTCTGACAACATACATTTGACTCGATTTAGTCAATTTTCTTCTCAGTGTCCCAGGCCTTTCTCTAAAACTATACATTGCAAAAAACATGTCTAATGCATTGGGAGGAGTTCTCTGTACCAATGAAATCACAGGCCCAGTCCCTATCTTCTTGCTAACTATTATATGATGAATTTATCCTTAGCCTTCTTTTCCTACTCTCCCTGACCAGTTTTATTCATTCCTGTAACTTTAGCTATCTTTTCAATGAAAATGACTTCCAAGTCTACCACCATTTATATTCTTCTTAATATCAGAGTATCATAGACTTACAGTTGAAAGGAATCTTAAAGATCTTTTTATCCAGCCCCCTCATTTTATAGATGAGGGAACTGACATCTAGAGATGTTAAATGATTTGCTCAGCAGCATAGACAGCATCAGATGTAGTGGTTTCAGGATACAAATACTTGATGTCCAGATCTCTTTCCAGTGCACTATGCTCCTGTCCTTTTCTGTTCTTATCTCCAACTGTGTACAAGACATCTCCACCTAGGTATCTTTCATTCTTTCAAGGATTCCTATGAGTTAGAGGGCTTCTGGTTTCTTCAGTCTGAGAGCAGGAGAGGATGGGATCTGCTCAGCTGGGGAGCAGTGAGGACTAGAAAGGAATCAGCTAGAATAGAAAAGGCTTTGCATGAGGGCATATTTTTCCTGAAGAGCCTTAGTCCTTCCAGTTTGGAGTTGTGAATTGTCTCAGGCACACTGATTTTTCTCACCTGTGTGTCTCCCTGTAAGGTTTATATAAGTGTGTGTCTACTTTCCCCTAAGACACTGTATGTATTCGTGGGAGAGTGTGACCCCTGTTTGTATGCAAACTATAATATGTTGATTATTTTTTCATTTGCCTTATTGTTAAGATGCTTTTATGTTTGTGATCTCAGTTTTACAGGGACTGAAGTCTAAAGGTTAAGGCTTATAAGCTAGTTTGGAGTAGCAGAAGTGCATCTTCCCCTTCCTCCATCTCATGCTTCCACACAACAGAGTTATCCCTAGAACTGGGAGAAATTTTGAGTCACAGTCATATTGTGATGGTCTATCTCTAAGAATTCAAGATTGTTCACTGTTGGGGTGAAAAGTCCAGCCTAAAGAGAAAGGAGGTGACTATACTTTATAAATGAGGTGCCTCACATAGACACACTTTCATTAGGAAGGTGCTACCGACCCAGAATTGAATAGGAAAACTGCAGTGCTTTCAATGTTCTTAAACTACTCATTGCCACAAAACTCATCTCTCTGGCCCCTTTATATTCTTGGTGCTCCTTTATGGTTGTCAATCATATAATACCATGATATCCGAGAAAAGCAGTGTGATGTAGTGAACAGAATGCTGGACTTGTAGTCAAGAAAACTTTGGTTCACATTCTAACTCTGTTACTTAAACTGTGTGACCCTGGGCAAATCACTTAATCCTTCTCAACCTTAGTTTCTTAATCTAACATCTACTTGCCATGCTGCCCAGGCCTTTACTGCCATACTCTCCTCAATGGAGCTTTAAGTACCCCCTTGGGTAAAAAGACCTTATTATACCCTTCTGACTCTAGTCACTTAACCATACTGCCCTCCCACCACATCCTATGTAGGTACTCTGCAGTTTCTCTTCTCAGTCCCTCCCTTTCCCATTCCACCTCTTGCTCTAGGAACAATAATCAAGAATACCATTGCTTCTGAGAAGGCACATCACCAGCTGAATGTATTTATTACCCTTGTGACTTTATCCTCTCATGGTCCTTGCTCCTCCTGTAAACTCCTTGAGGGCTGGGACCATCTTGCTTTTGTATTTGTATCATCAGTGCTCAGCACAGTGTCTGATGCATAGTAAACACAATGGTTTTTCATGTATTTTCTTTCTTTCAGTCATTCTTTTGTTTATCTGTTAAATAGGGATAACAATATCTGTATCATTTAACCCATAGGGTGATGAGATACTGTCTATAAAGTGTTTTGTCAATCATAAAAGCAATTTAGAGATGTCAGTTGTAGTTAGAAGAAAAATTATAGTGACCCAGAAGGCATTAGAAAGATGGCAGGTGGGCATATGGAAGGAATCAAGTGGCACAAACCATGACTCATTCAAGAGCAGCCGTATAAAAGGCTTCTTTAAGAACACAGGTGACCTTGTGCATAGTTCAATGGCAGGGTCTCTGCAAGGACCCCAGGCACATGCCATAAAAGCCTATATATCTTCTGAAGCTCTAGGACTTTGCAAAATGGCAATTATCTTTATTTGCATGAGTACTGTGGAGGGAATAAGGTAATAAGGTAAAATAGGAAGTGGAAGAAACAATTTATATCTGCATACCCTCAGACTTAGTCATTATATCATAGAATATTTGGGAGCTAAAGGACCTTAGGAATGACCTAGTTCAATTCCCTCATTTTACCAATGAAGTAATGGTGTTTTTGGAGGGGGAATGTGATTTGCCAAACATCACATAGCTATTAAACATCAGTAGCATAATTCAAAAGCTGACTCTCTAGGTGACGTAAGCTCAGGCTCACTAACCATGGGTATCCTAGGAGAGTATCTTGGTGCATTCCACTAATCAGAGGGAAGTCATTTCCTAGGTAACAGTTGTTCAGTGAGATCATGGGGTAAAAGAAGAACCAAAGGGCATTTGTGGTATCCTTCTTTTGTCTTAAGTTTCAAGGAGAGATGGAGTATGACTTTCAAATAAATATAGTGCTTTATCTGCTAAAAAAAATAGCCTACTTGTCTTTGAACACCAGGATGAAAGAGACATGACTCATGGGTGGCAGCCCTAACTGTTTCCATCAATAAGTATTGCAGTCTTTGGAATTCACACTGTATATCCTTCACATAAAGAAAATGGAAAGAGAGAGAGAAGGAGAGAGGGAGAGAGAGGGAGGGAGAGGGAGGGAGAGGGAGGGAGAGAGGCAGAGAATCAGAGACAGACAGAGAGAGACAGAAAGAGATATGGACACAAGAGACATTGATGGACAACAGATTAGAGGAACAGAGATAGAAATAGAGAAGAGAGATAGAAATAAAAAAAGATAAAGACACAAACAGAGAAACACAAGGAGACACATGGAGACATAAAAGAGATAGAAAGACAAAGACACATAAAGAAAGTCAGCTATAGAGGGAAAGAGATATGGAGAAAGACAGAAATAGAGTGACGCAGACAAAGACAAGAGTCACAGAGCTCCAAAAGTGGAGGCTTACTGAAAAAGTGGCATCCTTGTCTGTTTTCAGGATCTTCCTTTCAGCCAGGACACAGGACTACCCCTCTAATCTGATCCACTGGGTCTCATTCCACCCAAACCTAGTCATTCTCCAACTGCTGCAGCTTTGTATCATGAGCTCATTATAAATTACATATTCTTTCCTGGGATCTGTTCTTCCTTTGAAAAATCATAAATGCCTGTCATATATAATGCTGCCATGAGCTGCTAAATTCACATATATGGGAATGTAGCTCAATACGTCACCACAGACCTAATTTAGAGATGAAATTTTGGAGCTTCAACTTCTAGAACTTCTCTCCAAACCACATTTTTCTACTGAAGAAAAATGACCAACACACTGAGCCAATCAACTAGAATTTATTAAGAACCCATTGTGTGCCAGGCAATACAATACAGGAACAGCAGTGCCTGGCACACAATAGGTGCTCAATAAATGCTTATTGATTGCTTGATTCCTATATCTTACCTCTGAATCAAGGAGGATCAGACATGATAAGTAATATTATCTCCTGACCATACCTAAAGTTTCAGACTTATACACAAGTATAAAGAGTCCAGAGGCAGAAAAAGTTCATGATTTGGAATCATACTCACCTTTCTGTTTCTATTGAAGCTAGCAGACCAGTCTGACAATAACAGAAAGTGAATTCTACTTTTGACTTTGCCATTAACTTAACGGGTGACAAGTTATCTCAACTCATATATCTCATCCAATATCCCTTCCATTCCTAATATTCCATGAATCTATGAGTTAGATGTGATTGTAATTAATTGTAATTAAGTTAACATGTTATTTGGGAGGAATAGTACATTGACTGACAAGTTCATCTGTTTTGCCTAATTACCACAAATGGTGATCTTGAAGAGAACAGGACCCAGAAGGGGTGGGACTTGAGCTTTATGGAGGGTAGAACAAGGGTATATTGGGATCAGGTATAGCTACCCAGGGAGGAAAAGACTGAAAGTGAGTTTCTAGGGGGAAATCAGATCCCACAAACACCCAGAAGTTCAAATGAAGAGGAATGGAAGCAACTAGGATACTTTGAGCACCTACTGGTGCTCAGCATCTCCCCCCTTCCCCTCTCCCCCAACCTCTCACCTCTCCCCCTTCCCTCCCTTCTCCCCCCATCCCTCCCATCCCTTCTCCTCTCCTCTCTCTCCTAGGGTGCTTTACCCAGGAGAAGGTACACTCTCATGGCCAAAAGGTTTACTGGCTACTTTTCTTGTTCAAAGAACAAGGCTTAAGCCCAAATCCCTCTGGAGCTCATAGATCGGACCCTAGGTCCCTGCCCACCTGGCACAGAGTATATGTAATTACGAAATAGTAACTACTTCTCTTTTACCCAGGAACCCTGAGGGTCTTCCCCTTCCAGGTGGATTTTTTTGGTTATTTTTTTTTCTTTTTTATTAAAAAGAGCCATCCTTTGAATAACTACTTAAAGAGGCCTATTCCTGGAATGGGTGCTATCTCCCTCAAAGGAAGAATCTGATAAGACCTTGGCCTAAAATGGTCAAAGTCCCGAATTGTATCCTAGGCCATCTCCAGCTGTACTGAATAATATCAGGCCACTGGACCCAGATGGCTCAGGAGGAGAAAGTGAGGCTGGTGACATTGCACAGCCCTCCCTCCCTCAAATCAAAGTCAAGTGCCAGTCATGCCATCATCTTGATATCCTGGTCCTCTTTGAGAATGAAGGACAAGCACAACAAATATTTTGAGTGCAGGGCAGGTTTAATTTTAGGCCATGGGCCTGGAGGGTAGGGTGGGGAAGGTGAGTAGAAAATTCTTTTCATTTTGTATAAAGGATATATTTTTATATAAGAATATTGAAAGAGCACATCATGTTCTCTCTACCTGGGATGTGCTAGTTAGTGTCTAACAATGAGTTCTCCCTGAAAAAAAAAATGTATGTAACACAAAATGAAGTTTTAAAGGTTTAATCTGCATTATGAACATTTTTTTCTATCGTATTCTTAAGTTTAGTATATCATCAAAACAATAAATCAAGCCCTGATTTGTAGGGTTTGCCAAGTTCCAAGGTGTAAATTAGTCACTCTGAAAACAGAACAATTGGCACCTACGCCAGTTCAGCTGGCTTTAGCACAGGCCTATCTTGTAGGCCTTTGGCAGTGGAAAGTAGAAGATTGTGTGCAGAGTGAGGTGACCCAACACAGTAAATGAAGGAAGAGTGCAGTCTGAGTCCATATGGGAGCCTAGGCAGGAGAGAAAGGATTTCACTACACGAGCCTGGTTTAAGACAGAAGCACAAAAGTCCCAATCAGCTCTCATTTGAATAACAATTGCTTGATCCTCCTGAGCCAATCAGTTACGCCTCTAGTCCCCAGCTGTTTCTATCTATTTATAGATATCGATCCTTAAGCACCACAGAGCTCCATTCACCAGCCCAGGGCAGGAGGGGCCTCTGGTTTCCCTTCTTTAACTTGCTTCCTTCTTACCTTAACTTCAGTTAGAATTGTCTTGAAATAATCCTGGGGTTCAGTTTGTGAATGGAATGATTTGGACTCCCTCCTCCTCTATACCTCTTTCCCCTTGGGGCCCCTCTCTGGTTGGAGAGGATGGGGAGGTGGACATCTTGGAATTCCTTGCTCATCTTCCACCTCTTAAGGTGAATATCCAGGGAATTCTTCTTATCACTTTCTACCTGGTTGTTTTCCTCAACTTTATCATCTCTAGTAACTCATCATTCTGCAAGGTGAAATCAACCTTGAAATTCTTGCATCCTCGGGTTATTTCTCAACCTGGGTTGCAGGGCTTCTGGGTGACCTTCAACCCCTACCCAAACCCCTTCATCCCCTCACTCCCAACCCCCAAAGCCTTTTCAATTTCTTTTTTATGTGTTATCTCACCCTGGAAATTGTAAGCTCCTTTAGGATGAGGACTATCTTTTACCTTTCTCTGCTTCCCCAGCACATGGCCTGGCATATGGTAGGCGCTTAGTACATATTTATTAACTCTGAACCTGACTTTTCAGTGAATTGTGTTAGTGATACAGGGAAATAGTCTGTTCCTCTTTATCCTTTTAATAAGTCAGTCAAAAAAGCATTTATTAAGCTCTTATTATGTGTTAAGCAATGTACTAGGTACAGAGGACACAAAGGGCAAAAAAAAACCTAGTCCATGCTCTCAAGGAGATCACCTTCTAATGAAAGAAACAATTTGCAAATAACCATATCTATAACTAGGTGCTTAGTATGAATAATGAATCCTCAGAAGTGGTCCAGTCATTTGAATCCACACTGCGTATTTCCACTGGACTGGAACCAAGGACCATATTTTTCATAATTTTAACTTCATATTGTTTGTACTTGATTATATTTAACCCCTTCAGGGGATTCATTATTTGCAATAATCATGGTCTTATATAGGTGTAAATGGAAGGCAGTATCAGAGAGAAGATCATAGGTGAGTCTTGATGGAACCAGGTAAGCTAGATAAGGTAAGGAGAGTGTAAGGTAGGGTAGGGGAACAGCTGGAGCAGAGGCACAGATTTGACAGGTAGGTGTAGATGTATTATGGAGTATGAAGAGGGTTGTAAAGTGTGAGAATATTAGAAAGCTAGGAAGGGACCAGGTTACAGAAGGCTCTAAATGTAAATACCTTTTAGCAGGTTTGCAAAGGGTAAACACTGCCTTGACTGGTATGATATAGCCTAAGGCCCACTCATAGTGTAGTGATAAGCCCAAGGGCCTAGTAATAGAGTTCAGACCTAGATTACTTGGTGCAACCAGGAGGAAAATGGAGCAAAACTGATATATAGGGATCCAAACCTCTAAGGCCATTTCAGTTAAATGGAGGATATAGAGACAAGGCGTGGAAACTTGTGGATGCTTAGCCAACTTCTAGGATGAAAAATTTCATTTACTCAAATAGGCTTTGTTATAGAAAAAAACTATCATCATAAATGAAACTATATCCAGAGAAATTTTTAACTCATGTATCAGAGATTGTTTTATCACCCAAAGGACTCAGGTATACTTTGGGACTTTTTCTCTCTCAGAATACCTGGAAAAATGTATCTATGATACTCTGCATCCAGGCCAGTCTTGTGCTTATAGATATTTTATTCACAATGCTGAAGAATATAGTTAAAGTAAAATTCTTCCTCTTCCTCCTCTTCTTCTCTGTCACAATTTTCTCTCTCTCTGATTCCCTCCCTCCCTTCTTCTCTATCTCTATTCTATCTCTCCCACCCTCCTTCCCCACTGACCTGACCTTCATGGATTTGTAGAACAGTGTACTAGTTTCTTGGTTGAGACTGGTGGTTCTCTGAACAGTCTTTGAATTCCTTAATGACATCTGCACAGTGAGGCAAAACTTCGTTCTTTTTCTAATCTTCATTTAGTCTCCACTCTCTCGTTGATGGTCCCCTTCCTGTCCTACTCCTCGCACCAAATAGCTCCTTATTACCAGGTCTACCTGAGGGAGAGCAGATGGGGCCATTTATGTGTTATCTACCCCATGCCCCAGTACAGAACTTTTTGAAAGGCAGTGGGAAGTAACATTCTTCAAACTAGTTGCACAATTCAATTACAAACACCAGTTACATGCCTTCAGTATGAAGTCATTGCTCTAGGTGCTGTGGAGAGAAGCCTTCCAAGAGCCTACCTTCTATTGAGGGGTACAGCATTAGTACAATAAATATATACACGTTTATGGTGGATTATTTATTGGTTACATATGATGGTATAGTTCTCTTGGGATATCAGATTATCTATCAAGAGTACCAGATCCCCCTTCAGATTAAAATCTTACCTTGCTATATGTCTTTTGGAAAGTTACTTATTCCTCATTTTCTTTATTTTCTGGTGGTTGGGAGGGTGATAATTATGATTTCAGAAATGCTGAAGACATGATTGAAGACTTTAGATATGAAATGTGACTTTTAACTGGCATATATACTTTGGATCTCTTACCTGCGCTTCCCATCATGCATAATGCATCACTCTCAGAGTTTGGTAGTGACTGAGATCCTATTCAGCTTTCTGAAAGGTATGACAGAAGGAAGTTGTGGATTATGAGCCAGAAAAAAGCTCCTGCCTTTCTTGAGATGAGCTGATACACAGAAAGGGAAAGACATAAATTTATGCCAAGTTTTTCTCCCCTAACTGACATATTATAGGAGGATGGATATCTTACGTGAATTCAGCTGAAAGGCAGGAAAAGCCAAACTGAAATCTGCTTCTTCTTTTATGACAGTTGGAAAATGCTGAATCCCTTAGCCTTTGAGAAAACACTTCTCCAGAGGTCAAGGGTCTGGGACTCCTACTTACCCTTTTTCCTAAGCTACTTCTTTAACAGTGACCTGTCCATAATTATAAAACTGGAGATGTGGGTTCAGTTTTCCAATTTTCCCTCCTCACTCTCTTTTTCTTGAAAAAAAATTAGTCAAGGATATCTTTTGGTTATATCTAGGCAGACATTTTGAAGTGAAGGTTGGTTGAAGGGAAGAGTAAATAGCCAGGGACTGGGCAACTATCAAAACTTTCCAACAGGCAATGGAGAACTTAAGTAGGTGGATACTATTCCTTATGGGGATGGAAGCAGGAGAAGGTCATTGGCCTCAGAGTCAGGAGAGACCTGGATTTAAATAGCAATTCCAAATTTCCTAGCTGTGGGAACATGCGTTAGTCCGTTAAGGTCTCTGAGTCTCAGTGGCAAAATTGGGGTAACAGTTGCATGCATTTACCTCATAGGATTGTTAGGAGGGTCCAATGAGATGACGAATGTAAAGTACTTTGCAAATCTTAAAGCATTATATATGTTAGCTAGCAGCAAGTAATGGCAATCAAATTAAGATCTTTTGCTGTTTTTGTTTTACTAGAAGTGCCTGTGATTGGGAAGGATCCTTCCTACCCATTGTGGGAAGCTTGATTAAGGGAGTTGTTTTTTAGGAGGGTCCCAAGTACCTTTTGTTTTTTCTATTGGGGCACTGGGTCAGAGGGTTATGTCCGTTATGTCCTCTAGTTCTGAAAAGTGTATAAATACTCTGAGGGTGAGGTTTTACTTTGAGGGTTTAGTTTTTGGAAGAAATTCTGTGTGCTAGATGAGTCTCTGGGAAGCTGCTAAGCACCCCCTCCCCCTTTGAAAACCCAGATGTTGGTGCTTCCCTCTCTGATAAAGATATGTGTAAGTGGTCAGGCACTTTGGAAGCACTATATGTTGATTTTTGATGTCTCTAAAATTTTGACTTTTATTTTCTCTGATACCTGTGCTTGATTAAAGTGATTGTAACCCCTCAAAAGTTGCCTTTCCTTTTATGAATGCAAATCTAAGAACCTGTGACAGCAGATCCCCCTGTGTATGTTGGGGTACTTACGGATACATAATGGTAGCAGCAAAATAAGTTGTAGAGAAGCCTGGCATATCTAAGCATATACACTTAATAAAGATATGGAACTTTAGACTTGGGTCAGGTCTTAAATATTATTTTGTCTTCATTTAATAGGAAAGGTAAAGCAAAGGTAGGTAAGGTGACTTTCTTGAGGTTATGTGGCTAGTTAGTAGTGGAATGAGGATTTGAATGCAAATCTCATGTCTCCCAATTTAATTTTCCTTGTGGTACACCATCCTATCCCTTCTGCTCAATACTCCACAGATATGAGTTGGACCATTAGCCTGTCTCTCTTTCCTGTAGCTGCTTTGTGGCAATTTCCTAAGAGTCTTTGTTACTAGGGAACTTAGAGTATATTTGATATAAGTCTTCATATCTCATATATTTACATAGAGAGGAACTATACATATTTAGGTATAGGACATTGTCAGCATAACCCCTACCCTGGTGAAGGATGTTAGAGAACATATCAGATGTGTTCTGTTGGAATACAGTCTGGGAAGAAGAGGAATACCTAGATCATGACCTAAATGTTTAAAAAAACCTGAAAACAATGTTTGAACCTGTCCTTGGGAGGTAAGAAAACCCAGGAAAATTAAGGACATCTGTCTGATCCATGGGACAGAGGGAAAGATCATGGGTAGCCTACAGCTTTGCCAAGAACAGATGAGCTTCTGGATATTAATGGCAATGGATGCCTGCAGCAACACATGTGAGGTTTATCGAAGGGGAAAGGTTAGTGTGGTGTCAGTAGTGTGAGTAGCCCAGAATGGAGAGACTATATTTGTATATCTCAGAATAAAGTTTAATTTGGAAAGATAGATGAATTTATTTATTTCATTTACCACACTTTCCAGTCAGGCTTTAAGATATCCTTTGGAGTGCTGTGGTTTTCATTTTCTTTTTAAGCCCTTATTTAGAACGAATAGTGTTCAAGAAGGACTTCAGAGACCATTTAGGCCAAACCTCTCATTTTACATGTGAGACAATCAATGTATTCACTTTGATGTAGTGGAATGAGAGCTGGAATATTTAGAATCTGGACCTTGCTCGGCTCATGTAAACTTGTGCGACCTTGGGCAAGCCATTCCTCTCTGGAGCTTATATGATGATGGAGTTAAATTAGAGGCTCTTTTAAGTCTCTTCCAGGGTTAGTATTCTATAATTCTGTGCAAAGAGGTTGCTGAATCAAGAAGTTGTCAGATAACTTCTCAACCCCTAGGAAGGACGAGTGAAGATGGGGAAGGGGCTCCTTTACGTACATTAGAAGTGGATTCAAAATATGAACTGTGGTGTAGAACAGTTGATTATCTACTGAAGAAAAGAAATTTATCATATAAGACTCCTAGGGGCAGCTAGTTGGTACTAGGACTAAATCATTGGGCCTGGAGTTAGGAAGACCTGAGTTCAAATCCACCCTTATCTATGTCACTATGAGAAAGTCATTTAATCTTTGTTTGCCCCAATCTCTTCAATTACAAAATGGGAATAGTAAAAATACCAACCTCATAGCATTGTTATGAGGATCAAATGAGATATTTGTAAAGTCCTTCACATGGGTTCTGATATATAATAGGTGCTACATAAAGGCATATCCTCTTCTGTTCCCAAGTCCTGTAATATTATATAGAGAGAGAGACAGATGAGGTAGCTTGGTGGAATGTCAGGAGCATTACGTTTGGAGTAGGAGGACACAGGCTCAAGTTATGCCTTTAATACCATGAGAAAATAACTGGCTTCCTTTTTAAGCTGGTTTCCACAGGTATAAAGTTGGCCTAACATAAACATGACTTGCCTCATGACCTGTGAAAGGTCAGCAGAGGTATGTGCGAAAGGTGCTTTGTAAATTCCAAAGGGTTATATTCAATTCAGTTTAATTCAGTAATCATTTATTAAGTACCTACTATGTGTCATGCACTGTATTGTACTCTTGAGATATAAAAATACAAATGCGACAGTCTTCACCCTCTAGAAGTTCATCTATTGGGGGAGGGGTAGATGTAAGGAACAACATGTATACAGATGAGTAAATGGAAAATATACCTACTAGGGTTATTTGGTTCACCACTTAACATGTCTGTCCTCTCTCAGACTGCAACTTGACTGATTCCTGGGTTTAAACTCATACCCACAAACTCTAGGATAATGCAGGGGAATGTTTTCTATTTTCTCATTAATAAAATGTCACTATATCTCTCAATCAACTAAAGTCAGAGCCTCAGTTGGAATTGGATCCAATTCATCACATGTTTATTTAATACACTGGAGAAATCTTTTTTTTCAGCTGCTCATATACTTCTTTTTATCAAATTTTCTTGTCTCTTTGGAAGGATTAACTTAACCCCAAAGTTGCTACTGGCTTTATAATTTATTAATAATTATTATTTATAATATCTTAGCTATATCTGTAGATGACTATTCCTTACTTCTGAAAACACATTTCCACCATTCAGTCCACTCAAGGTACGAACTGAAGTCCCTTCTCAAGAATCCTCTTCAGCCTCTTTACAAAGTATATGTTAAAAGTGTCTGTAAAGCTAATTCTCTCCATCTTACTTTTTTGTCATCTCACCTTTCTCCAGCCATAATAGGACAAATCTCTTCACTTTCTTTCAAACTATCACTTAAATAGGTTATTTTCTTCCAAATTTACTCAGTCTAAAATTCTCTTTATTTTTCTTCATATAACAGCTAAAGAGTAAAATGACAGTTCTACAAGGAAAGTTCTTTCCTCATGTTCTCTCTGTTTTCTCCATGGTTTCTCTCACTATCTCCCTTAATTTTCCCTTCTCAATTTTCTTAAGAACCAGCTTCAACTGCCAAATCCTAAAAAGTCATGTGCATCTTAAAATGCTACTATCAGTAACTCTACCCTCTGTAGGAGAGGCTTTTGGAAAGTAAATAGAAATAATATAAAGGACTGAGCTAATAACTGGAGAGAAAATGAACAAAGGAAGTCTTGAAGCCAAACAGGGCTTCCCAGAGGTGAAAGTAAGGAGGAAGAGCATTCCAGGCACAGGAGATAATTAGGGCAAAGAGGAAAGAAATAGTAAGTTTGGCTAGAACATATAACGTGTGAGGAGTAAGTAATGTGAAATGAATGGAAAGATAGGACGGAGTCAGGTTGTGAAGGATTTTATACACCTAAAAGAAGTTTATATATTTTTAGAGGAAATATGGAACTACTGAAGTTTTCTAAGAAGGTCATGATGTAGGCAGACTTGTGTTTTAGGAACACTAATTTAGTAACTGTATAAAGGCTACCTTGTAGAGACTGAAATCAAGGCGAACCAATCAGAAGGCTGCTGTAATAGCTTAGGTGAGGAAGTCGTATATAAGTAAGAACTGTTATTTCCATTTGTAATTCTTAATAGCAATAGTATTTGTATTATTAACAATGCTATTATTAGTAACAGTAATCAATATTTCTACACAAATGCTATCATTATCAAATCAGCTGATGACAGGAAGCTAGGAGCCGGGGTAATACACTGGATGATCTAATACAGATCTCAGAAAATCTCAGGGGGCTGAATGGACTGAAACTAACAAAATGAAATTTTAATAGGGACAAAATCAAGTTCTGCATTTGTGCAAAAAGGAAATAAATCATATAGATAAAAGATGTGGTAGCAAAATATGCAATGAGATGTTGGACTTCATCAATCGAAGTATAGTATTTGGCACAAAGGGCATGATAATCCTGGTACACCTGCCCCTGATCAGACCACATCTGCAATCGTATGCTCACTTTTAGGTGCCATTTTTTTTAGATTACTGAAAAGCTAATGTCTAAAGGAAGGTAATCTGAATGATGGAATGTAGAAACTGTATCTCTTAAGGATTGGTACATCTAAGGAATATTTGCCTGAAGACAAAAACATATAGAGGAAGTATTGTCTTCAAATATTGGAAGGGCTATTTTGGAAGAAGAATTAAACTTAGCATTTCTCAGAGAGTACAGCTATAATAAAGAATTGGAAAATGACAGAAATACAGATTTTGACTTAAGAGTAGGGGAAGGAAATAAAGACAACTTCCTAACAACTGAGCCAGCTTAGTAAGAAAGATGAGTTCAGAATTGATGTTAGATGCACTTACTAGTTGTGTGACCCTGAGTAAAGATTACTTAACTTCAGGTTGGCTCACTTTCCTCATCTATAAAATGAGGAATGTAGTAATAGCACCTATCTCATAGAGTCATTGTGAAGATTGTTAGCTATTAAGAAAATAATTTTTTTTCCATGGGTAATGAGTTCCCTGTTACTGGAGATCTGTAAAAGATAGTAGATGCCTACATATGAGGATGCTATAGAAGCTAAGAGTTGAAACATATACTTTCTCCAACCATAGTCTTTTCTACCTATGCAATTATGTGATTTTATGTTTGGATTACATTTTCATTGAAGCTAGGAATTGTTTCACTTTTGTCTTTGTATTCTTGGCACCAAGAATGGTGCTTGACATAAGTGCTTAATGCTTATTGATGGATTGATTGTTGCTGGATGATTGCATAGAAATTGTTAGAATCATCTTGACTTTGATTGGGGTAGGATCACGATCATTAAGACTCTTGCCTTCATGGGTGCTTCTTAATGCCACCCGAATATGCAATGCCTGGATATATAGCTCTGTTGTTGATGCATTATAATTACAGATGTAATCAAAAAGTGGTTTGATTTTTAACTAAATGACACCTTTAATCACTCCTTCCTGAGCCATGACTCCAATTAAAAGAATCTTCAGAAAATCATGCCTAATAGCATCATTTATAAGAATACTAAACAAGGTCTTTTATTTTAGCATCATCCACCTTTGTTCCTTTTTGCCTTCAGGGGTATGCCCTTACTATGATATTCTAAAGCATTAACTTCTGCAAGGAGAATGTCAAAAGGTCAGTCAATAATCAATGACCAATATGTTTTCTTCTTTGATGTATTACTAGATGCTAAGCTCATAAGATCATCTCATCCAATCCCCTCATTTTACACTTGTGGAAACTGAGACCTGGGAAGTATAGAAATGTTAAAATCATACAACTAGAAAGGAACAGAACTCACATATTATGTTGTGTTTCAATGCGTCAAAATATCTATGCTTTGGGTGGTGTTCCTTTCACCAAAATAGAACAACCTCTAAATGATATTTTAAAGGTAAGTTTGTGAGTTGTTAAGGTTAAAAAAACAAAACAAAACATTGGGCACCTGGCCTTTGGACACTGAGGCTCTGCACATCACTTTCTTTCTGACTGTACTTCTTTGGACTTGTTCATCGTTCCACTGGGAGTATCCCTCCTCTTTCCTACCTTCAGCTTCCTTTTGTATTGTCTCTCCCCATTAGATTGTAAGTGCCCTGAGGGCGAAGACTTTCTTTTTCTTTGCAGTTGTATTCCTTGCATTTAGCACAGTGTCTGCACATAGTAGGTGGTTAATAAATATTTATTGATTGGCTTAACAAGGTTAGACCTTGAAAGACATGATAGGGTCTTTTTCCGAGTCAGCACTCAAATTTTCTTCCAGTTTGTTAGGCCCTGTCAGAGTTCAGGCTCTGTTACTATAGTCTGAGGATCTATGAGTACTTCTATCCCTCACACCACATTGTCATCTCAGAGTAGCGTTTTATTGGAGGAAGAAGTTATCCAGTTCTAAAAGGAAATTGATCCCTTGAGACTTGACAATAGTATCTTTCTCCATCAATCAAGAAGCAGTAATTGAGGACCTTATATATTCAGCTGTGTGGGTAGAAGTAGTGTGATGAAGGTAGGGAAATGGCCATTCAGTGAATAGGCCTCTTTAAGAAGTAGTTAAGGGATGGCCCCTTTAATAAGAAAAACTATCCCTTCTCTTATCTTTCCTCCACTCCACTGTCCAGACACACCTGTTGGCCTTCACTTGCCTCCCTAAATTTTCATCAGGTCTTGCTCTCCTTGGCCTTTCTCATTGTCATCCTCCCTGGAGTCCTTGAATGCCCCTTGTCATCCCCTCAAAGCTCTGCTTTTGCAGTTTGCTGGCTAGTGGAGTGCCTCTTGTCTTCTCCCTTGACATTTAACTCCCATTCCCATTTCCTCTGAGTTTACCTAGAATTGCTGAGTGCTCTCAGAACTAGAAACAAGAAGCCTTTATCTTGGTATCCAGCTGCCTCTGGCTGGTGATTCAGCCTCTCAGTCTAGATTCTCAATTCATCCTCCAGACACAATGATGGGAAGAAAACCTTCTGTGAAGCTAGCCTAACAACCCCTGACCTATGACAATCCCCCGATCTCACCCCTTGAAAGCTTCATAATTTTTGTTCTAGGGAGCATAGTTTTCTCCTGTTTTTGTCAGAAGTAACCTTAGCCATAAGGAAAAATGGGGAAGAATAATTCAGAATGCACAGTCAGTACTGTCCTTTACCTAAAGAGTGATAACCTCAAACAAATACACCTATCTGAATCATTCTAGGATGGTGACAAATACATGAAGCTAGATAGCTTCAACAAAGTAAATGAATATTATTCTAAAATGTGACTGTAGTTAGAAAGCTGAATGTTTCTGATAAAATTGAAATCCTCAATGGAAAAAGGACTAGATTTGGACACAAATGACCTGGGTTCATGTTCTGTCTTCATTTACTTATTTGTATTGTCTTAGGCAAGAACCTTAATTGTGCTGGGTCTAAAATTTTCTTATCATTAAAATGAGGTAGTATGACTAGATGATATTTCAAGTCCCTTTTTACACTAGATATCTGATATTACAATCCTATAAATTCACAGTTTTATCCATATTCTGACTAAGGGAAAAAAGTTAGATATCTCTTAGTAGTAGAGTGCTAGTAAATATTTAACAATTAGGTTTCTGGAAAATACATACATATAAATATATATGTACCAATATTCATAGATACATGACTATACACATAGGTATATAGAAACACATATGTGTGTATATATGAATATATATGTATACATACACATATGCACAAAAGAATATATTAAGCCCTGATTTATATTTACTGGTTTCCAAATGTTAGAATTGACTCCAACATACCATTTTGTATTTGTTGTGTGTGTGTGATGTCTGTATGTGCGTCATGTTTGAGGAATATCTAAAAATTTAATTTTATTAGAACTTAAAGTGAATGAAGAGCATAATTTGAAATAGGTCTGGAAAAGTATATTGCAAACCAAATTGTGGGGGGCCTTGAAAGCCAGGCTAAGGATCTTCTTTTAGAGACAACAGGGTACAACTGTAGGTTTTTAAGCAGGAGAGTAACATGGTTTGACTTGTTCCTTAGCATGATTACTTCACCAGCTATGGAAAGGACGCTGACCAATTGCTATCTCAATAGATGACTAAATAATGTACTGCACAAGTAAGAAGTTGCAGTGCTGGGATTTGAGCCCAAGACCTCTAGTTCCAAATTCACTGAAGATGCAATCTTTCTGTTTCTTGTTTTTAAAGAAAAAAATAAAAGGATTTGAGTGGGGACAAAAGATAAAAAATGTGGAGATAAATAAGAGGATAAAATGAATATCAAAAGCAAAACCATAATTAAAAACACATTGATTCCTTTAATTTTTGTTGTTGTTTAGTCATCTGACTCTATTTGGGGTTTTCTTGGCAAAGATATTGTAGGGTTTTGCTATTCCCTTCTCCAGCTCATTTTACAGATGAGGAACTAAGGCAAACAAGGTTAACTTGTTTAAGGTTGACTTGCCCAGGGTAACATAGCTAATAAGTGTCTGAGGACATATTTGAACCCAGGAAGATGACTCCAGACCCATCTCTACCCACTGCATCACCAATTGCCTGCTTTGAGTTCTAGTTCTAGTTTTATGAGTTATAACTTACATCTTCATATCTGCACACACCATGATCATGGGTTTCCTGGGAGTGCTCTGCCTGAGAAGCAGGCATTCAAAGATAGTTGTGAATTCCCCTCATCCTGTCCTCACTGGTCACTGACAGTGAAAGATGGGGTACCAACACTTATTAATGTTTTATAATTAATCTTCATTTATATTGCAAAGGTTTACACTAGAGAGTCTTGGCTCAGAAATCTGTCATTCAGCCTTAGGAAGAGACTCCTGAGGGTAACTATTCTATTGAGAGTACCTAGAATGGCTTACATCTGCTTATCTAGGATGTCCCAGATGCCCTCCTCATCAACAACAAATGGTGAATGGCTTGTTTTTGAAAGTTTACCAGTTGCTATGGTATTTACTTTAATAGGCAGAAAGCTGAGATGAAATGACAGCGATTTTCAGTCATGCAAACCTGATGACTGATACTACCTGAAGGATAACTATAAGACTTTGCTATTTCTAATTACCTCTGTACATTCCTATTTCTTTCCTACTATCAACTGGTGATCAATAAGAGTCTGTCAACTTAAGTCAGTTAGGATCCTTGTCTTATATTTGACCCCACAGTGTATGACAAATGCCAGTGAACTAACAAAGGGAGAATCCCCTGACTGGAAGTATGAGGAGATCTGTAATTCTGCTGAAGCTCATTTATACTGACTGGCTTTACTATTTTGGTCTTCCTCTGGGGTCTCTGAGCAGCACTGTCCTTGGAAAAAAGTCCCAGACTTGGCATCAGAAGATCTGGGTTTGCATCCTGGCTCTGCCATGCCTACCTCTGTAATCTTTGACAAGATACTTCACCACTGAGTTTCAACTTCCTGATCTGTAAAATGGAGACATTTCAATTCAATGATCAATTTTGCTTCTGTTTGGTGGGGAGCAAGCAATGTGCTGCACTTTGCATGGACCTACCTCAAAGGACTGTGTTGAGCAAAGCTCTTGATGAGCTATCATTTTTATTGTACTTTCTGCATAAATGATTAGTAACTAGGCATTGATTTTATAACAAAATTAGGATATTAGCTTTAAGCTAATGGAATGATTGGTAGAGAATTTCAGATATCATTGATCAGGTAAGAAAAATTTCAGAGGGGAGATGCTGGCTTTCCTGTCACTGAAAGAGGGCTTAGAGAACCATGGGATGTTAAAGACCATCTAGTTCAACCCCTTTCATTTTACAGATCAGGAAGGTAAGGCTCAGATAATTAAAATGACTTGCCCAGGGTCCCATGACTAGCTTATCAGTGACAGAGCTGAGTCTCCAAGTCAGATCACCTTAGCAACCTGATTTGTAAGACTGATCCTGTAAAGATAAGATTTAATCAATGAACAAGAATTTATTATTTGCCTACTAAGTGCTAGAATTGTAATGGGCACAAAGACACAAAAATAAAAAAATGAAACAGTTCCTGCTCTTAAGGACCTGTTGGAAGAAACAATATGTACATATATGAGTGTAGACAAAACATATGTGAAATAAGTGCAATGTAATTTTTTTAGTGGGGAAAGGCACTTACAGTTGGGATAGTCAGAAAAGATCTCATATAGAGGGGGCATCTGAGATGATCTTTGGAAGAAGCTGAGATCCTAAGAGGCAGAGATAAAGGGGAAGGATGCTTCTGACAGCTATACAGAAAAATGATGTGACCCACATTTGGCTACAAAATCTCATCATTTTAATGATTTATCTAGTCCATGAGTGACATAGAATAAAAAGTATAACTGAAAAACCAATAACTGAGGATGTTTGATAGAGTATACCCAATAATTCCACCACAACATAACTAAAGTGGACATGAGTGGGCTGTAGCTTATTGCAAAAAATAGATTACAAAAGAGACACACTGTGAGGGATGTCACAAAGTGATATATATTTGAAAAATAAGGTGGATGGGTCACATTTCAAGAGTAAAGGATGACAAATAGATAACCCATACTAATGAGGTCAGATTAATTTGATAAAGACCTCCAGAATGTTGGATAAACCCTCAGTGGTGAACGATTGGGAAGATATGGACATGTCTCACAAAGGTTAAGAAGTGATGTATTCAATGAATACTTGTATCAGTAAGATCACAGATCAATGGGCTTATTGGAATTTATACACCTTATTTGTAGTGAAGGAGATGAGAATGAAATGACTAACTATTCTCCATAAATTATCTATTCACTTCTCAAATAGCTTACCAATACCCAAATCACTTATCTCCACGTTCCATATTTTCTTTTCTTGTTGCAAAGATCAAAATAAATTGTGAGCTGTCCAAAGGAAGGGAATAAGAGGAGGGATAAAATGTTTAAATAATCCATGGTCAGATTAATTCAGTTAATAGTTTTTAGGAGTTACTTGTACTTTCTCTATTTTTCTCTAAGAATTGACTTGAAGAGCATTTACTATATGAAGTTGGTCTCCTGGTACTTTTACCAAGATTTACTCAGCTGGAAGTTGCTTTTCCATTAATTTTGATAAGCACATAATGTCTAATTCTGAATTTCTGGAAGGTTTTAAATAAAGAATGGGTAATCACTTGTCAGTGATATTACAAAGGACATCTTGCTTCAAGTACGGGTAAAAAAATATGAGAACTTGGAACTGCCTTTCAGATTTGAAATTGTGAGGTCCAAATATTGCTATCTTAGCCTGATTGGTGGTGGTTAGAAGGCAGTATTTTGGAGTCTTGAATCTTCTACTGCAAATATTCCATTTTTTCCTGAGATTCTGTGACAATTCTACCTTGTCCTACCTATTCCTCTCCCCAAGCACCCCGCCCCCCACTCCCGACCAGCCCAATGAAATTCAACAAACATTCATTAAATGCTTACTAAGCACTGGAAACTCTACTAGGTTCCAGGAGTTCAAAGACAAAAAAAATTACAACTCTTTCCACTGATTAACTTACATCTCTATGTAATAAGACATACAAGTAAGTAAATGCATTAAATATACAAAATAAATACATTATAATTTATGTTTTTGAGGAGGAGAAGGAATATGGGAAAGGTCTTTTATATATTTTTATTTATATATATTTTATTTATATATATTTATATATTTTATTTTTGGGCTGATATTTGAAGGAAGCTAGGGATTCTGAGAGACAGAGGTTTAGAGGGAGGGTACTCCAAAAGTGAGGGACAGAGGCAGGAGTTTTGCTTATAGTAAGCAAGTAAGCCATATATAAAGTAAACTAGTTTGGCTACAACTTTGAGTTGTTAAAGGGAACTCATTTAAGACCATTCTGGAAAGATAAGTTGAAGCCAGAATATAAAGGGCTCTAAATGCCAAACACAGGAATTACAGAGAAGTAAGTTCTGTGCTTTGGGATTATTGATTTTGCAGGTTTGAAAATTTCCTTAGAAGAAAAATGGGTTGTAGTCTAGATGATAGACCATGATGTAATATGAAGATGAGGAATATCTTAATGGGTAGCACTTTAACTTTGTAAAAAAGATATTTTAATAAATAACCAAATTCTATAACCTTATTCATTTTTTAAAATAACCAATATCGTCATTGTGATCACAACCTGGAAATACTGTAGCTAATTATCATCATATTCCATTTTTCTTGACCCAATAATTGGAATAGATAACCATGTGGGGCCATGTTCCCCTGGTGCTGAAGAAGCTGGGTTAGCCTGCTACCTGCCTCAGGGCTCACCCTCAGCTGGAACAGTCACAGAGCCCACCTGCTGTTGGGGGTAGGCTGGCCAGAAATGCTGATGCAGCATATTGCACGAACAGGTGGCCCCAGCAGCCATTGGGAAACCTCCAGAAAAGGCATTCAAAAACAACAGGGTGGGCTTAAAGGAACCTGAAAGATGTAGTTTTAGTGTTTTGGATTCATTCAGAACAGGATCTGCAGAGGAGACCCTGGGAGGTCAAAAGTTTCAGCTGAATCCTGATTGCTTTAGAAGGAGGTAGTTTTATTCAGACCTGAGACGATGAGATGCCATTCAGATGGGCAATTTCCACAAAGTAGGTTGTATATTTCCTACATTATTAGACCCCTAAGGAGGACAGACTTCCTCCTGAACCCTCAACCCTGCCTTTAATAATTTCAATTAGAAACTCAAATTCAGGCTATTTTTACAACTCATTAAGTAAAAAGCCCAGTGACTCTCTAGGTCAGGGATTCTTAACTTGGCATGTATGAACTTAGCTTAAAAAATATTTTGATAGCTATAAATGAATTTAATTGATGTCTTTTGAAATCCTGTATATTTTATTTTCTGCATCTAAAGACATTTTTTTCCTAATCAAGGGTTAATAGGCTCCACTTCTATATGCCAAAGATTAAAAAGTGATGATCTACGAAGTAAGTGGTGATCATGGACCCTTCCCAATTGAATAAAGCTTGTCTATTTGGCTTTTTGACTGTATCTCTATTTTTATATCTCTCTCTCTATCTGACTGTCAGTCTCTCTCTCTTTCACATATTAGGTCATCTACAATTGCCTTTCTCCTCTTCATTTATTTTAATACCAATTGGAGCTAAAGAGAAAAACAAACTAATAAATTTGTTTCTAGAATAAACTGAGGAAATTCACTCCAATTCTGCAAATACTTTTGTGTACCTACTGTTTTCCAGGCAGTGTGTGGAGAAAGACTGATGTAAGTACTTATGGGAAATTTATTTTAGGAACCTGCATCTTTTCCCAGGATGTCATGGGTATTCTTTTTGACTACCTTTTGTTTGAGAATCAGGTTCTGATTTGGGAGAAACACTGATGAGCTACCAAACAAACCAAGCATCCACATGCTTTGGTGTGGGTCAAAGACTCAGGATAACACTTCCATTTCTGATCCATAGTTAAAGAAATTGTATGCCTGACTTTGAGCAAGATGACTGATTCTCTTGATGTGGCAGCTGCCTTTTTTTTTTTATGAAATAGGGATAATGATACCTTCTCTATTTACCTCACAAGGTTTTTATGAGGAGAAAAGGAGAGTCTTGAGTGAAGTACAGTAAGAAGGAGGCCAATGTCACTGGATCACTATATACAAAGCTGAGCTTTTGAAAGTCTCACTTTATCAGCTGACTGAATGACCTGGGATCTCGTTCTGTCCCTGAAGATTAAATCAGATAGGTAAAATAAACAGTCTGTGTCTCAGTGACCATATGGCAAATGGGTGAGAATTAAACTTTCCCGTCTTCCTTTACAGTGTTCTGAAGAAGACTAAATGATTTGATAGATGTAAACATGATTTGAAAAGTTCGAAGTGCAATCCAAATTTAAATGAACTGTTATTCTTACCCTTGCTCCCGAGATACAGACAAAGATGACTCCAGCTACCAATCTTTTGATTCTAGGCTTGAATTTGTGAACATTTGCCTTATTTTGCTCGGACTCAGGGCCACCATTTTACTTTTCCACAATCTCCATGCCATGATGTCATGCATGTTATTTCCAGTTACCCATTCCTTCTCTCTTCCCTGTTCAAAGTACTCTGCCTTAGCCATCACTCCACTATGTGTTTTCTTTCTCTGTTAGAATATATACTCAATGGGCAAGGGTCATACACTTATGTCCCTGTTAGTATAGTACCTGCCACATAGGACACAGTTAATAAATGCATTCATTCAATTGTTTTTAACAGATCTAAATTAATTGGGCTGATAGATCAATAGCTCATTGAAGATTCAGAAAAGTAATATAATCATGGAGAAATTGTGTGTGGTTTGTCCTTTGTTCTCAGAGAGGACCATGACGTCAGAAGGATGATGACATGACTTCCTATTAAATTGGATTTAAGTGAGGCAGAGCTATGCAAAGTCACCAACCTTAGTTTCTCCTCCAGAGTCATTTGAGTCCAGTTTCCAGATATAGATCAGGAGACTGGAGATGGCCCAGGATGCAGTGAGAGACCTTGGCCTTCTTAGCTAAGGTCTAGTTCTTATTTTGAATGAAGCAACACCCATTCAGTAAATAGACCTGTTTAAGAACTGAGTCAAGTGATGCTCTTTTAATAAAAAAAAAAATTCAAACTGGGAGGAGAAGATCCTCAGGCTTGCTGGCCAAAAGAGAAACTATTTACATTTATTCTGAGCCAGGAGGGTCTAAAAAAATAGTCATTAAGTGGAGCTGGAACAGGGACCTACTGTTGTCAAATGAGCCCTTCCTCACTGAAATCCAATGCAATTGCAAGTCATGTTATTGTTTTTCTTATGGTATCATCCTCTTCAAAGACTAAGGATAAATCACAACCTGTGAGTACTCTGAGTTGGGCAACTAAAAATTAATAACCCCCATAGGGGTAGTTAGGTGGTGCAGTGGATAGAGCACTGACTTGGGGGTCAGGAAGACCCAAATTCAAATCCAGCCTCAGACATTTACTGGCTGTGTGACTCTGGATAAGTCACTTAGCCCCAATTGCCTCCAAGAAAAAAAAAGAAAAGAAATAAATAGCCCCTCATTTGGAAAGTCTTGGGGAAGGGAAAAAAGGAAATACATACATACATACATACATACATATATATGTATATATATGTAAAACTTGTTTTTCAAATGTATTTTTATTGCTTTCTTTTGTTTTCACCACAATACATATATTTTCCAGTTAGTACCTTCTTTCTTATAACACATTAAAAAAACCCAGCAGTTCAGCAAGACTAACCAATACATTAAAAAAGTCAGATGTTATCCATGGTGATATGTAGCCATAATCCCTTGTCTCTGGAAAGAGTGGTTGCATTCTTATTTCTTTTCTGGGTGGCCAACCTTCGTCATTATAATAATACAGCATTCAGTATTGATAGTTACTTTCAATTATTGATAGTTGATATTTCTTTCCTCATTCTCCTTATTTCATTTTGTATCAGTTAATATATTTTCCCAGACTTTTCTGCATTCATCATATTTATCATTTCTTACTATACAGTAATATTTCATTATATTTATATAGCATAGTTAATAGAACCATTGCCCAAATGATGGATGCCTACTTCATTTCTAATTCTTTGACACTACCAGAAGTGTTATTATAAATTTTTTTGTTGTATGTTGACCTTTCTTTCTATCTTTAACCTCCATGAGGTATATGAATAGCAATGGATTCTCTGGGTTAAAAGGTGTGACTATTTTATTCATATTCTTTGCATAATTCCAAATAAAAGCATCAGTTCTTGTCATAAAAAAAGTCAGAGTATTCCAGGAGGAAAAAGAATCTCTAGGCCTGAGCAAATTATTTTAGAGATACCTGCTTTTTTAATATCTAGATGAACTGGTATAAATAATAAAAATATTTTTTTTGAGGAGATCTCCATATATAAGACAGATCTTTACTGTTGTAAAATGTTTGCAAATTTTCTTTATCTTAAAATGAATTTTATATGTAATAATTTTTGCCAAATAGGAGTCCAAATTTCCCTAATGTCCTTGCAGGGGGTGAAAAATCTCTCAGTGCCACCATTCATTCAGTCCATTAATTCAAATTTGTTTCTAGACTCAGAGCATCAGAAGACTACTGCTGCTAATGTACTTATGTGTTAAATCCATTCCTTGTTGAATCATGCTTGGAATAATAAGGCTATAACGTTAATTCTTATGGAAATAGAATGTCTGGTGCCTATCCTTCGAGTATGGATAAAAAAGGTTTAATGATTTGAGAGGTTTTAAATGTAAAACTTATTTCTGAGGAAAGTAATAGGAAAATATAAGTAGGAAAGCTTCCCTTAAAATGCATTTGCAAACAATAATTATTCTCTTACATTTTGTTTGGTTCAGCACAGAAAGTTTCTTAATGGTCCAACTTTTCAGAAAGTTTGTCACACTGTGTTCTTGTTATTTAGAAACTGGAAAATTGTATCGTCTTCTGATGGGAGAATCCTATTGATCTGCTCTACATTTATAGGTTTAGAATGATCATTTGTTGTTATTCAGTCATTTTTAATCACATCTAACTCTTTGTGACCCCATTGAGGTTTTTTTGGCAGAGATACTGGAGTGTTTTGCCATTTCCTTCTCCAGCTCCTTTTACAGATGAGACAACTGAGGCAGAGTTAAGTGAATTACCCAGGGTCATACAGCTAGGAAGTATCTGGGGACAGATTTGAACTCATGAAGATGATTATTTCTGATTCTCTTCCAGTATGCTATCCATTATGCAGTCGAGTTCAAATCTCAGTTACATTCCCTAAAACCTGTGTGACCTTGGGCAAGTTTCTTTACTGCTCTGGTCTCAGTTTTCACCTCTCTAAAAATAAAAAGGAACTGGTCTCGATGACCTCTAACTTCTCTCCTGTAAATCCTATGAACTTTCCCAGTTATACAAGGCAAATAGAGAAAGGCACAGAGAATGGGCAGGCTGTGATGGCAAATCCTGTGGGGACCATCATCCACATTGGACCTTCCCCCATCTCCATACCTTCCAAGAATAGCCTTCTCAGTTCTATTCCTTCCTGTGAAGGTGACTGATTCCTATTTGAAGAAGGAGAACATCTTATACCTCTTAAAAGACACATTAGAAATAAGGTATTGGAACTAGCAAGCCAACTAGCAAACCTAAATAGATCTTTTAAGGTAAATTCCCCTCCTCCCCAAATTTGGGGTTCACATATCCTGGGAAAGTGAAGAAATACAGTCTTTAAAATTCCAATTTTCCCTGGACTTCTACCTGTCCCAGTTAAACAGCAGGTGATTTCAGAGAAGGCACACAGTTAATGACTCCTTTCTGTTATGATTGTATAACTTAGAATTCTAGTTGTCAGAGGTGGTGTGGATTTTAGAGACCAAGTAGCACCTCACCGCCATTTTATAGGGGAGGATACTGAAGTCAACATCAGTAGAGCAGGGTCTAGAACCCAGGTTCATTTTTCAGGAATTTTTTACTGATCAAAAATGCCCTCCCAACATCTAAGTAATACAAAGTATTAGTGGCAAAAATGTACTCTCTGACTTCCAATTCTTAAGTTAACTGTACTATTATTTCTACTAGCACTATCAGTTACTAAGGTAGCTGAATATTGAATTTGTGGAGATGTTAGATTTGAAGCAGCTCTCACATACCATGTGTGCACATGCATGTGTACACACACATAAACACACACACACATTTTATCTGATTTCTTGTAGCAATGAGGACACTCTTGTCATAGTCTGAGAAATACTGGGTAAACTCCAGATCTGAGTCATACTTGGGTTTGTGTCAAAAAAAAGAAAGAGGCCATAAGAAATCTTTTACCTTATCAAAATAAAATTCCATAATTGTGTCACTATTGGTATCATTTTTCACCATGCCATTTATATCGAGTATACAATTTTCTTACTGTAAGAGCAGCCCTGAGTGTTTATAACTCTATGAATGATGAAATGAAAATAATTTTCAGAGTACCCTTTATTTGACTCTTTGCTGCTTTTTCTATCAGTCATCCCTGTTTGATCTGGGTCATTCCAAATACTTACGTCATGCATCATCCTTGATCCTCAGAGCTGTGTTTATTGGCACAGTTATTTTTGAATATGCTATTTATCCTTACTAGGTTTTAAATTCTATGAAGATGGGGGCTATTTTTTTCCCAAAGCTTTGCTTATCACCTAATACAATGCTCTCAATGCTGTAGGTACTTAATAAATATTTGTTGAATTAGATTTTGGATATATGTACATTTACAAATGGACAATTTTGGTTGAATTCAGTTTTTTTATTTAAAAAAAGAATATTCTGTAAAAGTATTCATTTGATGGCACAGTGGAAAGTGTGATGCATTTCAAATCAGAAGACCTGGGTTACAATTCGCACTTTGTCCCTATTTACTTATGTCACCTTGGTCAAGTCATTTAACTTCTTTGGACCTCAAGGTCCTCATCTGTAAAATCAAGTTGTTAGGTTAGATAGAGACAGATAAGGATTCTTCCCGTTCTAAATTTATATTATTGCTATCTTTGTCTAGGTTATGCCATGTGATCATGCTGAACCTTTCCCTTTAAGCAGTTACCTAGAAAAAGTCTTTGTGTGCTATTTCCTCTATGTGTAGGAAAATGAGTTAAATGCTTAGGCTGCCTAGGGTTGAGACTTCCCTGTCCCAACACTGACTTATTTCAGCACCTGAAGTTTCCACAGTGCTGACAGAGTCCTTTGGGTTAATCTGGTAGTATATTTTCTGGAAGGTTCTAGTTAAATATGCGAACCCAGAAATAACTCACTGATATATGCAAATGTTTTAGCTGATAACATAATTTATCACAGGGAGAACAGAAAATCTTGTTGTAGTAAGGGTCTCAGAGAAGCTCCAAGATGGACTGGCCCCAAATGAGGCTCCATAGCAGAGATTATTGGCATATCAAGGGGAAACTTATGAAAAACTGGTGCCAAGAACAAACTTTCACCATTTCCTAAGAGAGCCTAAGCTTTTTTCTGCTTTGAGTAATATGTCCTCAAGGATTCTCAACTATCCCAGGACACAGTTTTATGCCTTACAGCCTTGAGAATTTCCCTTCAAACTCTATTAGCATGTCCCATACATCAAGTATTTGATATTATAATTTTTTGTAATATTCTTTAAATAGCTACACATTTTAGTCAATATTTAAATTCTTAATATGTAAAAAGCCTAATGTGAAGTTTTAAGGATGCAAATATGAAAGAGGATACTGAGGAGCTTACACTTTAGTAAGAGAGATAAGTCATGTAGGCAGGTGACTATAATACAAATTAGGTAGGATATGTGCAAAGGAGAGAATAAAATGGGTATGAGAAAGAAAAATAAAAGGTGATTTCTGTTTGAGTAACTTCATATAAAGCTCCACTGAGAAGATTGCACATAATTGTACCTTGAGAGAAGGGAAGGATTTCAATGTCTGGAGATGGGATGGATGGAGGAGGCAAGGATATAGTCTATTCCAGGAATGGGGGATGATTTGACCAGGGGAAGGAACTTGAGAGTTCACCATTAAAGTAGAGGACAATGGATAGGCCAATTTGCATGGGATGTAAAGTATGTAAATGTATTATGAGGTAAGTCTGATAAAAAAGGGTGACAGCAGATTGTAAATGGTCTTAAATACTAGACGAAAGAGTTTGTACTTCATTTAATTAACAATGGGGGGGTCATTGAATGATTCTGAAGGGAGAGATGAGATCAAGTGGTACATTGGTAAAATTATGCAGATAGCATTGTGAAAGGATAGATTAAAGAGGGTAGATATTAGGAGGCAAGAAAAATCAGATAATAAGCTTTTACAGAATTCTAGGAGAGGAGGTGCTGGTCCTGATTCGTTACTAAGGTTGAATGGAAGAGGCTGATTATAAGGGGTTAACAGAGGGTTAAAAGTCAAATATAACTTTGAGATTTTAACCTGGGTGGCTGGGGTGATACTGATACCATTGGTGGAAATGATTGAACAAATTGTGGTATATGAATGTGATGAAATACTATTGTGCTGGAAGAAATGAGGAAAAAATGATTTTTAAAGAGACATAGAGGGTCTTGTATAAACTAATGCAGTTAAATGAGCAGGACAAGAATAATTTATTTTTTGACTTTAATATTATGATAACATGTGAAAAATGATACATTAATTCTAAAGGACTGATAAAGAAGAATTCTACACACTTGATGACAAAAAGAAAATGATAAATAGATATGTAGAATAAAAAATACAATTTTGTATGTGACTAAGGTAAGGTTTTGCTTTGTTTACTGTGTTTATATCATGTGGAGTTGGAGGGAGGGTTTATATTTCTTTTTCTAGTTTTTTAGAGTATAGAGAGAGATGAGAGGGAAAAAATGGATACTTTAAGTGTTAGATAGTTTGACTACATTGCTTTTTTTAAAAAAAAACATTTGTTACAATGGCTGACTTGCTTGTTAGGGAAGGAGGAGGGCTATATTAAAAAATAACAAAAAATAGAAGACAATAAAATAAGATGAAAATAAAAATAATTAGTATAAAAAAGTAAATAAAAGCACTAGGAAGAGAGAATTAGGAATTTCTGGGATACAGTGACCTGATATCATTATTCTATCCCTCCTCTGGTCTCCAAACTTGGAATTTGGGTGGCATGTGCCTAGTATGGTTAGTCTCCTTTCTCTTTCCACTGGGCAGGTTGTACTTTCATGTCATTGATGGGGTATAAGCCCAAGCCAAGACGTTTTCCCCTTGGATTGGAAAGACCTTTGTCACATTTGTCTGAAGGGACCTGGAAAGTCCGGCCTTGGGAAGGGGGCTCCTTGGATTCCCCTTCCATTTCTCCCAGGTCAGATACTCCCCATCTTCTATTTAACAGTCTTTTGATATTCCTCCCTTTGATCCTATTACCAGGCACTCCCATCAGGATCCTTCCCTTGGCTTTGATCTATGGGGACCAACCCTGGGACCCCAGAGCACCTGGTGACACCTGGATGCTTCCCTCAGTCTTTTTCTGTATTTAAGTTCCATCTTGCCTCCATGAAGGCTCTCAATTTCAATCCAGCTCAGCCTCTGTCTAGCTGAGATTCTATCTGGCCCGCTTATCAATATAAGCATTACAAATGATTAGGCTCCTTAAGAGTCAACCCAAGATGGCGAATCTTTAATAAACTTTGTTTTTCTTTGGCTTTAAGAAGGCTTGTGTAGAATTCATTCGAGCAGGGTCTGGTGTGTCTGTATTTCATGGTCCCCAGAACCCCTCAGACCTCAACATCATGACCCTCAATCCCTCTTCACTTCCTCCCTGCCTGCATTCTCTGTATGTGTGGCACGAAAACATTGGCAACAACACAGCCCCTTCCTAGACAGCAAGGGTGACTAACTTCCCCTCCTTTACCTAGGCAAAAGGTTCTTGGCAAATCCAGAAAAAATATTAATCAACAAGCATCATGCTCTCTCAATCCACTGTAGAGTCCCTAAACTTGTTTTTCTCTGGCAAACTCCCATGTTCCATTCACTTTTCTCACCTTGCCTAATGCAAAGTTACTGTCTCCCTGTATAATAAGGGTTCATAGAGTCTACAGATCCTCAACGTTTCTATGGATAGATTTCAAAGGCTCTGTTAACTTGTCTAGTTATGGATTTTCCCTTTTGTTTTTCTTTTTGTTAGACTTATTCAAAACTCGTAAAGGGATATTGAAGTCTCCTGTCACTATTTGTGTTATAGCCTGTGTCTTCCTGAAGCTCAATGTATCCTTTGTGAATTTGGATACTGAGGCTTTTGAAATGTATATGTTTATTACTGATATTGATTTGTTGTCTAAGGCTCCTTTTAGCATAATATAGTTTCCTTATTTATCCCTTTTTATTATTTGAAGGTTTGTTTTGCTTTGTCTAAGGTCCATGAACATGTATGGGAGAAAATTGTTATTTTCACTAATTTCTAACTGAAATTTAATATTTCTTTAAATTACTTAAAAACATTATTCTGAGAAGAGGCCCATAGGCTTCATTAGACTGTCAAAGGAGTCTATGACACCAAAAAAAAAAGGTTAATAAACTATGGTCTATTATAATTCTCCCTCACAAATCATTCCTTGCACAGCCAGGAGCAGTCAGGATCCAAACTGATTTTATTGCACTTTCAAATCTGAACTACTTAAGTGGATGTTATTAAGGGCATTTTCCCAAATCAACTTTGATTTATTTTTACATTTAAAAAAATTCAAATCTCAACCTAACAAATACCAAAAATTTAAACATTTTTAGATATATAAATGAGAACATGATTAAACATGACACTGAATCTCTAATATATATTTTAAAAAATTAATATATATTTTTAAAAAAGCTTGCTTTTCTTTTGAAGTAAAAGTTCAACCTGTAGCTTTTAAAGCTGTCCTGCTTGTCTCTATTTTTTTTTCTGTCTCTAATCTCTTTTATGTATTTGAAAATTGTTTCACTGTGCTCTTTTCTTTCTAGGTGAAGGTAGGGGGCTAGAGAATGGAGCTGGAAGTTGGAGTTGGCAGACTGCATTCTCCAGAGTTCAAAGTCAACAACTAGTTGCTGGTTCCATTGACAGTCTTATCAGGTTGCTGAACGCTGAATTGGAGGTGACTATAGTGCTCAGGGCACTTGCCTTTAACACCTCTTAGTCGCTTATCTCTAGACCTGACGTCCATCACTCTACACAGCCAGAAGTCACTCTCCATCTTCACTCTCCCAAACTGAAGTCACCCTGCCTACTCCAGCTGTCTCAGAGATACTTGGCCATGTAACATCTCCTGTGTGTGGAGTTAGATGGTAGCAGAAATGGTGACCTTTGTTGGCAGCATTTATGGCCTTACTCCTATGCCTTTTCTCTAGCATTTCCCTTTCTAAATGCCCTGTATCTCTGCACATTTCCAGTTGTTCTCCAGAGTATCTCCCGTTAGTCTGGCCCTGCATTACATAATTATCTATTCTAATTTCCCAATTATGCTATAAAATCCATGAGGCTAGATACTATAGCTTAAAGAAATTCATTATCTCCCTTAGTACTTAGCATAGTGTTCTACATACAGTATATCCTTAATAAATAATTGTTCAAAGAGAGACAAATGATTTAATTAGTCATTGGCTGTGGTAAAGATACTTGTCCTCATCATTAAAAGTAGCTTTTCTACTAAAGTTGGACAAACTTTTGCATCCTATCTCAAAGGCAGGAGTGATTTTCATCTTCTTTTATCTGTTTCCACATGTAAAGCCCCCAGTAAATATAAATTTATTAAGGACAACGACAGTTTTTCATTTCTTTCTTTGCATCCTCAGGGCCTTACACACAGTAGGTACTTAATAAACCCTTGTTGAGTGGAATCCAGCCAAACCATAATGTAGTCTGAATTTTCTTTTCTTATTTTTTTTTCCTGGAGTAGCTAGGACAGAGGACATTTTTTCTCCTTTCTAAGTGTCTCTGCTGAATCTTAAAAAAATTATCCGCATCCCATTTCTTCCCCTGTTTACCATGCTGCCCTCAGATCTAATATATACCAGGAGGAAGACACACAGCTATACTCCGCCTCCTAATTGGATTAGATGGTACTTTTTTGGGACTCTTTCATCATTCAGGGTCAGAATGGGTAAGACCTTTCTTTTGCTTTCAGAAAATATATCCCCATGTGTTACTGGAAGATGGATAAAGGTCAAGATTCAGAGAACCAAACCAAAGCTGTGTATGAGAGAGCTTCCATTTGCTGATTTGTGAATTTTATTTTTTTCCAGACTGTCTAAGTGAAGATGGTTTTCTTTCAGAACTGAAAATTCCAAAAGAATATCACCAATGCTTACCATAGTCTTGTGCTTAAACCTACTAAAAAAATTGAGACCTGCAAAGTATACTTAATTCAAATATATATCTAGTTCTTGCCTGTTAATGCAGCGTAGTAAACATTTATTAAGCCACTATGCTCTGGGTGTTAGAGATATAAAGCATGGATAAGCTGCTTTTCTCATATAATCTAGTATCCTTTGTGTCTTCTGTCCTTAGTTTTTGGTTTCTTTGACTGCTACATAAATTAAATCTCATATTCTGTGAAGGGAGAAAGAATTAAACTGCCAGGGAAATAAGAAAGCTTCTAAGGAGCAAGAGAAAGGACAAATGAAGTGGATAGGTTTAATTAGATTTGGATCTGTTGGTCATGGAGCCAAGATGGAAGAGTAAGGCAAAAACTTGCCTGAGCTCTGCCAAATTCATCTCTGAACAGCTATAAAATAACATCTGAAAATGAATTCTGGAGAGGCGGAACAAAGGGTAATATCATAAACAAATTAAGGGAGAATGGATAAATTTACCTGTCAGATCTTTGGATAAGAGAAGAATTTAGGACTAACCAAGGGATAGAGAGCATTATGAAATGTAAAATAAGTAATTTCAATTATATTAAATTTTAAAAAGGGTTTGCAGAAACAAAACCAATGCAACTAAAATTATAAGGAAAGCAAAAAAGTGGGAAAACAATTTTTTACAGAAAGCATCTCTGTTAAAAAGCCTCATTTCTCAAATATATAGGGAACTATGTCAAATTTATAAGAATGCAAATCATTTCTCAACTGATAAATGGTCAAGGGATATGAACAGGCAGTTTTCAGACAAAGAAATCAAAGCTATCTATAATTATATGAAAAATGTTCTACATCACTTTTGACTAGAGAAATGCAAGTAAAGACAATTCTCAGCTATCACCTCACACCTGTCAGATTGGCTAATATGACAGAAAACAAGAATGAAAAATATTGGAGGGGATGTAGGGAAATTGAGACACTAATGCATTCTTGGTGGAGTTGTGAACTCATTCAAACATTATGTAAAGCAATTTGGAGCTATACTAAAGGGCTATAAACCCATTCATGCCCTTGGCACTACTACATCTCTCCAAAGAGATAAAAAATAAAAAAGAAAAAGGTCCTATATGTACAAAAATATTTAAGCAGCTCTTTTCTGGTGGCAAAAAATTGGAAATTGAAGGACTGCTTATGAATTCAGTAATGGTTGAACATGTTATGGTATATGATTGAAATGGAATTCTATTGTATTATGAGAAATGATGATGAAGAAACTCCTTAAAAAACTGGAAAAACTCACATGAACTGATGCAGAGCAAAGTGAATGGAACCTGGAAGACGTTGAATACATTGTGCCCAGTAACAGTAGTATTGTAAAATGAACAACTATGAACAATTTAGGTATTCTCAGCAATACAATGATCTAAGGTAATCCCAAAAGTCTTACGATGAAAAATACTCTCCACCTCCAAAGAAAGAACTGATGGAATCTGAAGACCAAAGCATACTATCTCTCTTCTTTCTTCCTTCCTTCCTTCTTCCTTTCCTTCTCTCTTTCCATCTTTTTTCCTTCTTTCTTTCCTTCTTTCTTTCTTTCTTTATTCGTTCAAGTTTTCTTCTACAATATGGAAATCTTTTATATGTATAACCTACATCAGATTACTTGCTGTCTGAGGGAGGAGAGGACTAAAATGATTTCGAACTAAATTTTTAAAAGAATGTTAAATATTGTTTTTACATTTAGGAGAAAAATAAAATACTATTTTAAAAAGATTTGTTGTCTTGAAAATTGTTAATTTACCATAATAGCCAGTAGCAACCAAAGAGCTACCAAAAGACCATTCTATTTAATTTAAATAAGCATTTATTAAGAACCTGTTGTTTGTAGGACACTGCCAGGAGTACAAAGAGAAAAATGGAATAATCCAAATCCTTTAGGAGGTTATATTCTAAGGTGGGGGGGGGGAGGTAGGAGGATTATAATGTGTATATAAATGAAAACATATATCTATCTATATGTCATCCATCTATGAAATATAAAATCATTCTGGGCAGAGAACATTAATAATTGAGGGAAATCAGGAAAGACCTTTTGAAGGAGATTGCACTTGAAATAATCCTAGAGGACTATTAAGCTTATTTTAAGAACATATAGAGGGCAAGTCTGGTTTTGCAGTAATCTGTAGAGAATGTGTTATGTTTGCATTTTTGACTATGTTCTTCACACATGTTTATAAAATGCAAACTGATCTCAGCTCTAGATGAGAAAGTGAAGGATCTAAAGAAATATATCTCTTTTCTCTAGGCTGTTAGAAAAAAATAAATGTTGAAAGGGTAGAAGCAAAGAAGAAAACAAGGAAAGAAAGAAGAAAAATAAAGAAAATAGGTAGGAGAGAAAGAAAGATAAGAAATGATATAGAAAAAAACTCGAGAACAGACTAGCATCCAAGGATTTGTAATTCAGAGAGAGAAATATTCCACTTTAGCCCTGAGAATGATTTGTAACCATATTGATCTTTGAACTGAAGATTAATTGAGTCATGTGTTAGAGCTTCTGAAGGAATTTGCAGTCAGTAAGAGAGTGACTGAAATGATGGAGTTTGGAAGGGCAGGGTGAGGTTCCTCAGCTCCATTAGATTCAATAAATTGAGCCAGAGAGAATCAATGGTACAGGCACAATAGGTAAAGGCAGGGAGCAAAAGTCAAGCACAGAATAGAAGGATTGAGGCTGGTCATTGGTCTCTAAAGGAGTATCAGACCACAAGACTTGAATCAAAATTCCTGTTTGTATCCAACTCTTTAAGACCAGGGAATTTACATCAAAAGGTTCATTCTTTCCTCTACATTCCCTTCCTGTGTGTATCATATGCATATATATACATGCACACATCATATGTGTGTATTATAGATGTTATACTGAACTCAAATTTTGTCTTGATCATAAAGAGTCCAGGAACTAGTTAGAGATGAATATAAATTTAAATTAGAGAAGAAAACCAAATCTCTTACCTAAATGATAGGAATTTTCCCAATTGATGGCTCTGAGTTATTGTGATTATACTTGTCATTTTGTTTAATATAAATTCAATAAACCAGTAGGGAGAGGGGAACATATGTACCAATTATATCATCTATAGGACAAAATCCTGTTAGTTTTATAGCAAGTTATGGCTGATTATTTTTTTCAGGGACAAAAGGAATGAGAAGGCAGTTATAAGCATCAATTAAACAACTATAGTATTTTCAGTGACACCCATTTTATGGAGGTAAAGAGGCAGAAGGGAATTATTACTTGTGTCAAGAGGCTTAATGATGGGAGATAATATCAGGAAAGAAAAGAAAAGTCATTAAACATTAGATGTGGAACTTTAGAGGAAGTAGATTTTTGTGGTACCATCAAGCAAGCAACTATGTGTTAACGGTCAGAAGAAAATAAAAAGTGGTGGTGGTTGATGACTTTGAAGTCCTAAGGAAGTTATTGGTTAATCTGACATAAATTGACATAAAGAAAAGAGATTTGATGTCTTTCTGAGAAGACATCTGTGTAGGAAAATGAAAGAGATCAGATGAGATTTTGAAACTACTCTCTATTATGATTTGTGTGGGAATAAGTTATATCAGCAGAAAACAATATGATACAGTTGAAAGAATTCAAATTATTTGGAATCTGAAGTCTTGTGTTCAAATCCTAACTTTGGCTATGTGACAATAGAGAAGTTGTTGAACCTTAGCACCTTGGTTTCTTCACATGTGAAATAATATATTTAGCCTAAATTACCTTTAATGTCCCTTCTAAGTCTAAATCTCTGATAAAACTTTGGAAAAACATGGGTCAGAATTAAAGAAGTCTTGGACAAATTACCACAATGTTGAGACAGTGCAAATATCCCCATTTTCAAATAAGGAATGAAAATGGAGTATTCAAACTTGTCCGATGAGATTGGAGTTGGAAAAGTTCTAGAATCCATTATAAAGGAACTACCTTGTGAGCACTTAGAAATGAAATAATGTGATCACTAAAAGCTAACAGATTCACTGAAAACAAGTCATGTTAGATTATGCTGTTTTTTTTTTGATAGGACAATTAGGTAGATCCAAGGAATGTTAGAGACATTAAAAAAAGAAATTAGAAATTTAATTAATTAATTTAATTAACATTAGAAATCTAATACCTAGATTTTAGTAAAGTATTTGATAAATTCTCTCATGTTAAGCTTGTGGATAAGATGAAAAGATACTGACTAGGTTGTGTTAGATGGATTTGGAACTAATTGAATGACTGGGCAAAATGCATAGCTATTAATCGGTAAATGTCAACTTGCAGGAAGGTCTCTAGTGAGTTGCCCCAAGGACCTTTCACTCCATGTTTTTAAACATTTTTTATTAGCAATAATAAAGTTGATGAAGTCATTTATAGCATATTTGCCATTTCCCCTACCCCCCAAATATATAAAGTTGAAAACAAATTAGATAAATTAAAACAATGAATTGACCTTAATAAGATAAAATTATTTGGAGTAAACAGAAATGTCTACCCTTAAGTTCAAAGAATCAGCTTTACCAATACAGGATGAAAAAGAAATGACATGATAACCAATCCTGTGGAAAAGAAGTTGAGATTCTTTGGATTACAAGATCAATGTTAGTCAACAAGATGATATCATAGCCCCCAAAGTTATTCCTGTTCTAGTATGCTTTAAGAGAAGACTAACATTAAAAAAAAAGCAAGTTAATTATTCCACTTACATGACTTAAGCAAATTCTATCTGATAAATCATGATGTTGGGTTTAGGAAACATGTTTTGGGAACAATATAAAAGCTAATATTTACGTAACACTTTGCATGCGCTATTTCATTTGAATTTCACAAAAACTGTAAAATAGATACTATAGGAGGTATTATCCACATTTTATTTTTGAATTAATTTTTTTTCATGAACATCTGCCCTGTCTTCCTCCCACACCCATGCTTTCTTATTGAGAAAACAAGGAAAAAAAGTGTATGTCTTTGGAGCTTATCTTACTATATGTGGGAGCTTTGGTCTGTACCTAATTTTTTAGGTATAAAAGAAATTTGCTTTCCAAGTTTTCTTGGAATGCCTTCCAGTTTTCCCCAAAAGTGAATTCTTTTCCTAATAGCTGAAATCTTTGGGTTTATCAAACTCTAGACTTCTGTGCTAATCTGCTTCTGCAGATTATGCTCCTAATCTGTGCCAGTGATCAACCTATTTATTTCTTGGATGTGTGTTTAGTCATTGCAGTTGTCTCTGATTCTTCACGACCTCATTTTGGTTCCCTTGGTAAAGGCTGTGTGCTGTTTCCTTCTCTAGCTGACTTTATAGGTAAGGAAACTGAGGCCAGCAGGGTTAAGTGACTTGCCCAGGATCACATAGCTAATAAGTGTCCGAGGATAGATTTGAACTCATGAAGGTGAGTCTTTCTAACTTCAGACCCAGCACTCTATACACTGCACCACCTGGCTGTCTTTCTATTCCTTACTCAGTACCAAATAGTTTGTCAATTACTGTTTTGCAGTATAATTCAAGATTTTTGAACTTTTCTTCACTCAGTTGGATTTTGATATTATTTTTTTCTAGCTCTATATAGTAATCCTTTGTGCAGCTTGATGACATCCAAGGAAAATGATCTGTTAATTCCTAGTCTTTCTTGTATTTTTAACAAGGACTTTTTTCCTGTCAAGCTTTCCCCTTGTATCTATTAATATAAACATATGATTTATGTTGTTCTTGTTAATGCAGTCAATTATATTTATAATTTTCTTATTATTGACTCAACCCTCCCTTGCTTAGAAAAATTCAGCCTACTTATAGTGTATAATCTTTGTGATATATTGCTATGGTTTCTTTGCTAATATTATATTTTATAATTTGATATTCACTAGGGATATTAATCCATTTTTTTGGTTTTTATTCTCATTTAGTTATCAAGGAGACATTTGTGTCATGAGAAATTCAGTAGGGTCCTTTCTTTTACCAGTTTTTAAAACAGTTTATGGAGCATTGGAATTAATTGTTCTTTAACTATTTGATAGTATTCACTTATAAATTCATCTGATTCTTGAGTGCCCTACCCAACCCTTCCTTGGTAGTTCATTTATGTCTTGCGCAATTTGATTTTCTAAGATTGAACTCTTTAGATCTACTATTTCTTTTTTTTTAACCTTGAGATTTTATGTTTGTATAAATGGTAATCAGAGATATGTTATTTCCTCTAAGAACTGCTTTGGTTGAATCCCAAAAATTTAGGTATAGTGTTTTATTGTTGTTATTATCTTTAATCAAATTATTGATTATTTTCTATGATGTCATTTAGTCTCCAATTAACTTTCATTTTTTTGTTTGTGACCATGTATTGAATATAATTTTTAATGCATTAAAGTGTTTTAATGTGCTTGAGAATTTTTAATTTTTGTGACACAACTGAGAAATATGCATACTTTTTCTATCCCCATTTAATAACCTCCAGAAGTCTATCATATTTAATTTTTCTAAAATTCTATTTAGGCCCTTCATTTTCTTTTGGTTTCTTTTTGGTTAGATTTATATAAGTCTGAGAAGGATAAATTGAAGTATCCACTATTTTAGTTTTATTGTCTCATTCTCATTCTCTCTATAACTCATTTAACTTTTCCTTTAAGAATCTGGATGCTGTCCCACTTGGTACACGTATATTTAGTATTGGCATTAATTCATTGCATACGGAACCTTTCAGCAAAGTGTTGTTTCACTGCTTATTTCTCTGAAGTCTATTTTGGCTGTTCCTTTATCCAAGATTGTGATTGTTAATTCAGACTTTTTTTTAACCTCACTGAAACATTATAGTTTTTATTCCAGCCCATCATTTTAACTCTGTGTGCATCTTTCTGTTTCATATGTTTCTTAAAATACAAGTAACATATTGCTAGAATCTGTTTTCTATCCATTCTGCTTTCCTCTTCTGTTTTATGGATGAATTCATCTTATTCACATCCATAGTTATTATGATAAATTTTTATATTTCCCTTCAGCCTATTCTTTTATATCTTCATATCTATTTGTTTTCCATACCTTCACTAAGAGTTTACTTAAAAGAAAACCCTGCCTTAGTTTACTCTTCCTCTTGTCTATTTTCTTTTTCCCTTTTCCCTCTTTTTTCTCTATTGAGTGAAATGTATTTCTGTATCCAATTATGTGTCTCCATATTCTTTCCATGTTTGGTCAGTTCAGTTGAAAGTCAAATATATGAATTATATTTTTAATAGAAATTACATTTATAAATTATATATAATTATTATAAATAGTTATCTACTTTATATAAAATTTTTTACTTTATATATAATATATAAATATTATAAATTACATTTATATAATCCTGGAGTTTATAGATTTCTTTGCACTTACAGAATCATAAGATTTTAGGATGGAAGGGCTCTCCTAGATTATCTAATTCAAATCCTTTATTTTGTGGGGAACATGAGTTCAGTGTGGATCTATAGGCAGAGATAAGGCTAGTATGTTCATTCCTATGCTGCTAGTTAGTGCAGAGCTATGATGTGCACTATAGTCTTCTGTCTCTAAATCTCGGGTCTTCTAATTACATAATACTGAGGAACTCTACATTTTCTAATATGATTCTCTCAACAACCCTGCATGGCAGATAGTTTTCTCATCTGTAAAGTGGAGGTAGTAATCCATTGAATTTGAGCAAGGTAAGCAAAATCATTTGCCCAAGCTCACACATAAGTACCAAGACTACTTGGTCATCTAACTCTAAGTTCAGACCTTTACTACACCTTGCTGTACATTGCAATGGTTTTAACGTTATACCTGTTTGGTTTTGCAATTGCTGCTCATCCTTCATGTTATTTTGTTTGTATTGCCTCTTGGGACTGTCTTAGAATTAGTCAGGTATTGTATGAGAAATATTTAGAAATTCCTTGAAGAAAAGCATTGTAGAGTACAGTCAAGATGATGGAGTAAGAGGTAGCAATTTTACCTTAGTTCCTTCAAAACTTCCCCCCACAGCAATCTAGAAGATGTGCCAAACTAAAAGTTAAGGAGAAAATATTTCAAGGAACCAGAAAGAAAGAACAGAAACACCATAGTGTCATAGTCAGGATTACACAAAATTTGGCAGCTACCATTGTAAAGGAACAGAGGGCTTGGAATATATTTCAGAAGGCAAAGGAGTTAGGATTACAGCCAAGAATAATCAACCCAGAAAAAAAATAGCATAATCCTACAGGAAAAAAAGGAAAAAAAATATTGATTGAAATAATGAACTTTCAAACATTCCTGATGAAAAGACCAGAAAATCTGACATTCAAAAGCACAAGACCCAAGAGAAGAATAAAAGAGTAAACATGAGTAAGAAAGCATAAGAAATTTTAATAAGGTTAAACTGTTTACATTCACAAATGGGAAAATGACACATATAACCTCTCAGAATTTTATTATCATTGGAGCTATTAGAGGGAGTTTACCATAGGTGTGAGTCTATAATATTGGAATTATCTCAAAAGAAGAACAAAAGGGTGAGAAAAACGGATACATTGAGGGTGGGGAGGAAGAATGGGGAAAATTATCTTACATAAATGGGACAATTAAGGAAGAATTTCTACAATAGAAGGGAGTAGTAAGTGAGAGTGGGCAACACCTGAAACTCACTGTCATCTGAATTGGTTAAAGGAGAGAAAAATACACAAACACATAGTTGGGTACAAAATTCATCTTACCCAACAGGGTATCTGTTGTCAGTCAACTATTGTTTAGTGAAATGTTATGTCATTATTCTAAAAGTATTTCTCCAGGATTTTGATCTATTCATCAAGTCCTTTAAGAACCTCTATTCTTCCATCCTTTTGGTGAGGAAGTCCCAATATTCCTTCATAGCTGCCTTAGGATGCTAGATTCTGTGTTTTTATGCAAAAGGCTTGGATTCAGGAAGACGCGTCTAAATCTGGCCTCATACACTTACTATGTGATCTTTATTGTCACTTAATCTCTGTCCAGTTTTTTGTCAATTGTAAAACTGTAACAATTATAGTATATAACTCCAAGGTTTTGAGGATCAAATGAAATAATATTTGTAAAGTGTTTAGCACAGTATCTTGCACACAGTAAGCACTATATGCTAGTTATCATTGCCATTATTTTGTTAACTGTTTCTGTTAGAATAATTTCAAAATCTCTTATGGATAATTTTACAGTTCCAAATGTATGTTAAGATTGGTATTGTGTAGGTGTTAATTACTTTAAATGTATTCTTTCAATTGAATTCAGTTTAGATTTCAATATGCCAGTAATTTTCTTATTTAGGTATGGCCTCTTCTTTGATATCTTTACATTAGATGTGATTGCTGGAGGATACCAACCTATTTGTAGGTGTTACCTTCATCCACTGATTCAATGTGACCTCTAGATTCAGACCCAAAGCCCATAGACTCTTTTCATGATGTTAAGCATTTCACACTTACAATGTTGAAATGACATTTCATATCCGTAAAAAAAGATTCCACAAGATGAAGGATCTTTTCAATGTGTTTTTCAGTGGAATTATATATCTTGATGTGATCATTAATAAAATGTTTTGGTTTGATTTCTTCTTTAATTTAGAAGCCATACTTCATTTCATTTAGTTGAGGATGATGAATTTAAGGATAGGTAGAATCTAAATAGTTTTAAACTGTTTTTCAGAAAAATATTATGATGATGATGATTTTCATTAACATTATCATGGTGGCGGTAATGATGATAGTGATTGGTGATGATGTTTGGAAATATTGTTGGTCAAATTTGTGTCTCCCCACGCAGAAAAAAAACACCACACTGAGCACTAGCATAAGCTAAGGTGAGATGAGCATCTAAAGAGATTCTTGTTGGATGGGAACAGTTGCCATTTATTAAAAAAAAAAGAAAAGAATGAGTTTGTAAGGGAGCTTTCCAAGTTCTCTGATGATTTTGTAACTGTTCTTTTTGTGTGTGCATATTTCCAGTTCAGTGTTTCAAAAAGAATGGGCAGAGCACAATAATTTCATTGCCCTTCCACCTACCCCCGTTCATTGGGGCTTTTATTCTGGGATCCTCTAGCAAAAGATGCTGGAACATGGACTTTAGTTTTGCTTTCAGCTAAAAAAATCTATTGAAATATTTCTTTTGAGTACAAAAGATATAAAAAGAAGGAAACTTTTCCAAGAGACAAATTGAACAAGAAATGGGACCAATTTTGTTTGATTTCTTCCTGTGTTTCTTTTAGAAACTCTTAGATTGGATCAACTGATTAAGAGTCAGCTTCTTTTTTTATAATTCTCCTCACAATAAGATGAGAATAAGACACTGTTCCAATTATCTTCCCGTTCTATTCTCTCATTGGAGGAGGACTCCAAGAAACTTTCAAGAATGATATCTAATGTCTTATACTGGAAAATCATTCTATTTCTTTCCTTGTTTCATTTTTTTTTTTGAATGGGAAATTTTCTGTTTTCTTAAGTCAGATTCGATTTTTGATTTGCTGATTCATTTGTTAAAGTTCTTCAACAAACTTCCTTATAAACATGCAGATTCTGAAAAGAGATGGTTTCTTAATTTTAGAGAAATAATGGAGAAGGAACAATGCAGGGATTAATGCCTATCAAGTAGCTTTAGTCAAAAAGCAAAGTTTTTTTTTTTCCTCTCTCATCACTGTGAATGTTAATATGTGATATATGATCTTGGATAGGTCTTTCCCCGCCTCCAGGGCATCCATTTTCTTATCTATATTTGAGAGGGGTTCAATTGAGTAAATCAATCAAATTACTCCACCCCTTTAAATTGATGCCTTAAGTCAAAAAGTCTTTAATTAACTGGAGAGGCATTGTACAGGCTCTATACTCACTGAAGAGATATGGCCATGCCCTAGGGATTATCTCTAAAATATTAAGCCACTATGACCCTGAGAGATTGGAATGGATGTAAGTCAAGTATGTTCTAGCTATACCCTTGAGGAGGAATTGCTTGGGGGGAGGAGAGGTTCAACTTTGGCCAAGTTCTCCTGTCCCATCCTTCCTTAGGGTGGGAAAGAACATATATGCTTTGATGGATCTGGAGGATTTTGGTCTTTCTAGCTCTCAGTGTTCTAAATCTGGAATATCAGTTACTAGTTACAGTGCCTTCACTGAAAGTTAAGAACAGACTGTATGTGATGCAGGAAGACAGATTCCTGGCTCCATAAGGTGCCTAGCAAGAAAATAACACCATGATTAAGGGGAACTTTCTGAGTACCTCCATGAAAGGGTTGAAAGGGCCTCTAGCAACCAGGAGCTATGAATTATTCCTTTGCCACATGTACTAGCTATCTGAACCCGAGTCCTAGACTCTGTGCACACTTGTGAAAGAGTGTGTCACAGACTTCTGGGGGATAGTTTGGGCCAACTATATCACTATATCAAAATACCTACTTCCAAAAAGTAATTAAATCTGACTAATTGATAGCTAAGTAACAATGATGACAGGAAAGAATCAGAAGAGGTTTGCTACCTATGTAACATGAAACAGACATTCACTGTCACTCAACAAATTAGCAAAAATGACAAAAGATGGGAATAGTCAATGTCAGAGAGGTTGTGAAAAGAACAGGCAAACGAATGCATTGTTGGTAGAATTGTAAATTAGTACAACCATTATAGAAAGCAATTCTAAATTAAGCAAATAAAATGACTAACGTGTTCAAACTCTTTGACTTAGAGATTTCACTACTAGTCTTATGCTCCATTGTGAAAAAGAAAGGCTCCATAAATACCAAATAGTAACACTTTTTGTTGTAGCAAATAATTAGAAACAAAGCAGATGCCCACTAATTGCAGAATGGCAAAATATGTTATGGTATATGAATATAATAAAATATTGCTGTAAGGTAAGAAATGATGAATATGAGAAATGTGAAGGAACATGGAAAGTCTTATATGAATGGAACAGTGAAATAAATAGAACCATCAAAACAATATTCATGACTACAACAACAAAAATTGAAAGAACAACCACAAAACAACTAAAAATGAATGCTGCAAAATTATGAAGAACTAGTTTTACATTCTACCCTCCATTCCTTTACAGAAGTGGGGGTCAATGGGTGTGGAACATTGCATATTTTGTGATATAATTTTTGTCATTGATCAGTTTTGACTATTTTTTTCTCTTCTTTTTCTCTAAAAATATATTATATGAGATAGTTTATATGCCAAGGCAATACCCACAATGGCAGCTACGAATATGCTGGCATATTTACAGATTTGAGTCACAAGATATAACAGACTCTCTTCATTGAAAACAGAACTAAGACATATTCAAACACCAAAAAGTCAAATTCATCATAATAACAAAGAAATTCATCATAGTAACCAAGAAGTCTATACATATTATCAGGCTTTCCCACAAACCAACTCCCTTAAGTAAAATCATTCCCTCTCTCACTCACAGCAGCTTTTTTGCTTCCTCGCTCTTTCCCAGCTCTGACTGCTTTGTCTCATTTCCTTTCAGCTCTGCTCTACCCCTTCCTGCTCCATATGACTTATACTTACGTGACTCATGCTTCCATGTGACTTACAAAGGTCATATAGGCCTATTAATGGGATTTTCCTAATCCATTAACAATACATTAACAATACACAATTCTATAGGGCAGAGGAAGAAGAATATGGAGGCAAATCTAAGTTATGAAAAAATGAAATATACCAGCAATAATCCATTAAAAAAAACACCTCTCAACCTTTGGGATCACTCCATAGAGCCTTGAGGGAACCTAGGAATTCTGAGATTATTACTTATCAAAGGGAATGGAAGTTGGAATGGTTGCCTCAAAGTATGTATATGTGAAAAGAGATTATTGGACTACATGGCCTCCAACATCCATCCCTTCGGTCTCTCAGCAGATTAGTTATTTGTGTGTTAAGTTTTGTGCATTAGGTTTGGATTGATGTAGAGATTCTGTAGTTATTTAGGTACTGGAGTCAAGGCTGGATGACCATTCTTTGTTCTCAGAGGTTTATCTGTTGCTCAGTATTTCTCCACTTAGGTTCTAAACTTGACCATGAATTGTGTCCTAGATCCTGGGTTGAAGTTGATTCTGAGTACTGATCACTTTATCTGTTTGCTATCTGACTATGTCACAGATTTTCTTTATCCTTGTCTGTACCTTACTTAGGTGATGATAGGGATAAGGACTAAAAATTTATTTGGTATAGGGAACTCTCAGATAAGATGAATCCCTCTACCAATATAGACAGGCACTTTCTCTGACATTTATAGTCTTTTAAAATGTTTGTTTGGCACTGAAAGGTTAAGGCACTTGTCTAGGGCCACACAGTCAGTAGGTCACAGAGACAGAACTTGAACCCAGTCTTCTTGGCACTGAAGCTGCCTCTCCATCCACTAGATCAAACACTCTAATTCTACATAAAACTAGAAGAAAGAAGAGATCATTCCCTTATCATTCTGAACCATTATGGTACAGGGAAGTAAACATTGGGTTTAGTATTCCAATTGGTTCAAATTCTGGTTCTACTACTTGCCACCTGGGTGACCCTGGGCAAATTACTCCATCCCTTTGATCAAGCCTTGTTTTTTCATCTACAAACAAGAAGTTTAGGCTAGGTTCCAACTTTTTTCTTTTAAAATTTTTCTTTTAAAAATGTTTTCTAGTCCTAAAATTGCATGAAGGTATTTTTGGGCCCCACTATTGGCTCCTTTCTTTGGTCGGCTCTCCTTGTCATTTTTTTCTTCATGCAGAATTGTTTCTGTTTCTCAGAGTCTTCCCACTGATAAACTTCCAAATCTTGGCATGGCCTTATGCTCAGCATACATGTTTTGTTAAGCATGTATGAGGATTTTTCTATTTCATTTCTGTGACAAACTGTGTAACACATCTTACATCAGGATAAGAGCCCACACTATCACATTATTTATGGTTGGTACCTCCCTTGCTCCCCATAAATTGCCTTTCTGTTCTGCTTCTACAAGAGTAACTGCTCCCAATTTGTCAAACACCCTTGTCTTTTTCCTTATCTCTTACTGTAAAACATTTGAGACACTTTGTAGAAGAGACACAAGATAAAAATAAATTAAATGGCATCTACGTGAACAGCACCATGACTTTTAACTCAGAAAAGACAAGGAGACATGTTGGCAAATTGGAGCACTAGACAAGCAAGGGAAAAAAAAACCCCAAAACCCAAATACCTTACTCAGATACCTCATCTCTTGCCTCCTAGTTCTGTAAAGGAATTAATGAATTTCAATGAGGCATCTATGCCTAAGATGTTTGCATGGTGAGATCATGTAGTTTTGTACAATAGACTTTATATTACTTTACCTATGGAAAAGAAACATAAAGGTCACAGAATCATACCAGATTCAGAGTAGGAAGATACCTTACAAATCTTCTAGCTCAGCCTCCTTAATTCTACAGATAAGGAGACTGAGGCCCAAGGAGGGTGATTAACTTACCCAAGGTCAACTGCAAAGTTACTGACAGAATCAGGTTCTCTGATTCTAAAAATCCTTCTCTTTCTCTATGTCCCTTCTTTTCCCCACATTCTCTTTTACACGTTCTCTTAACTTCTGAATCTTTTTAACTGATAAAATGAGGAATCATTATTTTAAGAAAATACTGAAGTGATGATGAGAAATGCTACCGTTCATTTACTGGTCTTCTCACACTCATCAGATGAACTGAAAGTTGTAGTAAAATCCTGTGCTTTATAGAATAGAATCCACCTATCAGGAAGTTGGATAGTGCTTATGCTAAAGGGTGCATCACTGACTTTGTCATGAGCATCCTCAAACATCTATTTCATGAGCTAAGATGGGATGAGTCAATGGTCTAATTGGATACATCAACTCTATTGGCATATGACTGTCTGTGAGATCCCAAGAGGGGAAAAGCTAGTAGTGAAGGAACTAAATACTGCACTTCTTTCTCAAAGTACAACATGGGTTTGACTGACTTGACTGGTAAAGTCAGCATAAAAATGTTATTCCAATAATAGGTCATGAATTATAAATTTAGAGCTGGAAGAGACCTCAAAGACCAGATAGTCCAACTCCCTAATTTTATAGAGGGAGAAACTGAGGCCCAGAAACTAACAGGACAGGTATGATGTAGCTGAAACTAAACTTGACCAGTTAATTCACTGGTTCACCCCACAGAAATAATACTGTTACTAATTACTTCAAAGGGTAACTTGGGAAAAGTGCTTTATAACCCTTAAATTGTTCTATAAGTGTGGGTTCCCGTTATTATACAATACATTTAAATATTTTCTTTCTCTAAAAACTAGTTTGTTTCTAAGAGTCAGATAAATTACACTTGTCATAGATAGCATCATTGACACAGAGCTGTAAAGGATTATGGAGATCGTCTAGTCCAACTTCTTCATTTTTCGGATATGTAAACTGAGTCCCACAGAAGTTAAATGATTTGAAGGATGGATATGATTTTGCTTAGCTTTACATGTATTATTGGTATCATATTCCTTACCTTAGAAGGGGTAGGGGAAGGACATGAAAGAGGGAGAGAATTTGGAACTCAAAATTCTAAAAAATGAATGTGAAAAATGTTTTTAAATGTAATTGGAAAATATTTAATGAAATAAATAAAAATACTTTAAAAAAGGATGGCTGTAATACATCTGTTTTACCCAGACTTGATCAAACCATATATGAATAGGTATATTCCAGGAACCACATTTTAGAAAGGACCTAGACAAACTGGAGTGCCTCCAGAATACAGTGAGTAGGATGGTAAGAGGACTGGAGGTCATGCCCAGTATGAATCAGTTGAAGGAAAGAAGGGTGTTTAGCCTAAAGAAGAGAAGTCTTGGTGGGGACACTATATCTCTCTTTAAATATCTAGAAGGCTGTAATGTAGGAGGGATTAGATTTGTTTTGTTTAGTCCTAAATGGACAAATTGAGAGCAATAAGGCAAAGTTGCAAAAAAACAGATTTAGACTTTGTGAGGAAAACTTCTTAACAATTTACTCCAAAGTGAGGCAACATGGGCTGGCATCCTGGGCAGTATGCTTTCACAATCTGGAGATATTTAAATAGTAGTTCTGTTATAAAATGACAATAATTCTGGAGCCCTGGAGTACTCTAGGGGGAGCACCTGGAGACCAGAAGACCCACATCTGATCCTACCTGTATGACCTTAGGCAAGTCTAATGGGCTGCAGTTTCCTCATCTGGAAAATGCACTAGAGTAGCTAAGTGGTCTTGGAGTTCCTTTCAGCTCTGGGTCTCCGAACATGCAGTGAACTTTTGTTCAGTTTGGACTAGGCTGACTCTGTGGTCACTTTCATTTCAGAGATTCTATAATTCTTTGATCATCTGAATCCAAATCCAGTGCTCTTTGTTCCATAACAGGTTACCTCCAGCCAAATCTAATTAGGAAAGCAAGGCTATTGCAAACAACACACACAATATAATGTATTCTGGAGTCAAATATGAAAGATCCCCTCCAACAGTGCACATAATTGGGTGTTCAGCGGATGTAATTTAGGAATGAAATAGTTGCTTCAACTTCTGTATGAAAGTGTAATTTTTTGAATGTGACTTCAAGGGCAAATGGAAGTTAGAACACTCATTGACATCAAACTTGTCAAAACCTTTGTTAAGTTGTCAATTTTGTCAAATTGTCAATGCCTTATCAAAGACAATTACTAATGATGATGTAATCGCAAAATGTTAGATCTAGGAATGACTTTAGAGAAGAGGTAATATAATGTAGTAGATAAAGCATGAGACTCAAAGGCCTAAGTTTAATTCTCCCCTCTGCCATTTCCTAACTGTGTGACCTTGAGCAAGTCACCTCCATCCTTCAAGCTTCAGTTTTGTCCTCTGCAAAATAGGGATAATGATACTTATACTCCCTATCTTATAGGTTTGTTGTGAGGAAAATTCCTTACAGAATTAAAAAAAATAGATCATCACTATCAAGAAGAAGTAATTTAGAAAACCATGTAGCTTGGTATAGGAAAAATATATAGCAATCGCTGCTCCCCTACCAACATGTCTCTTGACATTGCAAAAACCAAAAGTATGATACAGAAATAATCCTCAAAACCAAAGGGCATAACTATAAAATTTCAAAATAATTAACTTTTGTAATTGAAATGGAGCAAAGAATGCAGAGCCCCGTGCCATCCAAATTTATTTTGGCTGCAAAGAGCTTGACAGAATCTGTGTTGGAGAGGATATCAAAGGCCATTAGTCCAACCAATATTCCAAGAAGAATAGTGATAGTTTTAGGGGTGGGGGGTGGGAATGAGGGAAATGAGAAGGTAAGGAGTTTACGACCTCTCAAGGAAACCCATTCCACTTTTGGTTAATTCTAATAGCTAGAAAGTTGTTGTTTTTCTTCCCTGTGCATCAAGATTCACTTTGTTTGTGTGGAATTTCAAAATGTTACTTTGAATTGTATCACCAGAACTCAAGCAGAACAAGTCTAATCCCTCTTGCATGAGGTGGCAGCTCTTCAAATACAAAAAAGCAGCTGTATTCAGAGGAGCTGTGGTCTAGCTTTGCCTCTCTCCTCTTTTGTTTCCTTTAGTCGAATTTTGAGCCCATTTAAATGTTAACTTGTTCCTATTAACTCCTTAGGTTGTAAGATCCTTGTGTATAGGGACTATCTTTTCCCTCTTTTTTTTTTAAACACCTAAACACAGCATGGTGCCTGGCACAAATTATGTGCTTTATTAATGTTTATTGTCTGATCTTTTTGGAGATCAACTGAATTAACAGATCTATTTAGATCTTGGCTTTGTCCTGCAACGTTTGCTATTGAAAAATTTACCATCTATAGTATCATTCATGTGACTGATAATAGCACCAAACAGGACAAAACCAAGTACAAGATCCCTGGGACACTCCCCTAGACACCCTTCCAAACTGAAACCAAATTATTAATGACTACATTTTTAGTTCAGCCAATTGTGCAAGTTCTGAATATACCTAATGATGATATTATCTAATCTACTTCTTTCCATCTTGTCATTATACACCATAACATATTATGACTTTGTCAAATGCTTTGCTAAAACACAGGCACATTATATCTGCATAATTTCCCTGATATAGCATTCCAGAATGTTAGGGGTAGGGAGAGCATCTGAACCTGAGATCTACCAGGATTTATCTGACTGGATTCCTTTGATCTATGTAGATAGGTAGGTCTCTTGATCTATCATTCTAATTCTCCTCTCAAACAAACAAATAAAGACAATGACGTTAAATCGCCATTTTTGAGTAAGCTATGCTGGCTTTTTGTGATCACTGCTCCCATTTCTTGATATTTTTTATCTCTTTAAGAGCACATTATAAACAAGCTGTAGTATATAATTGTCATGAAATATTATCGTGCTATAAGAAATAAGAGGCAGGATGATTTCGTTAAAAAAACAAACCAAAAACAAAAACCTGGAAAGACTTACATGAATGGATACAAAATGAAATGAATGGATACAAAATGAAGTGAACAGAACCAGAAGAATATTATACACAGCTACGACAATATTGTTTGATTAAGAACTATGAATGACTTCATTATTCTCAGTAATACAATGATCTAAGACAATCCTAAAGGAGTAATATTGAAGCTTACTATTTGCTTCCATAGAAAGAACTGATGTTTGAATACAGACTGAAGCATGCTATTTTTTGCTTTCTTTTGTTTTTATTTGAGTCTTCTTGTACAAAATGACTAACATGGAAATGTTTTATATGATTGTACGTGTATAACCTATATCTGATTCCTTATAGTCTCAGGGAAGGGGATGAGAAAGGAAATAGAGGGGGATTGAATTTGAAGCTCAAAACTTTAGAAAAGAAAAAAATATTAAAAATGTTTTAACATGTAGTTGAGGGAAATATATATATATATATATATATATATATATATATATATATATATATGTATGTATGTATGTATATAAAGGAATACATTATAGTTAGGACGGAAATGAAAGTAAGCTGCTTGGTTCATAGTTTATACATTCTACTTTCTTCTATTTTTTGAAAATCAGAACAGTCTTCTCTAGTACTCCATCACCTTTACCATTCTTCACAATCTTTCAGTGATAAATGATAGCATCTCAGAAATCACAGCTATCGATTCTTTAATTATATAGTTAAACTGCGCCCAGTGACTGAGATTTATTAAGTCCAGCTAGGTATTCTCTTGCTTTTTTCTGTTTTTATCTTGGATCTGAAAATCTGTGTTAGATATTTTTGGGTCACCCTTTTTAGTCTAAAAATTATTCTTCTTTGAAGAAAATTGGAAGCAAAATAAAAACAGAAGAGTTTTATCTTCTCCCCTTCCTTATGAATGTTTGATCTACTCCAAGGAGAGGTACTCTGCCTTCTTTGATCCCATGTCTTTTTCTCACAAAACATAGCTAAAAACAAATTCTCCCAAACACAGCCTTTGCTTAGCAAAGTAATATTTCAGTGGCCAGTCTTATCCCAATCAGTTTAAATTATATTTATAGTAATAAATATACCTCTTTCCCTATAGGACCTCTGATTCACCTTCATAAGCTATTTCTTTGATTTTTCATTTGGAAGCATCTCTATACACCTGACAAACAAGCTGACGTGAAAGGAGAAAAAAGACTCAGCAGTTTTGGTCGAGTGCTTTCAAGATAACCTGCAATCAGAATAATTAATTCAAATGCAAATGTGATATTAGTTCTTGGAAAAGCTTTATCTCATGAAATGAATCATCTAATTATAATTTTGAGCTTTGCCAATAAATTAAAGTCATGAGAAGTCTTTTCCAATGGATCTCCATTTTCATTGAGTTTTCTCCAACTATTTAATTTTATTTTTGCCCTTTAAAATTTATATAACAGACATTTCTGGAAACTTACTCTCTGTACTCCCCCCACCCCCTACCTTTTTCCTCTAACTTCTTTTAAAATTAATTTATTTAATTTTAGTTTTCAACATTCACCTCCCTAAGCTTTTGAGCTTTAAATTTTTCCTTCTCCTTCTTCTTCCCCCTCTCCAAGATAGTGTACAATCTGATAAAGGCTCTACATGTACATTCTTATTAAATATATTTTCACATTGTTCATGTTATCAGGAAGATGCTACCCCTGCTTTTTCTTTACTTCAACTGAAGCATAATATATTCCACTCCAGCCTTTTACCTTTACGGTGTGTGTATCCCCCATCTCAAATGTGTTTCTTTTAAACAACATGTTGTAAGATTGTGGTTTTTAATCTATTTTGCTATCTGCTTCCATTTAATGGGAGAGTTCTTTCCATTCATGTTCACAGTTATGATTACTCTCTTTGCCTTTCTATCTTATTCCCTCTCCATTTGTGCTTTCATTTCTCCTTTCTCCCTTTCTCTCCTCAAAACAGTTTCACCTCCCTCAACCTTCCCTCCCTCCTAACCACTTTCTTCCTTTTCTTTCCCCTTTTACTTACTACTTTTCTGCCTTCTTCCTTCCCTGCCTTTTCTTTTCCCTTTCCCCTCCTACTGCTTATAGGGCAAGTTAGATTTCACATTGAGTGAGTTGTTCCACATTCCACTATTACAGCTATTTGACTCAAAATCTCTCCAAGTCTACACTCAGGCATCAAATGATCAATCAACAGATTAGTAAGCACCTATGATGTTCCATTTTGCTAGGCACTTAGGATAACCATTCAATTTGATTTCGAGGGGAAAAATAACTTTGAGTCAAATTTATTAACCAGAAAACAACTGGTTAAATAGTCATTGAATAAATTGTTCTGTTTATAAAAATATGGATCCTAACAGCTAGAAGGAACTTCATAATTCTCACAGTATGACTTCTAATATTCTAGGAAACTGTGATCCAGAGTAACTTAAGTGACTAACCTACACCCCATAACTAATTTATATCATATCTCAGTCAGTTAGGCAAAATATATTTATTAAGTGTCCACTGTGTACCAGATAGTGTGTTATGCTCTGGAAACAAAATTTTTGACCTCCTGAGTCCTGATCTCATGTTTTTTCTATTATGTAAAACTCCATGTGTCTTTTTTTCATAGATAATTCTTTGCCAATGAGAAAATCTATTCTGGTAACTTGTTTCTAGATGATTTTTGAAATAGGAAGTTTGGTTTAATTCAACTTGTTTCTTAAAAGTTAATTTGTACAAAATTATGTATTTACATCATGTATAAACCAACTTTCCAGAGTGAGTTTGACTTGTTAACAGTGTAACTGAGGCAGTGGCATGACATTAACATTGGTTAATTGATTCCAATTAACATTGGAAAGTGGAACTTGAGAAAATAATTAGTCAGTCTAAATAATCATTAGTGTTTATAGAATATTTTAAGAGCATACAAATATTATCTCATTTTATTTTTAAAACAATTTTAGGAGGTAGGTGCTGTTTTTCGCCCCATTTTAAGATGAAGAAAACAAAATTGACAGAAAATCTGAATTTAATTCTTCCAGATTCCAGATCCACTGAATCACCTAGCTGTCTAAAGGATACCAAATCAAATCCAATTAACATTTTCTCCCCTATTAATTCTATCAGTTTTTAGGGTAACAGAGTTTGAATCTTAGAGATTATGCAGGAAAACCTTGATAAAATTGAGTCATTTGAGAGAATTTATGATTATATATTTCCCATTTCTATCAAACATGTCAAGGTACTTCATTGTCCTTAATGTGGGAATCTCAGCTATTAATTTAGAGTGCAACTGCCTGGAACTTAGTGAACCGAAGATAATCACCTGAAGCCTCATAGAGATTAAGTGACTTGTTCATCCAGCATCACATAGTAGGCATATCTAGTACATAGGATATCTAAGTCTAAGTTTAACACCTTATCCGCTCTGCCACACTGGTTTATCTCCTATTTCTGAACTCAAATCAAATGAGTAGAAATCCTCCTTCAGGATTTCACAGGCTTGGAATGATTTTTTTTTAGTAAGAGGATGATATTGGGAGGGGAATTTTATTCTAATGTCTTATTTTCAAACAGAAAAATGAATTGGTGTTTTGGATTAAAATAAAAAGAGGCAGGTGGAGAAGTATGAAGGAGAAGCAAATTGGGGTTAAAGGTAGGCCATCTGAGACTGATTGGTCAAATGTGACCTTGAATAAGTTATTTAATCTCTCTGGGCCCCAGGTTCCTCATGTATAAAATAAAGGTGTTATACTAGATGTTATACTTCTGAGATCTCTTCCAGCCCCTACATCTGTGAATCTATCATTTTAAATCTTGGATCTTAGGATTCCTCTGAGAAGTTCCCAGGCAGGAAAAGTACTGATTGGATAAGAACTCTGGCTTGAAATAGTTACTTTATCTTACTGATTAGGACCTAGAAATGAGTCAGCAGGTAAAAGGAAAGTAAAATGTCAAATCGTGGGGAAAATTTAGTTACCCAAGGAAGTACTTATATCCTTGTTGTCAATATTGATGATTCACAAGAAAACACTTTCTATGTCACAAAGTAAACTGAGGTTAATGGTTTGTAGTAAATGTGTATAGGGCTAAGGGGAAGAAAATGCTGTGATACTTTGAAATAGACTCATGCTGCAGGATGAGAGTCAGCACAGTGTCATTCATGTTTATTTAGCAACTGCTGTATTCCTAGGTTAGTAGACTTAAACTGAAAAAGATGGTAGATGTCCTCTGATCCAAACATCTCCATGCCCCAACATAGACATCTTATTGATGCATAAACTGAGTTTCAGAGACATGAAATGAGTTGCTTAAGGTCACTCAGGTAGTAAGTCACAGAGTCAGAATTCAAAGTGAGGTCCTCTGACTTCAAATCCAGGTTTTTCCAATGCACCAAGTGAAACCCCCAAAGTCCCATGCTAGACAGTGTGGATTCAAAGACAGAAAATGACAGTCTCTCAGAACTTGACAGAACTTTCAAGGAACTTGCAAATTAGTGGTTGCGTGAATGTGGGAGAGTATGACAAACATAAACATATCAGAAGGTAGGAAAAAAGTGGGAAAAAGGAGGAATTCACACAAATATGTTCTAGGAAAATTTGAGGGGAGAAGATACTTTAAAATAAGATTGTGCCTCAGGGAAAGTGTCGCAATGGAGGAGATAGAGCCAAAGCGGAGTCTCAAAGGAAAAGAAGTATTTTGAAAAGCTGAGATTAAAAGTGAGTGTTTGGTAAGAAGATGAGATAGCCAAAACAAATGTCCAGAGGTGGGAGACAAAATTCCATGTTCAGGAATTAACTAGAACTCCAATGTGACTGGAATTTGCTTTGCATTATTTGGAGTAATATGAAATCTGGTAGAAACGGTAATGTGGAGCCAGATTATTGAGGATCTTAAATGCCAAGTTAAGGAATTTGTAATTTACCATACACATAATAAATAGCCATTTGAGGTTTGTTTGCTTTACAATGAAAACTAGAGGGTCAGATCTATATGTAGCAGGTGCTCTTTCTCCTTTGTTTTTCATACTTCTGTTTTGAAGAGGACCAGTAACATCACAGATGATATCTTGATTCAGCAGCCAATTGGATTTAAGTGAGACAGAGTCGCACAAAGTCACTGACCTCACTTCCTCTTCCACAATCATCGAAGTCCAGTGGCAAGACAGAAGTTAAAATGACCAGTGAAGGCTCAGGATACAGTGTATAGCTGTGGTGTCTTTGATTCCTGACAAAGCTTTAAGTGCTTGACAACATCTGCTTCAGCCACCTTCATGGTCATTGGGATAAATTGTTTTCATCCATGATTCTGTTGGGGAGACTTCACATACTTAGGTGAGACATCCTCCTAACTCACCAACAGCTTTGAAGCCTCTTAGTTACCCTCAGTCTGGTTTAACCTGTCTGCTGAGAGGCTTTTACCAGGGTGAGGTTGCTGTGTATGTTATAGCTTCTGGTAGGCACAGGTGAGAGCTGGGGCAGGGGGGGGCAGATAAACACCAAAAGCAGATGAACAATTCTGAAAAAGCCTCAGCAATCCCTCATATCAGAGGTACTAGTCCTTCATAAAGATCCCATATACCTCAGTTCTTGATTGGCCATTCTCGATTCCAGAACACCACATGAAAACTTGAGAGGGAGTTTCTTGTTATGTACAATTTCTTACTAAATGAAGATCTTGTGATGAAAGAACATGAAAAAGTCCCCTAATTCATCTGCCAAACTCTCAGGATTGATGACTGATCAGATGTACACAAATAAATTCCTCTCTTCCTATGCAGGTTGTTTCCTTTGGTATCCTGAGTATCAACTGGGAGAAAGATTTAATTGTCCCATCTGCCAGCTAGCCTCTATAAGCACATGTCTTGCCTTGGCAAGTCTGAGCCTGGGTTTGCACTGTTTCTTGTCTTTGTTATTCTTTCCTGATCTTAGGCAAATGAATATTTCATGATGATCATTTCTAGAACTGGTGGTGGCAATGGTCTAATGGGAGAAACAGTCAGTTGAGGAGGCTGTGAAATATACACATAGGAAAAGAGACTGACTTAAGCTTGGAATTTGATTGTATGGTCATTGCCAAGCCAAGGTGAAATATTAGGTAAGTAATGAGTAATTCTGAAAACTGTTTATGTCCTGATGAAGTTTAAACACCTTTCTAGTCAATTGTAGCCATAGTTATAGGCAAAGTTACTGAATATTGAATACATATTAAATGTACTAGTGTGCACTATGATAATTCCATGTTTAGTCTTTCATAGGAGTTTTCCTTTTTTTTATCATTTCTTTTTTTTTAGGAATAAAATACTTGTTTCATGTCTGATTCATGTTTGTATATTAAGTCTTTTTTTTAACTCCTTGCTTTGAGGCCCCCAGAAAGGAGTGGTGATTGAAGATTTAGCAGTTTTTTTTCTGGGGAGGAATTAAATGAGTATGGCAATATGGGGAACCTAATTCCCCTAATTAGAAGTTAGGATTCCCCATACTGATCCGGTATATATTACTTGTCTGGGAGTAATACTGTAATCCTAGTTCCTGTGGGTTTGATGTCAGATGTACTTCAGGAAGATTGTATGTTTTATGAAGAACACTGGACCCCACATCAATAAACCGAGGTCTGCTCCTGGTTCTGCCACAATGTGATCTTACTATCTAAAGGACCTTAGTGATCTTGGCTTAGTTTCTCCATCTTTGAAAGGAAAGTATTGGACACAGAGAAATACAAAGTTCTTCTGACCCTGTTGAATCTCTTCATGTGACATCACTATAAGGTGGCCTAGGAGGCATTTTGCACCATCACAGAGTCTCAGATTTGGAAGGAAGCTCCTAGACTTTTATCCAGTTGAGACAGAGAGTCAAATAGAAATATCCTCTATAGAATCCTTACTGAGTAGTTAATATAGATTTGTTTAAGAGGAAAGCAGGAGAATCTTGTTTGAGAACCTAGAAAGGTGGGGTTTTTCCCCAGAAAGATGTAGAGACTCTCATATGTAGGGCACAACTGGAAAATATGAATTCATATAATGATTCTTGAATTTTTTCTAAGATTTGGAGTCAGAGGACCTGGGTTTGAATGGTATCTCTGTCTTTTAGAACTTGGGCAAGTCATTTAACCCCTGGATCTTGGTTCCTTCTTTTGCAAAAAGAGAATAGTAATACTTGATCTATTGACCTCGTTGGGATGCTATGAACAAAGTACTTTATAAATGTGATCTGTGGTCATCATTATCACGTGGCTTACAGGGTTGTTACAAAGAGAGCTTTGTAATTGCATGGCAGCATCTACACACAAATGACACTGAAGATGGTGAATTTGCAGCCTAGGAAATTCAGAAATTATGGGATAATAGAGATCAAAACTACATCTTCAATATATTTCATGGGACACCTTTCAAATTGGAGGAGGAAAATTATACTCAATTTGTAGGAAGGGAAAAAGGAAATAGAATGAAATTGGATTAGCTAAAGTTTATTAAAATACGGGTTTATTTTCTTAAGATACTGTTTATTATGTTTCTTAGAATATGAACTTGAATATTGAGTTGATTTTATGGCATCTAGAAGTTAACTAGTTGAGCATATCATTGTAGGGAAATTGACTCAGATGACTTCTAATATGACATTTGGACCATAAAATTCCTCCTCCTAATCAGGCCAATATACTGATACACTTAGGTGGTTTCTTTGGACATAGGGATGCAAGGTATTGGTATTTTTATCATGTTTTTATTTATTATGCTTTCTTACCTAAGGAGGCTAATTTTTAAAACTAATGCAATGTGTTAGGGATATTCCACATTTATGGCTTTTTTGTTTCTATCTTATTTTCTTCAATCCCACCCCTATCCCTTTGAGAAAACCTTATTGCAACACTCTCCTTAAAGGGTTAATGGAAATTTTCTTAGCTGGCAATCGACATATTGTACTTGCATCAAACTAAGCACTTAAATCAATAACAACAAACCATTAGAACAACTGGTAATTAACCTTTTGTCAGTGCAAAAGATTATTTGGAAAGCAGCAGAGGGCAGGGTCTTGTATATAAGTGGGATGTTAGTTGCGAACCCACTGGTCCAAAGTCTATTTTAATCAAGAGTTAGAACTTTGGAATCCGGTGTGATTTGATTTTTATAATTGGTACTTTTCATATCAGACTTCTAAAAGTGATTCACAATAATGTGATTGGAGATGCAGAATTGCTTTGAGTGTTATTATAGGAGTACAAACCCCCTCATTTTACAAAAGAGGAAATTGAGATTAAGTAATTTGCCTGTGGTCATCTAGTTCAGGATTCAAACCCAGGCCCTCTGATTTCAAATCAAATGCTCATTACGTTTTATCATGTTACTTCTTGCATAATGTTACAATTAACTAGTATTTTTTTTAATCTCTAAATTGTAAAGTATTAAGTGACTGGGATCATAAGGAGTAATATTTGGAAAATTCAGCCTCTTTAGACTTGAAAGAATAAAGAGTCCTTCCAAGCAAGGTCTAGTAGCATAGGATCTCATAGTTGTAAGAAGCCTCAGAAACTGGTTAGTGAAAGTCATAGCTGACTAAAAATCCCCTCTGTGATATATTTGATAAGTGGCTAACCAAGGGGAACCCTCCCATCTCCCATGATACATTTCATTTTTAGATTGTTCTAATAAATAGGATATTTCCCCCATAAAATTAGACTGAATCTCTGTTAGTACAGTTTTAATATCTCTTCAACATATTAGTCTGTCAAATACTTGACACCACCTAACATGTCCCTCTAATATTTCTATCCCCAAAGCTTCATATGTAATAAGTTTGAGAACCTTTCAACACTTGGAGGATTTCTACCTTCTGAACATCTTCCTGCTTATCAATGTTCTTCCTACTATGTGGCCCTCAGATCTGAACACAATACTTCAGATGGTGTCTGACTCAATTAAGAGTACAATGAAACAATTAAACATGGATATTCTGACTTTCTTTAATTTTTAAAAATAATTTATTATCATTATTTTTAAAGCATAGAAACTTTTGTATACTTTTTTACTTTTCAATTCCAAATTATCTCCTTTTCCAGTCATTTCCCCTTCCCAGTGAGAAGACAAGAAAAAACAAATCCCATTATAAATATGTATAGATATGCAAAACAAATTTTTGCATTAGTTATTTTTTTTTTTTAAAGAAAGAAAATACACTCAGTCTTCACTGTGAATGACTACATCAGTTCTCTATCTGGAGTGGATGGCATGTTGCATCACTAGCACTTTGCAAATGTAGTAGGTCACTGTGTTGATCAGAATTACTAAGTCTTTTATAGTTGATTGCTTTTACAATATTGTTGTTACCATATACATCATTCTTCTGGTTCTACTTGCATCACTTTGCATCAGTTTATATATATCTTCCCAGGTTAGTCTAGTTAAAAGTACTCACCTTTTCATTTCATGTAGCACAATAGTATTCAATCACATTCATATACCATGAATTGTTCAGCCATTTCTTATCTTTTTTTCCCCCAGGTATTCCTTCAATTTCCAAATCTTTGTTACCCCAAAAAGAACTGCTATAACTACTTCTATACATATTGGTCCTTTTCATCTTTCTTTGAATTGCTTTTCTGGGTGGGTGGGATAGACCTAGCAATAGAATTGCTGGATTAAATGGTATGCATGCTTTAATTGCTTTTGGGACATAATTGCAAATTGCTTTCTAGAATGGTTGAATTAGTCAGTTATATTTATCCTTCTCTTCTCTATTCCCTCAAGTATGTTTTGTTCTGACCACTGCCTCCTTTAATATATTTTCATTTTCATCCCTCTCTTTTCTAAACCCTTTCCCCTTCTTTTTCCTTGTTGAGTAAAATTAATTTTTGTGTGTATATGTATTTTTCCCTATTTTAATGAGTTCAGATGAGAGTGAGATTCAAGTATTGATTGTTCCCCACCTCTAATCCTTCCTCTATTGTGTAAACTCTCTATTGCATGATCCATTTATGTGAGATGATTTTTCCTAATCTTCTCACGTTCCCCCTCTCAGTACATTTCTCTTCTTCACCTTTCTATTCTTTTTTTGAGCTCATCTCAACATAATAGAATCACACCCAGGCTTTCTGTCTAAGTGGACTCCAACAGCCCTAGTGTTAATAAAGTTTAAGAAAGGTTAACTAAAAAAGGTTAAACTATTTAATTTTTTATGATTTCTCATTTGTGTTTACTTTTTATGCTTCTCTTGAATTTTGTATTTGAATATCAAAATTTTCATTCATCTAGGTTATTTTCATCAGGGATGCCTGAAAGTCTTCTATTTTATTGAATATCTATTTTTTCCTGTAAGATTATATTCAGTTTTTCTGGAGAAGTTATTATTGATTGTAATCCTAGCTTCTTTGCCTTTTGGAATATCATATTTCAAGCCCACTATATCGTTATTATGGTGGCTGCAAAATCCTGTGCAATCATCTGTGATTCTACAGTTTTTGAATTATTTCTTTCTGATTATTTTTATTTTTTTGAAGTAAGAGTTCAGGATTGTGGTGTACTTTTCCCGATAGTTTTCATCTTAGAATTTTTTTCAGGAGTTTTCTATCTTTCTCTTTAATTCTAAGTCATCTGGGTGGGATACCTAGATTCCATTTTTATTCACGGCTTTCAGTGATTCTTAAATTATGTCTCCTCAGTCTATTTTCCAAGTCAGTTGTTTTTCCTATGAAAAATTTCAAATTTTCTTCAGTTTTGTTCAGTCTTTTGAATTTATTTTTCTATCATTTTTTGCTGTCTCATAAAGTCATTAGCTTCTATTTGGCTAATTTTATTTTTTAAGGAGTTAATTGTTTTGTGTGATGTTTTGTATTTCTTTTACTAAGGCTATTAATTCTCTTTTCATAACTCTCCTACATAACTCTCATTTCTTTTCTCATTTCCCCCTATGTCATTCTTATTTGCTTTTTAATTTTTTTTTTTTGTTCTCAGTCCTTTCTTTAACTCTTCTAAGAATTCTTGATGGTTTTCTAGTCAATATGCATTTTTCTTTGAAACTTTGCTTGTAAACATTTTCAAATTATTTGTTTCTTTTGTGTTCTTTTTGTGTTCTTTTGTGTTTGTATCTCTGTCATCATAGTAGTTTTGTATGGTCAGGTTCTTTTTTTGGTTTGCTCATTTTTCCAGCCTACTTCTTATCTTTAGACATTATGTTCGTTTTGGGTCTCACTTCTGATAGAGATATCTGGCTGTATTTTCACAGTGTAGTCTGAGAACCTGTAAGTTTTCAGTGCTTCCAAGTTGGTATGATTCAGAGAGAGATCTGTCACTCTCTTGTTCTGGAAGTTCCTGACCTAGTTTTGAGTCTGCGGATTGTATGTGGTTGAGTTTCAGTAGACAACTGCAGGAATCAGTCACTGTTAGCTTACTAGAAGGTTCTGAAGGTTCAGAGAGACTGCTTTTGTTCTGTGGCCCTAGTTATTCCTCTGCAAATTTATTTGTGTGATTAAAGCTTAGAAATAGGTCCCCATTCTGCTTTAGGGCTCAGGGCCACACAGCTAACTTTTTGGAACTTATTCCTTGCTCCATGCTTAGTTAGGGTCCCTCTCACTTTTGATTATTCCTCTCCACACTGGAACTGTGACCTGGAACTGGATAACAGAGAATAGAGCTGCCAGGTGGCATTCATTCCTGTTCCCAGCACTGCTTCAGGAGTCTCTTGGCATCTTTTTCCATCCCAGTGTTCAGTCTCAGTGCCCTTATTGTCGCCATGCACTGGAATGCTCTTGCTTCTGCCTCGGCTATGCTGTCCCTCTGGCCAGCTTCCCCCTGCCCAGTGTCTGCCAGCCCCTGCATCTTCTTAATCCTCCCTGGATTGGAAAAAAAATGACTCATTTTGACTTTTTCTTGGCTTTCCTCATCAAAATCTGATCTGGCACACTTCCTAGATTGCTGTAGAAAGGTATATTGGGTGAGGTGGGCAAAAATACTTACTCTTTCTTCACCATCTTGACTCTGCTTCCCATACTTTGGACTCTGCCTTTCTTAACATAGTCAAAGATCACACTAGTTTTTGCTTTTTGGTTACTATACCACTGTTGACTCATTGAACATGCAGTGTACTAAAATCCTCAACGATGTTCAAAATTGGCTACTATCTAGTTCACCATTACCCTCATCTTAAACTTTTGAGGTGATTTTCTTGAGCACAAGTATAACATTTTACATTAATTTCCTAGGCAGCTGGGTGATACAGTAGATATAGTAGCAAACTTGGAGTCAGGAAGACCTGCATTCAAATTCTTTCTCATATACTTGCCAACTGTGTGACCCTGGGTAAGTCACCTAAGTTTTTTCAGCCTCAATTTCTTCGTCAATAGGGTTACTATAAAGATTGTATTAAATAATATATGTAAAGTATTTGGTAAGCCTGAAAGTACGATATAAAATTTTATTATTAATTTAGTATTGTTATCATTATTTCTGATCTTCACAGAATTAGTTCCCAATGCTCTAAACTTTCATATTTTGGGGGTGGGATCCTTATTGTAATATCTAACATGTTAATTCTCCTTCTCACTTTTGTGTCATCAAATTTGATAAGCACTTCTTTATATAATTCATTTATAGAAGAGTTAAATGACCCCAAGTCAAGTTCAGATACTTAAAGAACTTCAATCGCTATCTCCCAAATTAATATCACATCATTGATTATTCTTTCAGTCTGTCTATTCAATACTTTTAAAATCCACCTAACTAGCATTTAAGCTTGCAAAGCTCTTTACAAAGATCATCTTATCCTCACAACAACCTTTTGTGATAGGTGCTATTATCATTTCACAGATGAGGAAACAGGGGTAGAGGTTAAGTCACTTGTTAGGGTCACCCAACTGGTAATTTTTTGAGATCATATTTGAGATCATACAAGGTTTTCTTGTATCCATGTTCAGTGCCCTATTCATTGCACTACCTTGCTATTTTCCTGTTCATGGAATTACATTTTTTCAAAGAAAAAGTAAGATACTTTATTGAATGCTTTGCTAAAATCAAATTAAACATCCTCCTGCTAATGTACCATAGGCTAGGTGTGCCAGCACAGTGTTACCATGGATCTTTTTCCTTTTGCTTAATTTGAAAATATCTAGCTTTTGCATTCCTCTGTGAATACTTCAAAAGTTGAGAGAACTTTTGCATTTTATTCACAAAACAGAAAGGTGACTGGGGATGAAAGAAAGAAAGTTTTATGGCCTGATTAATGTCATTTCTATGAGAAAACTCCCTTACAATGCCTATTATAACTCTATAATAGAAAATTCCACTCAGATAATTAGTCCTTATTCTGCTCCTTTTGCATTGGACCTCTGGGTGAATAGAATTCCTGTCCCTTCCTTGACAAGTCCACACTTTATTTCTCATTTCTCTAGGGGGTACAATGGATAGAGCACCAGAGAAGGAGTCAGGAGAACCTGAGTTCAAATCTCACCTCAGACACTTGACACTCACTAGCTGTGTGACTTTGGGCAAATCACTTAACCCCAACTACCTCATTCTGGGTCATCTCCAGTCATCCTGATAAATATCTGATCACTTGATTCAGATGGCTCAGGAGGAGAAGTGAGACTGGTGACTTGCACAGACCTCCCTCACTCAAAACAAAGTGAAGAGCAAGTCATGTCATCATTTCTCTGATGCCATGGTCTTCTTTGGTAACAAAGGTCAAATGCACATTATCCAACTAAAACAAGGACAGAGGAGACCATTCAGTTTCTTATTATATTTTGAATGGATGAATGAATGGTTTGTGTTGGACAATTGAATAATGTAACTCTAAATAGAAGTGGTTTTATAATGATGAAGGTCTGGACGTTAATGTCTTAGATGGCTTCTATGAAAAAAAAGCAAAGCAACCTGTCATTAGCCATTAATTTAATTATTAGAGGAAACTTGACTACATCTATTATTCATAAATATTTAAATCTGAAATGAAGTTCTAAGGCTCTAATCCAGAGGGAAACCCAAGCAATTAAAATAATTTTAATTTAATTTTTAAAATTTAATTTTAAGTTAAAAAAATGAAGGACTGAAGGAAAATTTCCCTTTTTATTATAAGATTCCAGTAAAAGTTAAAAGAAGTGTGGAGTAATGGGGAGAGCAGAGAACTTGGAGTCAGAACCTCTGAGTTTTAGTTGTGACTCTACTTGTATGGATTTGAATAAGTCACGTAGTATTTTGGAACCTCAGTTTGCCCATCTATAAAATGTGAATCATTGCATCTGTAATTCCAGTCTTATTGATGTTTTTTGAGTAAAGTGCTTTGAAAACTGAAAAAATTATCTATTCATGTGAAAAATTATTATGAAAGCTAATAAATGCATTTACCATCTTTCCCCTCTTTATGGTTCCCTTGCTTATAGGATCATTTGGAGTGAGTGATATGGCAAACCCAACAAGGGGGAGCTTTTGATAAAAGGACTTAATGATTTATTCTGGGTACTAAGAGATTCTCAGGATCTAAGGATACCTCCAGTTTCTACTGCATAATAAAAAAACTAAGGTCCAAAGAATGGAAGAGATTTATTCAGGGTCATGTATCCAGTCAATGTCAAACCTGAAGTTAGATGTCAGCTTAATGTTCCTTCCATTACATCGTCCAGTGCCTTTCTCATCTTCAATATTTCTTTCTGTTTCTTTCAGGTATCTAGTAAAGTGATATGCACATAGTGATCATTTACTAATTTTTGGCTAATAATGAAGTCCAGTGTGGACAGTTAGATCATCCTCTTTTATGCTGATATGGAATTCACTGAAGAGATTTTGGTAGTGCTCTGGGGTTCCATGGCATCTATGAATAGGAATTCTCTAGGGGAGTTTAACATTAATGCCAATATATTGACTATAGCCTTGTGCTTTGGGTCAGTACAGCTTATAAAGCTAAAAATCCATAGGGATAGAAGGGTCAGGAGAATGTATTATGCCTCTCAGCATGGAGGCTTCAAGGTCAAAGAGAGAGAAATGGAAGAGGAGTTTTTCTTCATGCCTAGAAAATTAATGAGCAAAAAAAAAAAAAAAAGCAGAAATCAGTCAAGATCCAGATCCAAGGTTTCCTAGTCCTTCATCTAGTGACTGGCTTTAGTAGATATGAGAGTTGAGCATCATGTAGGAACTGGGTTATCTATTCTTCATTCTTATGTTCACAGGAAGTGACCATAACTGAGACTATATAAACTGAACTTTTCTCTTTTTTTTTTTCAGAGAAAAGATGTTTTATTTTCTCTTTCATCTCTTATAAAAACTCAACATGAAAGGTTGTTGTATTTTCTATATTTGTACACTAAGTACAAGACAAAATAGTATAGGATGAAATTACACTAACATTGTTATAAATGTCTTCAATAGCCCCAGAGTGAACTGCATCTCCATAATTTCTTTCTCCTCCTCTTTTATCATCTTTATGTTCTGGAAGTAACTTAATGAAGTAAGTCATCAGTTCCAAGAATGCTAATTGTAGCTTCTGTTGCAAATGTCAGACTCTTAACTTTAACCATGACAGGGTCAAGCAACACCACAAACCTGTTGTCTCAAAGTTTGCCATTGATTAAGTCAAGACCAATCCATTTTAGGTTCTTGCACTTGTTATGAAAATCTCTTAAACTTGACAACCAAATCTGTAGACTTGGGCAGCGTGAACTACCAATGTATTGGAAAAAATGAGAAGAGATCTGGCAAATTCTTCAATAGCAGGTTGTTCCCATGATCCTATGCTGGTTGCATAGGTCTCCAGATAAATGGAAAGGGCTGCTTCTACAGTACCACCATCTGGCTCTACAGACTTTGACTCCAGGACTCTATTAACCACACAAAGAGCATCATGTAAACCATCTCAACACACATGAAGTCATTTAATCCATGTAAGATAACTAAGGCAGATGTCCAAACTCTAGTGTTTTTCATTAAAGCTCATCATCACAAATTCCATCTTGTTCTACCTCTTCTGTTTGTCCCAACACTGAAGCTTCAAACCTTTCTTCATGTTCCAGATTAATCAGCATTGACAAAAAATTGACCCAAATGCTTTAGCAATCCACTTAAGATCCTTTTTTAGAACTCTTTGGACTGTTATAGTTGAACACTCAACAAAGTGCTTTAGAGGCATATCATCTTTCTTTTTTTTTATTAAATACATTTTTTAAAATTTATTTAACTTTATTAAACTTTTTACATTCATTTTCACAAAATTTTGGGTTCCAAATTTTCTCCCCATTTGTCCCCTCCCCCCATCCCAGTACACTGAGCATTCTAATTACCCATATCACCAATCTGCCCTCTCTTCTTTCATCTCTCCCTTCCCTTACCCCATCTTCTCTTTTGTCCTATAGGGCCAGATAACTTTCTATTCCCCATTACCTGTATTTTTTATTTCCTAGTAGCAGGGACAATATTCAACGGTTGTTCCTTAAACTTTGAGCTCCAACTTCTCCCCATTCCTCCCTCCCCACCCATTCCCTTGGGAAGGCAGGCAATTCAATATAGGCCATGTCTGTGTAGTTTTGCAAATGACTTCCATGATAGTCATGCTGTGTAAGACTAACTATATTTCCCTCCATCCTATCCTGCCCCCATTGTTGCTACTCTCTCTTTTTATCCTGTCCCTCCCCGAGCATTGATTTTAAATTGCTCCCTCCTCCCATTGCCCTGCCTTCCACCATCCCCCCCCACCCTGCTTATCCCCATCTCCCCCACTTTCCTGTATTGTAAGATAGGTTTTCATACCAAAATGAGTGTGCATTTTATTCCTTCCTTGGTGAAATGTGATGAGAGTAAACTTCATGTTTTTCTCTCACCTCCCCTCTTATCCCCTCCACTAAAAAGTCTCCTGCCTGTCTCTTCTGTGAGAGATAATTTGCCCCATTCCATTTGTCCCTCTCTCCTCCCAATACATTTCTCTCTCACCACTTAACTTCATTTTTTTAAGA
>CM053769.1:376625695-376662226 GCA_028658325.1 Potorous gilbertii | reverse complement strand
AGCATTGTTCCTCCTCCTCAGAAAGGAAAGGAGCTAATATCTGTTCACCAAGAAAATAAATTTCTATGGTCTTATTTTTTTCCCCTTTTCTGGGCATTTTCCCAGCCAGTTACTTGACTTCTGAGAGTCCTCTCCACCCCTGGCCTAGGTCTGCCCAGCTAGTGCTTGGGGTCTGAGATTCAAATGCTGCTCCGCAGCCTTAGGGCTTTCAGCAGGCAGGTGGGGCTGCTATTCAGGGTAAGATTAAATCAGGTTCTCAGGTGGGGGCAGGGCTGCCTCCCAGGCTCAGTTCCCTCAGGGGGTTTATGCAGAGACCTTTTGTAATAGAGCTCCTGCCTGCTCTGGGAGCCGCTGGCCACCCACTGCCTCTGCTGCTGCCTCCTGAGGGGGCCTGAGTTATGGAGACACCCCACTCCCCTCTTGGCCAGCCCAGAAGTCTCTGTCACTGTGCGTCTGTGGGTGGAGGGACCCCCGTGGCCATCAGAGATTCCGTCCCTGAAGCCCGCTCAGATCTGTTCCTCCTGGGACTGCGCAGCCAAGGTAGGACTGGGTTCCACTCTGGTCCCGTGTGTGACAGAACTTTGGTGAGGGTTTTTCAGGTCTTTCTGGAACAGAAATCTCCTCCACTCTGTTGTTCTGTGACTTCCACCAGTCCAGAATTTGTTAAGGAATTCTTCTATTCAGATATTTTATAGGCTGTGGTTTCGGGGCTAGCATATGTGTGTCTTTCTACTCCACCATCTTGGCTCCTCCCTGAACTCTTCTCTTTACTGGAACTACTGGGTTTGAGGAAATTTTGAATCTTTTCAGGAATGGCCTACATTGTTAAGCAGCTGTCGGCATTCAATCAGATGACAGATATTTTATTATGACTTGTTTTATTTCTGTCTAGACAATGGGAATGTTTAGCATATTCAATCTATTACTATGAGAACAGCCCTTTGAAACCAAAATCAGGTGCTGGAGTCAGAAGGATGTAGGTTTGAATCTGCAAAAGTGCCCCTGAGATTAATGTATCTGTTTTCTATGAATTACCTTACCAAGCAGATGCACTGGACACAGAGTAAGCCTATTTGCCTAAAGGATTCAGTCAGGAGCCTGCAGTAAGCCAAAGTGTTGCTCGCTCCCAGATACCTTTGCTGGTGTTCACTGACTGATTTTGCTGGGCTATGTCCCACCTCCCACCATCCCCTACTCCCCCCCACCAAAAGTGGTCCAAACCAGTCTTGCATTCAACTGTTCCAGCAAAACATCCTGCTTCTATATCCACCTGTTCCTGGGAAATATTGTCATTCTTTTCCCAACCCCTCCCTGAATATCCCTTTTGTGATTTTCAAGCATAAATCTCTCTTGCCTCTCCTGGGCTATGGGCTCCTTTGTACCTTGTATAGGGTGGGAGCTCAACACTAGTGTCTGATTTTCCTCCTAATAAAATTTTTCTGCTTTCAGCCCAGCTTGGACTCCTCTGCATTTTGAGGGGTGAGCTTCACCAAGTTGACAAATCTAACACACTCTTATTAGCTGTGTGACCTTGACCAGACATTTAAGTTTCCTCATCTGTAGAATAAAGGCACCAGACTTAATGACTTCTGAATACCCTTCTGGCTCTAAATCTGTGTTTCTATGACATTGTGGTCTGAGTTTAGTGAAATATAGCAGATTGTGGAAAGAGGGAGAGTATCTGGTAAAAGATAAAGATTGAGCCACTCCATGCTAGGTGAATCACAACCATGTAGAGTCAGAGCTGAGAGACAAGAAGGTCAACCATTCTTTGAGAATCATAGAGATATTGATACTTTCTCAGCACCCTCCCTGTACCCCACCCCCAGTAGTATGGAATATATAGATGCCAGATTAAGAGGGAAACTTTCTAGGGCCACATCCTTTTTGCTTATTTAGGATAATCTTAGTGGTTAGCAATGTCACCTGTTGGTTAAAGGAACATTTGAAGAATCTTGCCATAGATAGGGAATCCTTGTTTGGACTCCATACAGGACACCTTCCAGGACATTGATAAATAGGTAAGTATAATTTTTTTCTCATGTTTCATACCTCACATGAAATCAGTATTCAATGCATCACTGAGCAAAATTATCTCCTAGAAGGCATTTATCATAAAGTCTAATACAATTTTTAATGTATTTGTGAGAGGCAAGTTGTTTAAGGTTGATTAAAGACATGTATTACATAGACTGTTATTTAGTTGGATAGGCAATGCATCAAGTTATTGTATATATGTGAGTGTATATATCATGTATGCATGCACATATGATAGATTACATGAGTACATGCACACATACATATACACCTACATGTATATATACCTTTGCATGTGTGTATAGATACATGTATGCACACATGCATATACAAACATGTTAACATATACAGGTACATGCCCATCTGCACTGAAGGAGAAAGTACCTATACAGAAAAAAATGGACTTACCAAAGCATCAAAATAAGATGATGTCCAGGTAGAAAGAAATCTTGCTCATAACACTTCCCAGCTTCTTCAAAGCTACACATAGATAAATCCATCCTAAAAGGTGGTAGCAGTATATGTTTATTCACAAGTTAGAAAAATAGATGTTGAATATGTGGAACAAATTGAAATTATATGGTTATTACTTAAAGTTTTTGCTTGGTGTTTATTTGTCAGCCACCCAATTCTTTTTGACAGTACAAGGATGCTTAATCCACAAAGCTCTTAGGCATGATGAAAGGCAATCAACACTGAGAAACGGATGGTTTGGTTTGGTAAATGACAAGGAATTCTGTCTTTACCAGTCCAGGGACTCATTTCTGTCTAATTGGAAGTGATTTATTCCTCTTTTGATTTACTCAATTGATGTATTTGCTATATTCTAATTTTGTTATTTTTCTCTGTATTTGTATTTCATCTTCTCTTTTAGATAATAAGTTAATTATCAGAGCACACAGGATGGTGGCCCCACCTCTACTTCAATTAATGTAGTCACAGAAAGCTGGGACACTTCAATTGAGTCCATATAAATAATAATGGCTAATATTTGCATAGTACCTACTTTGTGCCAGGAACTATGTCAAGTACTTTTTAAATATATCATTTGATTCTCACAGCAACCCTTGGAATTAGGTAATATTATTACCCTTATTTTACATACAAGAAATTGAGACAAATAGATTAGCTGACTTGTCCAGGGTCACTCAGCTGGTCAGTATCTGGATTAGAATTCAGGTCTTCCTGTCTCCAGTCCCACAGCCCTCTCTCTATTGCACCACTTAGCAGATCAACTGAATCCATCAATCAAAGAAGTAAACTGAGTTTTAAGGAGTTTTCTTACAATTTCACCATGACATGTAAATATGTCATCAGATGTTAGGGTTTGAACCATTAGATGAAAGGAAACATCTTGTACTTGACTGAAAGAATCAGGAAGATGCTATGGCCTAGGTTTAAAAGTCAAGTCAAGCAATAGTCCAGTCTAAGGTGAAAGATGATTGAACTGGGAACTGAAGATTATTGAGTGAGTTTTTTTGAGAAAATAGCCTTTGAGGGAAGCAATCTGGTTCTCTCCATTTCTATCACTGTCTCTCTCTGTCTCTGTCTTCATCTCCTGACCATTTCATCAAGGAGAGTATGCCAGTAACAGATAGTGCATCTAGACTAATAGGAAATGGTAGGTATCTATTTGGGAGCAAGGGCACCAAGGATAAACAGATGCAGATAGTCACCCCAAAGAATAACTTCTTGAAACAAAGAAGTTAGGCTATGGACTCAAAAAATGAAATTCTAGACCACAAAGTGGCAGGATCTGTGTTTTGCATTTGTCATATGTATGTGTTGCTACCATCATATTCGAAGCCTAAGTCCACTCTTCTCATTGATGTTGAGTACTTGGGAGAGAGTACACTTGAGGTTTCAGGGTTAATGTTTTAGTGAAACTGAATATATTATACTATCTCAGTGAATGTCTTTGTTAAAGATCTATTGGCTGATTCTTGGTTGGAGGAAAGAGAGAAGTAGAATGACAAAGAGGAATCAGTTATCCTGTGGGGACTCAAACTGCAAGTGTCATTGTGAGTGAGTGAAGTAGCTCCAGAGGGTGCTTCATTACATTTGTAGATTTAAGTGTTTCTGCCCCACAACATAAGCTATTTGTATTACGATGACTTTAAAGTAGAGGAGTGGAACTGCTAATTTCACAATCAGTGAATATGTGTATTGTTGTTTTATTATATACATACACATACACATATACACACATACAAACACAGACACACACACATACAACACACACACCTCCTGTGTAGCTTAACAGCATTTTAGAAGTTAAGGACTTTTTTGAATTTGAAAGTTAAAACATATTCTCCAACCTCACCTCTGATCAAGTCTCTGGGCTCATTCAGATTGGGTTCAGTTTTGGAGACCGACCTCAAATCACCTCTTTGCTCATGCTCCTACTCCACAAACTCCTGGGAAATCATCCCAAAGAAGCTTATGTGTAGCTCATGTCTAAGTTTATTCAAAAGTCAATAACAGAGTCCCCAGTTCCTGCACAGGCATGCAATAAACAGTGTAATTATCAGATATCTGAAACCCATCATAAAAAGTGTGCCTGAAATGTTGGACTCACAGGAGCTTGTGAAAAATTATAAACACATAAAACTTTGAAATTCAGTTACTTCTGGAAAGTAGAGACATTTTTGAAGACTGCTGAACAAATACTCCCCAATCATTTCATACTAACACCAGCTGAGTGCCTTAACAGGACCAGCAGGGTTGGTATAGTTAAGTACTCTTATTTCCTCCTTTTCTGCAGGCACCCTCTGACCTCCAATCATTTGTCATGGCTTTAGTCCTAATTTTGCAGAATGATGCCTTGACCCCTTATAGTAATTTTTAGATTAAACCAACAAATACAATTAAAATGCTACTCTTTCAGCATACTTTGAAGTAAGATAAAATTGGTTTTGCTTTTCAGTTTTGTTGATTTCTATTGCTTTTCCATCATTGTTCTTTCTAGATGTAATCATCTTCCCCTCTATCCCCTCATGAGACTTCCCTTGGAACAAAGAAAAACGGTAAAGCAAATCCAAGTGACACAATTGTCTTGGTTGGTTGTTGTCCTTCATCTTCAAAGATGACCAAAATGACATCATCATGATAAAGTGAAATTTCAGTATGTCCGACTGTGGCTGATCAGACCAATATGAACTTGGAATGCTCTACCACAGGTTAGGCACAGATAGTTCAGGTGAATATTTGGGGTGGATACCCCAAATTTTCACATTTTACATTTTCTTTGTGCTATCTCAATTATACTTTGCTCAAACAGCACAGCACTCTTTCTGATGTGGGCATGCCATGCTGAGCAGTCCTGTGCCAGTGTCTCCCATGTTGCACAGTCAAATCCAAAGTTCTTGAGAGAGACCTTGAGAGTGTCCTTGTATCACCTCTTCTGACCACCATGTGATTGCTTGCCCCATATGAGTTCTCCATAAAATAGTTTTTTGGCAAGCATACATTTTGCATTTGAACAATGTGGCCAGCCCATCAGAGTTGCCCTCTCTGAAACATAGTTCGAATGCTTGGCAGTTCAGTTTGAGCAAAGACTTCACTGTCTGATATCTTATCCTGCCAGATGATCCTCAGAATCTTCCTAAGACAGTTCAAATGGAAGCGATTCCATTTCCTGGCATGGTGCTGGTAAACTGTTTATGTTTCACAACCATATAACAATGAGGTCAGCACAACGACTCTGTAGACCTTCAGTTCGGTAGTCAATCTAATACTTCTTCTCTCTCAAACTTTTCTTTGAAGCTTCCCAAACACTACGTTAGCTCTGGCAGTGTATGCATCAACCTCATTGTCAATGTGTACATCCCTGGAAAGTACACTACAAAGGAAAGTGAACATCCACAGCATTCAAAACTTCTCCATTTGTTGTAACCGATGATTCCATGTATGGATGGTGTGGTGGTGGCTGATGGAGCACCTGTGTTTTCCTGGTGTTAATTATTAGGTCAAAATTAGCAAGGCAGCAGATAATTGATCCATACTTTGTTGCATCTCAGCTTCAGAGGTTGCATTGAGTGCACAATCATCTACAGACAGAAAATCATGCACCAACACTCCCTCCACTTTGATCTTGGCTTGGAGCCTTTTCAAATTAAAGAACTTACCACCAGTACGGTCATCCTCATTGAGAGCATTTGACAACATGACTGAAAACATCATGCTAAAAAGCATGGGAGCAAGCACATAGCCCTGTTTCAGTCCATTGGTGACTGGGAAGGCATGAGAGCATTGTTTATTACCAAGAATCCAGCCAAGCATGCCATCATGAAATGCCATCATTGTATTGACATACAATATAGATGAACTTCTCTGGGCAACCAAATTTTGCCATAATTTTCCATAAGCTTTCACAACTAGCAGTGTCAAGGCCTTGGTCATATCTACAAATGTGTACAGACCTCTGTTCTGCTTCTGGCATTTCTCTTGGAGTTGTCAGGCAAGGAATATCATATCAACTGTTTCTTGGCCCTTTTTGAAGTCACACTGGCTTTCAGATATATGCCCATCTTCCAGGAGAAGGATCAGCCTATTAAGGAGGACTCTAGCAAGAATATTGCCAGAAATGACTAAGAGAGAGACTTCCCACCCCCATGCCCCCATGTGATTGTCACAGGACAATCTATTCCTTTTACCTTTATAGAGATGGACAATGGAGGCATCCTTGAACTAATGGGGGATAACTTCTTCTTGCCATATAACCTGGAAAATTTCAGTCAGCTTTTGTGTGATCGGTGGTCCCCCTACCTTGAAAATCTCAGCTGGAATAGAATCAGTACTAGGTGATTTGCCACATGAAAGGAGTCTAATGGCCCTCAAAACCTCTTTTTCATTTGGAAGTTCAGCTAAGGAGGGATTGACTTCAACCTGAGGTAAACAGTCAATGGCCTCAGCATTGATTGATCATGGTCTGTTGAGAACACTGTGGAAGTATTCAGTTCATCTCTCTAGGATCATGTCTTTATCACTAATCAATGTGGCTCCATCAACATTGAGAAGTTTTGATGCACCATAGGTTTTTGGTCCTTACCGTATAGGCAACGTGTCATATCCATGGGTACTAACCTCTCCAGTAGGAGGATTGTATAACTTTAAGTTCTGAAAAGTGCTCTATCTAAATAAATTCATACAGTATTCAGAACAATAATTTAAAATAGGCAGTTTCAGATTTTTTTTTGCCCATTCTGAAGATGAAGAAACTGAGATTCATGTTAATTGCTTATCATGATCTCACAGCTGGCAATGGATGCTGCATCCTCCCCAGGTCTCCCAAGTCTGAGGTAGAGGACTGTTAATACTATAACCTTGTAACCTGTCTTGATTTTTTATATTTGCATCCTCAGTATTAACACAGTGTCTGGCACATAATAAACACATAATATATGTTCTTCTTTCTTTCCTTCCTACCTTCCTTTCTTTCTTCCTTTCCTCTTTTCCTTCCTTCTTTTTTCTTTTCTTAAAAGCTATTAATTAATTAATTAATTTTAAGTTTTCAACATCGTTTCCACAAAATTTTGAGTTCCAATTTTTCTCCCCATCTCTCCCCTCCCCCACCCCCTAACACCTTGCATTCTGATTACCCCTTCCACCAATCTGTCCTCCCTTCTAACATCCCTCCCTTCCCTTATCCTAATCTTTTCTTTTGTCCCATAGGGTCAGATAAATTTCTATACCCCATTACCTGTATTTCTTATTTCCCAATTGTACACAGAAACAATTCTCAACATTTGTTCCTAAAACTTTGAGTTCCAACTTCTCTTCCTTCCTCCCTCCCCCTCCATCCCACCGAGAAGGCAAGCAATTCAATATAGGCTATATATGTGTAGTGCTTGCAAATGATTTCCATAATAGTCATGTTGTGTAAGACCCTTCCTTTTTTTCTTTCTTTTCTTCCTTCCTTCCTTCCTGTGCAGTGTCTAGACTGCAGGACTTGGACTTAGAAAGTCCTGAGTTTGAGTGATGCCTAAGACATTACTAATTGTTCAACATCGGACAAATCAATTGACCTCTCTTTTCCTCAGTTTCTTCATTTGAAAAATGGGAATAATGACATCAGCTACCTTACAGGGTTATTGTGAAGATCAAATGATATAAGAAATATAAAGCAATTTGTACATTTTAAAAGCTATATAAATTCCAGTTATTTTTATCTGTCTGTCTGTCAGTCTCTCTGTCTGTATACCTTTGTATCCAAGGTTTATTATTATTTTTGAATGAATAGATAGATGCATAGATAAAAGGATGAAATTAACCACTTTTCTAAAAATATGCTGCATTGTCTTGGTGCTGAATCTTGGTCTTCTGGAGGGCAAAGCTGGCTATGGGCAAGAATATAAGGTAGGCAGAATTCATCTTTGCTACCTTGTCCCATTCTCTCTCTCTCTCTCTCTGTCTCTCTCTGTCTCTCTCTCTGTCTCTCTCTCTCTCTCTGTCTCTCTCTCTCTGTGTGTCTCTCTCTCTCTTTCTCTCTGTCTCTCCCTTTCTCTCTGTCTCTCTCTTTCTCTCTCTCTGTCTGTCTGCCTCTCTCTAGTCCCATTCTCTTGCATTACCTCTCTTATATCTCCTAAGTATCCCTAGACCCTCCTTATCCTGTAGCTCCTAGGCACATACTTACCCTGTGCTTAGATGGCTATTAAATAATCCCAGTTAAGGAATTAGGATCTTGTATTTAAAGCACTTGGCAAGCTATAACTGCCAACTATTACTGCTGTCATTGTTACATTAAATTCCTCTTTCCAGCAGACTTTCCATTTCAATCACGGTCTCTTGAAGACCACAAAATCTTCAAATGTCAAAACAATAAATCTTTAATGGTGGAATATTAAACCATTAAAGCAAAGCAACAAGAGAAAGGTTTTCAGATAGAGAATCTCAGTTAGTTTATTTGCAAAATAAGAATAGTAATACCTGCCTGGTACTTTCTCATGTGACACCATGTGGGTAACCATTTAGTCTTCCTCTTTTGAAGTCTGTTCCTTTTGGAAGGAAAAGTGAGATGTTGGGAAGATTATAAAATTGTTGCCTCCCCTGCCTTCCTCCCCAATGCTGCTATAATCCTGTTGGTATGCAAAAGAAGAGTCCATTACAATACCATCTCTCCTTTTCACCTTATAAGAAAGCTTTATGCTGACTTTTGAGTCAGAAGACATATGTTTGAATCCCAGCCCTGCTTCCTGTGTGGATTTAGGCAAATCATTTAACCTCTCTAGGCTTAATTTCCTTGTCTGTAAAACATTAGACCTCTAATGTAATTTCTAGCTCTAAATCTATAATCCTACAATCAATTAAAGAAAGTTAAAATCATAACTACTTTATAAGTAGGGAAATGGAGGCACATCTTAGTTAAAGAGCTGCTTTATATGTGTCAAGAGATCATTGTATGAAACAGACTTTGGTCCTAGGTCCCTTGAATTCCAGTCACACACATCATTCCCCAGACCCCTGAGGAAGTTTCAATACGGATGCACAAACATTTTTTTTCCTGACAAGGTAGTCCAGTCCACAAGAAACATAACTTGTTAAACTTAATAGATAACAGAACACTGGAATGATTTAACTGCTTGCCTAAGGAATTATTTTTGAAAACATACCTTCTCATTTAGTCAGTACTTACAGACAAGAAACACAAATACCTTGAGAATCATTATCTGAACATCAAGTTGCCCAAACAGTATTTCCAGGTATTTTGATACATTAAAAGTGGGGGGTTTCTGTCCTTTGTCTGACTCATGGTAAACTGAAAATGAAAGAGAAAGACATGTTCATTTCAGCCTATGTCTACATAGATCCATTGCTCCTGGCATTTTGCTTTAAAATGAATCTCTTGTTGGGTGATCCTGGGCAAGTAGTTTCACCTCTGTGGACCTCAGCTTCTTCATATGTAAAATGGATGAATTGGATTTGATTTCATAAGCTCAGATTGAAAGGCATCCTAGAAAGTATTTAACCTTTTAAATCTCCATCTGCTCTATTCCCATATTTAATATTCTATAATTTTATGCATTTAAACTACTTGATTCATTGGAGTCAGAAGCCCCACCTACCTAGGATGATTAAGATGAGTGCCTGGAGACTAGATCCTATGTATCATGCTAAAAGTTTTAATAAAAACACTTTGAATGCCCTTGTATCCAGAGAGACTATATAGGGTAGTGGATTAAAGTTTGCCATTTAAAGCATGAAGACCTTGGTTCAATCTTTGCTTCTGATCATGGACAGTTTACTAAAATGTTAAGTACCACAAACAGTTCTCAATGAGTGGTTCATCTGTGTTTTGGAAAGAATTCCCTAGGCTTGTGAAATCACAGGGCTATAACAATAGCATAAAGAATATCAATTAAAAATCAAGAGACATTTACTTGTTTAACACTGAAATCTCTTAGGGCCATTATACTCAGTCTAGATGAAAAAGATGCATTTAGAAACAAATTTAAATCATAGAATGTCTTCTACTTACTGCTGTGTGACCTTGTAGAAGGCCCTTTGCCTCTGGCCCTGAATTTCCTCTTTTCTCAAAAGGATAGATTAGATAGGTTAAATAACTTATATTTACTTATGAATCTTTTCAGAAACTCTGCTGTGGTTTCAACTTATTTTTTGACATTGCAAGACCATGTCCCTTTTTGAGTCTCAGTTTCCTTATCTGTAAAATGGAGATACTTGAACCTCAAGACAATTGCTAAGAAAGTATTTCATTACTTTAAAGCTTTATGAGTGTGAATTGTTGTTGATGTTGTTACTTTTATTAATTATTGATTATTCAATCAAAAGCTCTTTTTTCTTAATTTATTTTTAGTTTTCAACATTTAGTTCCACAAGATTTTTTGAGTTCCAAATTTCTTCCCCATCTCTCCCCTCTGCCCACCCCAAGACAACATGTATTCTGATTACCCTTTCCCCCAATCTACTTTCCCTCCTATTACACCCCTCCCTTCTTTTATCCCCTTCCCCTCTATTTTTTTTTAGGGGAAGACAGATTTTTATACTCCATTGTATGTCTTATTTTCCAGTTGCATGTAAGAGCAATTTTTAACATTCATTTTTAAGACTTTGAGTTCCAATTTCTCTCCTTTCCTCCCTCCTTACCCACCTCCATTGAGAAGGCAAGCAATTCAATACAAGTCATGCATGTGTAGTCATGCAAAACACTTCTATAACAGTCATGTTGTGAAAGACTAACTATATTTCCCTCCATCCTATCCTGTTCCTGTTTATTCTATTCTTTCTTTTGACCTTGTCCTTCCTCAAAAATGTTTACATCTAATTACCCTCTCCTCCCATTTGCCCTTCCTTCTATCATCTCCCAACCATTGCTTATCCCCATCTTCCCTACTTTCTTGTAGGGCAAGATAGATTTTCATACCAAATTAAATGTGCATGTTATTACCTCCATAAGCCAAATCCAACGATAGTAAGGTTCACTCCTTTCCTCTCACATCTCCCCACTTCCCTTCCATTGAAAAAGCTTTTTCTTGCCTCTTTTATGTAAGAGATAATTTACCCCATTCTATTTCTCCTTTTCTTCTTCTCTCAATGTATTCCTCTATTGTCCCTTAATTTTATCTTTTTAGATATCATACCGTTATATTCAACTCACCCTGTGCCCTCTGTCTAGAGGTACAATCCCTCCAACTACTCTAATACTGAGAAAAGCTTCGAGTTGCAACATCATCTTTCTATGTAGAAGTGTAAACAGTTCAACTTCAGTAAGTCTCTCTCCTGTTTACTTTTTCATGCTTCTCTTGATTTTTGTATTTGAAGTTCAACTTTCCGTTCAGCTCTGTTCTTTTCATCAAGAATGTTTGAAAGTCATTATATTACTGAAGTGTTACAATCAGTTTTGTTGGGTAGCTGACTCTTGGTTGTAATCCTAGCTTCTTTGGCCTTTGGAATATCATATTCCAAGCCTGATGATTCCTTAACGTAGAACTGTTAGATCTTTTGTTGTCCTGATTGTGTTTTCACAATACTCAAACTGTTTTGTTTTTGGCTGTTTGTAATATTTTCTCCTTGACCTGGGAATTCTGGAATGTAGCTGAGTTTTCATTTTGGGATCTCTTTCAGGAAACGATCAGTGGATTCTTTCAATATCTATTTTACCCTCTGGTTCTGGAATATCAGGGCAGTTTTACTTAATAATTTCTTGAAAGATGATTTCTAGGTTCTTTTATTGATCTGACTTTAAAGTAGTCCAATGATTTTTAAATTGACTCTCATGGATCTATTTGCTAGGTCAGTTTTTTTTTCTAATGAGATACTTAATTCTTTTGGTTTTGTTTTATAATTTCTTGAGTTTTCATAAAGTCATTAGTTTTCATGTGCTCCATTTTAATTTTTAAGGAATTATTTTGTTCAGTGAACCTTTGGACCTCTTTTTTCCATTTGACTATTTCTGCTTTTTAAGGGATTCTTCTCTTCATTGGCTTTTAAGATCTCTTTTGTCATAAATTAGTCTATTTTTTATGGTGTTATTTTCTTCAGCATTTTTTGGGTCCCTTTTAGCAAGCAATTGACTCATTTTTCATGATTTTCTTGCATCACTCTCATTTCTTTCCCCAATTTTCCCTCTACTTCTTTCACTTGATTTTCAAAATTCTTTTTGAGCTCTTCCATGACTTGGGATCAAGTAACATTTTTCTTGGAGGTTTAGGATGTAGGAACTTTGACTTTGTTGTTTTCTTCTATTTGTGCATTTTGTCTTGCTTGTCATCAAAGAAAGATTCTATACTCTGATTTGTTTTCCAGTTTTTGCTCATTTCCCCAGTCATTTACTTGTTAAGGTAGTTCTCTGCTTCCAGTGGGCATTGATTCCCCCCACAATCTGTGGGCTTAAAGCTCCAGAAATAGCCAAGACCACTTCCCCTACTGCTGCTATGGTTGCTCCTCTACCCCTGGGGCTGTGACCAGGCTACTCTACTTTCTCATGCAGGCCTCACAGGTTTTTTCCACTCACCTTCTAATTTGTCCTCACCATTTTGGAGTTGTGAAGTCTGGAAACCACCAAAAGTGCCAGTGATTCAGTCTCCCAAGGCCTGCTCAGGTCTGGTCTGTGTCTGCTTTGCTTCCATCCCAGCAAGATAGATGCTTCACATCAACCTTCTGGGATGTCTTGGGCTAGAGATTTGCTTTATTCCATCATTCTGTGGGTTCTGCAACTCCAGAATTTGTTTAGAGTAATTTTTTTACAGGCATTTGGCTGGGTTTGGGGGAAAAACTGTAGCAAGTCCCTACTTTTACTCTGCCATTTTGGTTCTGCCTCCCCAAAGCTCTTTTGCCTAATCAAGTAGGACCAATCTTTTCTCTTGCAAAATTATAGCTGTTCATGTGACTTGATTTCAGCTACTAGGAGAAGGATCTCCTAGGCCCCAAATTACCATCTTCTGGCTGATAATTGGGATACTAGTGTAATACTGTGTTGGAATCTGGCCCTGTGCCAGAGTAACCATAAATATTCCAACATTTTTCAAGGATTCAAATGGCCCTGAGATCTTAAACTGTGAAATCTCTAGGACTATTCATGGAAAGAGCTATCAGAAAAAGAAAGAGGAAACCACAACCCAGGGGTGGAAGGACAAATTTCTTCCATCTTCAAATCATGCTGACTTTTGTCAAATCAAACACTTATCATTGTAATACTTCGTGCTTTTCTGCTCTTTTTCAAAAACTCTGAAAGTGGTGGCAGTTGCTAGAGTAATAGTGGCCACTCTAGTTAACAATGCAAAAGACAGGGTGAAAATGTTTACAAACATTTTTCAGTGAGCCCTGAGTTTAGCAGACCAGGATGACTCCTGTTTTCTAAAGACAAATGTTTCCTGTCATAGTTTTGAGCTATGACGAATGAAGCTACCCTTAATTGCAATAGTCATCCAGAGTTGGTGCTGCCTTTTTCCTGTGAGCATCAAGAATCAACATAATAAAGTCCTAGTTTCCATGTTAGCTGGTTGCTTTCAGTCAGCATTATGCTCATGAAAGTTTCTCATTTTTCTTACAATTTCTGTGCATTCATTCATCACTTTTTATCCTATTATTACATAAACACATTAAAACAAATATTAGTGGTTATTGACCTTTTTTTGTATATTGTGATGAGGGTGATAGAAATTAGAAGTCACACAGTGTAGAATAATGTGGAGGCACTGAGAGGACAGCTGAACAACTTACTCATCTCAGGAACTCCCAAACCCAACTGGGCTGCTTGTGACCCTTTCTTGGCAGTGTGAGATGACAAGAAGGATATTAGAGAGCAATTAATAATCTGAAGCAAGTTATATTCCCTTAGACTAGAAATACTGTTATTGGCAATCTAGAAGCTAGGATTTTAGAATGAGAGGAGTACTTTTTCTCTGAGAGTAGTCTTGACTTCATCTCCTTTTAAACCCTTCCCCCATTCATTGCTGGTTGTGGAGTCAGTTCACCTGAGTGACCCCATTACAGATATACTACACAGAGTCAATATATATTATGTGAGAGGTGGGATACCTGGCACAGTAGGAAGTAAATTTCAAGAGAAGAGATCATGAGGTCTATAAAGGCAAAGCAATTCATTTTATAGAAGAAGAAACTGAAGCACAGAGCATTTCAGTGGCTTGGTGAAAGTTATATTGCATCTAAGGCAATATTTGAACCCATAGCCTCCTGACTCCAATTCCAATGTTCTAATTGAAATCTTTTGCTCAGGAGGCAACACCTTTCCTTTTAAGGTGAAGGTTAAAGCTAAAATACTAGGCAAATGACAGAATTTTTTAAAGAAACACTAATGTGTGGCGAGTGGTAATTAGGAGACCTGAGTTCTAGACTCTGCCACTAACTCACTGTGTGACCCTGTGAAAGTAATTTTCTCTCTGTGATTTGTTTCCTTATCTTTAAAAAGAAAGATTTGAACTATATTGTTTCTAAGGACAATTTTCTTTCTGAGATTTTTTGGATCTAAATTGATTCATTAGTTTAAGTTAATGACTCCTTCCTGAGATTGGTTTTTCATAGAGAAGGAGGTTTTGGCCAATGGAGCACAGAATGGGTATAATCAGTCAACAAACACTTCCTAAAGCACCTACTGTTTGTCAAGCACTGTGCTCCATGCTGGGCATACAAAGAAAGCTAAAAGACTGTCAAGGACTGGTAAGGACAGTCCAGGAAGACAAGGAAGAAGATGCTAACCACGGGATCAAAAGGAGAAGCTTTAGAAATCAAATTCATTTCAATCCAACAAGAATTTGAAAGAGTCCGTATAATGTAGAGAGCAGAGAGTGGGGCTTAGAATCAGGAAGTCTTCAGGTGAGGTCTCTACTCTGACACATGTTGGTTATGTGACTTTGGGCAAGTGTTGTAAACTCCCAGTGTGACTACTATTCTTTAAGATTCTAAATTTCACTGAAAGTGCCAGTCCACACTGATAGAGAAAATTTCTTATCCTCAGACTTATTCCTTATCCCTTACTGAACAGATCAAAGATTAGATACTTTTTTTCCAATTTCCTGCCTTCCAACAGCTTACATTCGTTCTACTAGGAGGTGAGGAATGATATTTGCTTTTTATTTTCTTTTTTTGGAAGCAATCAAGGTTAAGTGACTTGCACAGTGTCACAAATATAGTAGGTGTCTGAGGTTGGATTTGGTCTCATGTCTTTCTGATTCCTGGGGTGGTTCTCTGTTCACTGTGCCACCTGACTACCTCAACATTAAATGCATAAATAAATACAATATAATTTGAGGGAAAGATCATTCATAATTAAGGAGATAAGAAAGACTTCCTAAGGACGATTCCAATTGAATGGACCAACAATGCATTTCTCCTCTTTCACCATATTCTCTTTGGGTTAACATTTATTTAGGTTCATATTCCTGAATTTCATCTCAGCAGCCTTTTGGCTGGGGTTGAATCAGGAACTCTATGTACAAACTTCTTTACTGGCTCTCTCATGTACTTTTTTCTTTTTTTTTTAAACCAAAACAAGACACCCTACACAACTTTTTAAGCTTCTGACTTATGGCAATAATTCATTTGCAAGCTTATTTGGCATTAGCTGCCTCATTTAAAACTCATTTCATAAGTGAATGTGTGTGTTTTTTAATATGCAAAGCAGTTTGTTTGAATTGAATTTTCCTGTGCTTATTAATCACATGTACAATTGGGAATAAAATGTATGAGCAAGATCACCTCCCAGAGAGGAGAATTTTGTCTGCCTCTAGAATATGCTAAGCATTATCACACTGAATGAAAATTTATTTCCCCAGCTCACCTATTATACAAGATGTTTCAGAACATGAAAGACACTCCTGCCTGACATCTTGAGTATGAGTTAGGTTCCTGAAATGTTTTCTTATCAATCTAATTTCCTTCTCCCTAATACTGCTGGGAATAATTGATAACTATTTTATCAGATTTCCCCCTCCCCTTCTATCTACTAGTTACAGTTCTCTGCCCCTGGTCATTATCTAGTATAATATATTTAGTTCAGGGCACCACATTTTAGAGTGGGCATTGGCGATCTGAAGCCCAGCCAGACCATGGTGATCCACCTTGAAAATATTTCATTTGGTCATTGATGGAAGCAGAGAGAATTGGGGATCTTTAATCTTTAAAAGATATGACTTAGTAGAATGATCACTATTGTGTTCATCCTTCATTTTCGAAGAAAACTGTGACATCAGAGAAATGATGACATGACTTGCATTTGACTTTGTTTTTTTGAGTGAGGGAGGGTTGTGCAGGTTACCAACTTCACTTCTCCTCCAGAGACATCTGGATCCAGGGACCAGATATTCATCAGGATGACTGGAAATTGTCCGAGATGCAATGGGAAACCTTGGCCTTTTCAGGTGAGGCCTTACCACTAATTAAGTCCTAATATCCAGAGTTCCCTAAGAGGTGTTGTAGGTCTCCTAGGATCACACACACACACACACACACACACACACACACACACACATATAAGGGAAGAAGAGGGATAAATCAACTTCATTAGAAAATCTTAGACACAATCTCCATCATTCTATATTTGATAAGTGTCAGGAATTGTTAATCTGACCTCTACAATGTCTTTTGAATCCATCCCCTCCTCTACATTCACACAAAACACAACACTAGTCTAGGACCATCACTTCTTGCTCCGACTCTTAATAGTATTCTGATTGGTCAATCTGCCTTTCACTTTTCCCCCTTCTAAACAACTGCTAAAATATTGAGTTTGATCATGCCATTAGGCTGTTCTCAGATATTTTCAGTGACTCTCCCTTGCTTCTAAGACAAAACAATTTTTTCAACTTGGTTTTAAGACCCTTTCTAGTTTGGCACCAATCTGTTTTTCTAAATCTTATTTCATACTTTTCCCCCTCACGCATTCCATACTTCATGCAACTGACTAATCCTTGACGTCATTCTGCATTCTTCTATCTCCATTTATTTGCATGGGCCATCCTTTATGGCTGCAAGGCATTGCACCTGCTGAAATTCTTCCTTTTCTTTGAGGCCCATCCCAGATACCACCTTTTCCATGAAGCTTTCTCTGATCCTTCTCAATTGAAAGTGATCTCCTGTCTCCATAAGCACTGTGTCTAGTCATGCTTTGTCTTCATTACATATTTTCTTGTATCATGAATAACTGTGTATATTCTTTATGACTAGATCCACACAAGGACTGTGTCATTTTATCTTTATGCCATCAGCATCTAGTGTGGCACCCAGTACGTATTAGCTCAATTTCACTTAATTGAATAGTCACATTCTTCAAAAAGTTCCAAAGTTACCATGTGGTAATAGGGATAAATCCACTTCACTTGACCCCAGAGGCCAGAACTAGAACTAGTGAGTGAAAGTTATATGGAGGGAGACTATTCACCATGAAGAAAAGTTTCCTAACCATTTAAATTGACTAGAAATAGAATGAACTGTTTTGGAAGGTAATGTGTTTCCCATCACTTAGGCTATTCAAATAAAAGTTGGATGACTACTTTTTGGGAAAATTGTAAAAAAGATTAATTCTCAGGTCAATTTAATTCAATTAGATGACTTCTGATCAAAGGTGTTCTGATAGATGTTTAACAACTGGCTTTCCAAACAATGTACATAAGATACACTTTCAAGTTTAATTTGTATTGACATTTTCTCCACCACTTTCTTAATTCTAGACAACTAACAGAGCAATAAAATTAAGCCCTGCTTTGTAGTGTTTGCTAAATTTTCAAAATGTAAATACTCACTTTGGAAATTTAATAATCCTCTCTTCTGAGTGAGTTTGAGCTGGTACCTGCACACCCATGCCTCTGAGACCTTGGTGAACCTTGAGATTCTCTGATTCAAGATTATGCCAATTCTTCCTGAAGTAAATTAAGAGAGGTCACAATTGAAGAAAAGCTCAGAGAGTTAACTGAAGGGTGAAATAAGTTTCTGTAAAATAAACAGGTTCTTGTGTATAGTAAAAACTTATCATGGATAGAGTGTTGAACCTGACTTGGGAATAGTTCAATAGAGTTGAGAACAGAGTTAGAAAGAATTCATTTCAAATCCTCTTTCAGACATTTATTAACTGTGTGACCCTGGAAAAGTTATTTTACCTGTCTTAACCTCAGCATTTTCAACTGTAAAATGGGATAATAGCATCTGCCTCATAGGGCTACCATGAGGACTGAGTGAGATGACATGGAAAGCTTAATGTTCAAACCTTAACTGCTATATAAATGTTAGCTATTACTGTTGTCGTTTGTTGATTCTCAGAAAGAGGATGTGGCATGCCTGAGGCAGGGGTTTGCTGCAGTCTGCTGCGGGGAGCTGATTGGTAGTTTCAGTATGGGTATCAGAAAACCACAAATCAGACCTTAATTTATTATTTTGTTGATTATTTACACTTAAGAAAGTGATGGAGAAAAAGTTAATCAAACTTCAAAGTGTGTCCCACATGCATTTTTGGTGGGAACCTATTCTTAAATGTTTATCAGTATACCACAATGACATATTCTCTCTTTTTAGCTAGTATTTTGTTTTTTTCCTAGTTATATGTAAAGATACTTTTTAACATTCATTTTTTAAATAAAATTTTTAGCTCCCTCGCTTTCTCACCTCCCTCCTCCCTAAGACAGTAAGCACTTTGATATAGAGTATCTTGTGGTCACATTCTCTCCAACATCCACCAATGAATCTAATGTAAAAATATTGGAGTGGTTTGCCATTTCTTTCTTCAGCTCATTTCACAGAAAAGCAACTGAGGCAAAAGTAGTTAAGGATCACAAAGTTAGTAAATTTTAAATCTATATTTTCCTTTAAAGAGGGAATTGTTTGGGGAGGTGGACACATTAGATGGACTTTAGAGTCTATTCCTTCTTTGATTCCATGGATTCTATGGATTCTAGTGGGAACATTAACAACAGGGATAACAGCATGTGTGTGAAAGCTAGACAGTGAAAGCAAAAGTTGGAAACGGCTCTAGAGATGGATTCCTGATTTACCTATTCCATGAGAATTCTGTGTTGCCCTAGAATAAGTAAGTGTCCTTTGTCCATTTCTTTTGTGCCATTTCCACATTCTGGATACCATTTTTCAAGGAATTAGAGGTTTTGAAAGGTTAGATGTGATTGAGGCAACTAGAGGAAATGCCAGCAATTATTCTTACTTTGAACTTAGGAGAAGACAAAATGATTTTGAGTCTATGTAATACCATACCTTGTCCAGATAGTTTGACAGATTGTGATCTCCTTTCTTTGCTATGAATTTTGGCCTTTGAGTTAAGCAGCCAATGACCTGACCATACTCAATTGCTTCTGAAATGAATGCTATATCTACAAGCAGTATTTTCCTATCAAAATATAGTCAATTTCATTTTTAAGGGCATCATTGAAAGCTCATTGTAGATAGGGGATTCCTTAACCTACTCTTGAAGAAGTGTTAAGGATGTATAGCTCTCAAGATTTTTCCTCTTTGTAATTTACAAGCCTCATTCTTTGATTTTAGATCACATTATCTATATAGTTTTTTAAAACTACTTTTTTGTTGTTTAGTCATTTCAATTGTGTCTAACTCTTCATGACCCCATTTGGGTTTTCTTGGTGAAAATGTTGGAGTGGTTTGCCATTTCCTTCTCCAGATCGTTTCACAGATGAGGGACGGAGGCAAAGGTAGTTAAGTGACTTGACCAGGATCACAAATTTATTAAGTGTCTGAGGCCATATTTGAACTCAGGAAGATGAATCTTCCTGACTCCAGGCCCTTCGTCCTATCCACTGTGCCACCTAACTGCCCCATTTTTACGACTAGCCTTACGTCTATTTTCACATTTTCACTGAATTACAATATTATTTATAATTTCTTATCACACATTTTTTTGCTTCATTCTTTGCAGCGGAAGGTTAGCACACAAGCTCCAATTATTTTCTTATTGGTCTGTTTGTTTATATTAATTGTGAGGACTCCAGGGCAAGATGCTCAAAGATCCTGTGTGAGGATATTTCTTGTCTTTGGGTATACCATAAAACCAACTCATCCAGTTCTTTTATTTGTCTCTCTGATGAGAATCTTTGGGCTTTCCTTGTATGACTACAATTTATTTAAATGTTTTGAGTTAATTATATAGCAAGAATGTAAGTATGGGCATGGTTTAGTTTCTCTTGGTTAGTGTGTTAGCTCCTAGGTCATTGGGAATTATGCTTTGAAATTAGCATTAATAGATGCTCAAAGAGTATGTAATTTTCAGTACCTTTTCACCTTACCTTGTCACCACCACTGTGAAAGAGGACCCAATAATCCTGAAAACAACCCTGAATGAGTCACAATACTCATACAAAAGAAAGGAAAGAAAGAAGATGAAAGAAGGAAAGAGGGAGGAAAGGAGGGAAGGGTGGAGGAAAGAAGGGAAAGGTGAAGGGAAGGAAAGAAAGAAGGAAGGAAAGAGGGAGGGAAGCAAAGAAGACAGGAAGGGACAAAAATGGAATAAAGGAAGGGAAGAGAAAGGGAAGGGAGAAAAGGAAGAAGGAAAGGAAGAAAGAAAAGGAGAAAGGAAGGAAAGAAGGAAGGGGAAAAAAGAAAAAAGAAGGAAGGAAGAAAGAAGGAAAGGAAGGATATTAGAGAGAAAGGGAAGAAAAAAGAGAAAAATAAAGAAACAAAGAAAGGAAGAAAGGAAATGAAAGAAATACTAAACTCTATAATTTAAAAGTGCTTACGAGTATGATCTTTTGGATGCACATCAAATTTTTTTAAACTTTCCTCTGTTCTCTTCTCCATCATTTTGGGGGGTGTTACAAGGGGAAGAATGCTGGATTGGGAACATTCTGTTTACTATCTATGCAGCTTTGTACAAGTCTCTTCATCCCTCCAGGGCTTAATTTCTTCATCCCTCCAGGGCTTAATTTCCTCATCTTCATAAAGAGAAGTTTGGACTAGATGACCTCTGTGCTTCCTTCTAGCTTGAATTTTGATGCTAAGGGGGGTGATGAGGGTCAAAGATGGGAAAGGAAGGTGGTCATTCCTCAGCATTAAGTGGAGTCATTTTGGTCTGTTCTGTCATTGAAATAGTTATTACTTTACTTTTCCTGACTCTTCCAGACTCCAATCAGGTATCAGAGTCTTTTCTCTAAACTTTGGCTAAGCTCCATTAGACAGTCACTTGAATCTTCTTTTCAAGAGCTACCAATTCTTTGGAAGAGGAACAAACAATAAAGCAGTGGACTTCGTGGGCAAGCATTGGGATACTCTATTATAGAGGTTCATTTCCTCCTACCTGAGCAGTAAAAGTACCTCTTTTTTCCACTTCTCTTCCCCTACCCCCACCTTTTTTTTTTATCGAGGCAGCTAGGTGAGTCCACTGGACCTAGAAGATATGAGTTTCAATCCTGTTTCAGACACTTATCCTTTGTGTGGTCCTGAGCAAATTACTTAACCTCTTAAGTAATTACTTAACTAGGTAGTAATGCTAATTGCACTTGCCTTATAGGGTTGTTGTGAGGACCAAATGAGATAACATATGCAACCTTAAGATGCTATATTAGTTATTATAACTTCTCATTCCACATCATACAAATGTATGTATATAGAGGGTGAAGGCAGATGCTCCTGGCACTGAGTTTATTAGTTTTTTAATGCTTAACCTATGCCAAATTTTTTTCTTTTTTACGTGGCTGGTAGCCACAATATTATTTTCTTGGGAACTTTCAGGATGTATTAAAGTGGGCATGGATTTCCCAATCCAAGTGCTAGACCCCTGATTTATGATTTTAAACAGGATTTAATTGATGCAGGCATGGAGTACTTGAGAAAACAATAACCTCAGTCCAGAGGGAGTCCCAATTTATGATTCAGTTTCAGGGATGATGAATTTTCTTTATAAGGATAGTGACAACAGAAAATAGCAAGACTTTTATGGTACTAATATAATTAAAAATGTCTACTAAGAGTAAAATTATCATCACTAAATCCAAGCTAGTTTTTTTGCTTGAGTGGAGAAGGGTGGCAAGTTACTTAAATTAAGCCCACTTCTGGTAACATTTGTACTAAGGGGCTGAAGGAATTTATTGGAGGAAAACAATTCCTCTTTCTTGGCCATTTAGCAGCAAATGCTTTCTAAATGGGTAATTCTATGATGAGTCAGTGGTCACACCAGAAAAATGAAAGACAACTAATGCAAAAAATAATTACATATTGAAAGTCAAAATTATTGAAATGGATTTCTAGGTTGCATTTGGCTAGATCTTACTCTCAAGGCAATTTATAAGAACACAGTTTTGTACTGAATGCCCTACTTCCTACTATGACACTTATTGCATCTAGTTTTAGGCCTTATGTTGGTTCTACTGGAGTAAATACAGTTGGCCTTATTGTACATCTAATTAATAGTGATTCCCTGTGCCTTCATACACATAATCTTCCATTTAAAGAGAGTCCCTCTTCAAAGAAGAACTTAAAAATGTATTTTCAAACATAATGAAAAATATGATGTGATCATCACAATAACCCTGTGATGATACATTTTCAAGGAGTTCTCTCTGACAGCAGGAACTATTTTAAGGTTCCAAAAATGAAAACAAGCATCAGCCCAAATTCAGAAGCTTTGCGTAAAATAATACTTGTCTTCAGTCAATCAATTAGTGTTTATTAAGCCCCTACTATGTACCAGATATTATTCTGAGCACTGAGGATAAAAAGAAAGTCAAAGCAAAATACAAATAAAATAAAACAAACAAAACTAATTCCTGATCTCTTGTAGCCCTCTTGAAGAGGATCACAGAATATTTTTCACCATATTTGAAAGCATATTGTAAATTGATGAGTGCTTCTTAATGCCTCTACTGAAAGGGATTTTCTGTATCTGATATAATTGAAGATCATGTAGGAAAGTCATCACTATTATAAGCAAACATATAAGTGAGCCCAAATTTCCTAGGACTTCCCTTATCAGTGAGTTGTAAGTGACCCCCACATAAAAGCACCTTGAAGTGAAAGTCTACTGGACCTAAGAATGCCCAGGTCAATAAATGGGAATGCATATGTGGGGGGGATTCTTAACCTGTGTTTGAGGCCAATTCAGTTGAGGTTGGGAGGAATTAAAGCAACTATACCAGTTCCTAATCATAGCATCTCAGCATACAACAGGGTCTATATAATTGTGAAAGGTTACAAGGTAATAAAATTAGGCACAAATAATTGCATATATAAAGTGATATATGTGAACTTCATAAGAGAGGGAAAAAGCAAAATGCTGTCCTTATCATCACCATCTTGTGGCTAGCACTTTTAAAGCACTTTATGGTTTTCCAAGTTCTCTACCTATGGCAGATCTTCATCACATTCCATTGAATTAGGTACTGCAAGTATTATACTCATTTTATAGACAGGAAAATGGAGGCCCAAAGAGAAGAAGTTATTTGTCTCAAGTCAACTAATTAATAAGTTGCAGCAACTGCATTTGCTTGTTAGGGGGTATTTCCAGTGTACCCCTTCCACTTAATGCTCCCATCTGCCAGGACTATATTCTGTGGTTGCTGCTTTGGTTTTTTCAGCTGGCTACAGCTTTACTGTATCATTAATACAACCACTATTTCAAATCAGTTTTGGCATTTGGCTCTTTTGAGGCCATTTATGTATTTCTCCTCCATGTCTTTGCTGGTATCTGGGTAATTTCCCAGCAGAAGTTCTGGTTACGCTCTGGATGTGTCTCTCCATCCCATATGTCCTCTGGTTGCTAACTAGTTTTTCCTCCATATAGGCACACAGTCATTTTAGGACTAGAAAAGCTTCTCTCCAATGTGTCATTGATGTGTCCATGGAGGTTTAAAGAGAAAAGAATTGCACTGGCTGAGGGGAATCTAAGAGAACTCTTCATTTCATGTCCTTTATTAAGCTTTTTATTAAGTGCTTCACGGCAGAGATGGTGTTTGAACTGGGTCTTCAAGTTTGGATGAGATTTCAATAGTTAGATTGTGGAGGAGAGAATCCCAGGAATGAGAGCAAGCATGAGCAAAGACTGTGTAAGTAAACGCATGGGATATACAAGGAGATAAGGCCATTACTGACAAAACTCAGAGGAAGTGACAAGATGATAAATATCCAGTGAGATTGTGATTCTTACACTTGGGATAAAGGTGTGACTGAATGAACCAATTGTTTTGTCAGTAAGGACTGAGGAACCTATCAAAATGACCTGTTCCCTTCTTAGATTTGTTGGTGTGATATATGAGGAAGAACAAACAGAAAAACTAGGCAAAAAGCCAGATTGTATCCATGAGGTACCAAAACAAGTGGACTCTTAGTAGAAAAACAAAGAAACAAGCCAGTTGAAAAAATAATAAACAGCTGGTTATTTTAGTTTGTGTAACTATTTTGAGAAGGGCCACTTGGAAATACAAAGATTCATGATGTCTAGCCCTCCTCTTCCCTTGAAATGGGAGTCAGTCTAAGACTAAACTAAAGTGTTGAGAAAATAATGACTTAATAAGCAGGACTGGTCAGGGTTTTTGAATGCCAGGAAAATCCAGTTGTGTTTTCTACTACCTTGCATATGGCCTGAGGACAGAAGGGACAGTAAAGTAAATGGATCGTGGAGGACATTGAGTCCTATATTCTCATTTTGCACATAAGGAAACTGAGTCACAGAGGGATTAAATGCAAATAGAGGAAACTGACGGAAGGTCCGTCCTTTGAATCAGGTAGGCATGGAGAGCAAACACTTCTCTTGCTCTCACCTCATTTCCCGGGCCATATTGCGATAAACAGTTCAGGGAGGACTCTGTAGGAAAGGGGAGGGGAGCTAAAGCTATATAGTTCTGCTTATCTTTGAAGCTATGAAAGTGTCTAGGAAGCTTGGTTTTCAAGTATCTTTTGGCAGATAATTACTCCAGATTTACTTGTGTTTCAAAGATAATTCTGCTTGTAATTCAGCTCTCTAGGGCAGTGTTTTAGCCTACTTAATTCTAATGATAGAAAAACATGAAGTGAAACAAAAACTGGCAAAAAAAATAATGAACTTACTGAAACACAATATTAAGAGAACTAACACTTAAGATGCCATTCCTGATGGTTGGACTCTTGAAGTAAAGACCAAAATGATACTTGGTTTGAGAGGAAAGAGAACCTGGGGCAAATATACCTTCTCTGGGGCTCAGGTTCCTCCTTTGTACAGTGAGACGTGTTGGGGATGAAGATCCCTATCTGGTCTAACAATATCTACCTAGAAGTAGGTGCTATCTATTTCGGGCTTAGTCATTAGGTAATCTGATCCACCTTATCACTTCTCCTTACACCTTAATTTCCCCTTTGGAATGAAAATAAGAATAATCTCTATGATGTTAGCGTATCTTGAAGGGGATAAGAATAACCCAATTCCAGAGGGCATGCATCTAATCTACTTCTCTCCAGAACCTTGAAAAGTTAAAATAGGGTTTATATAAGACATCATCTGGGTCTGAGTGCCTATGGGAAGAAAAAATGAGTGGCTTACCCAATGACTGGAAGTCTGAAACAAGGTCAACAGAATCACATCTGCTCATTGAAATGTTTTGTCAGACTGTATTTGCAAACATTGTGCTCCAAGGAGAGATTTTCTAGCATACTAGCTTGATTCATATTGGTAAAGGCAGCCCAAAGGATTTCTCCACCTTAGAAATCAACTCCTCCCAGGGATGTCTTGAGAATTAGAGGAAGTAACCTATGTTAAAAGTGTCCTTAAAATTTTAGAGCACTACTACACAAATGTAAGGTGATAGTGATAATATGATTAGCATCAGGTCTTTTTGTGTTTTTGGAAAATCATTTTAATGACTCCATATTCTGAGTAATCTGTGCCTTAAAGCCCATTTGCATCATACTCTCCTTATTGGTAGAGACTGATCACTTTATGTTCTAAGTCTGCAAGAGAGGCCAAATTTGGAAGAGTTTAGGAGAGAAGAGGTGACATAATTTTCTGACTTCCTGATAATTTCTTTGATTTCTGTTTGCTGTCAGTTTGAATAAACGAATTTTTTGTTACAAATGTGGTTTTTGCGTAAATGACATTTGATGAGAAGACAGTCAAGACTTGGACTTGGTGCATGTTTTTTCCCCATTAGGGGATAGCAATCAAGAGTTCAGCTTGAAGTTAAAAATTATTTCACCTAGACTACTAATATTTTTGGAGTAGATAGATCGAATTCTAGCCTGGCAACCCCTCTTTCTGAGGAGAACATATTGGCAGACCTCTGGATCAACTTCCTGTTCTTCTCCTGGCAGGAATTGGAAGTTCCCTTGGAGAAAGTCTGAGGTGAGGAGAATATAGGGAAATCTGTTCATTCATTCCTGTGAGCCACACCTAGAGAGGACCTATATAACTTAGATTGACAAAATATTGTACACACATCCCTTACGCAACGAATACCAAGAAATTAAAGTTATAAGATAATATGGAGATGAAAAGGCTTACAGAGGTCATCAAGTCCAACTCCCTCTTTTTACAGTTGAAGAAACTGAAGGAAGACATTAAATATATAGCCCAGGGTCACATTAGTAAATTCCAAGGTGGAATTTGAACCTGTCTTCTTTATTCTAAGTCCAGAGTTTTAACCACTATATTGTACTACTTCTCCATTACCTTTAAACTATACATGAAGGGAAAAAAATTTTAATGGTGCAGAGAGGGCTTAAAAATCTCTCAGTTGAATCATTTCATTCTAGGCTCAATTTTCTCATCTGAAAATGAAGTGATTAAATGCATTAGATAATTTCTAAGGTTACTTATATACTTGATGTTCCATGGTTCCATGAAAACTGACAAAAGAAGCCAGTCTGGGAGACTCTGATTTATGGAGTATTTGATGTCTCATTGGTTGAGTCCATCTTACATTAGAAACCCCTCTCATCAAAGGACAAAAGTCATATCTGATAGTTCAGAGTGTCATTATTTTGAACAGTAACAAGGAGGTCATTAACAAAACACTGACATGCTGATGAATATCTAGTGAGATCACTCCTGTGACTGGAATGAAGGTGCCATTGAATCAACTAATTAATTTGACAGTAAGAACTTATGAAAATGATCCATTGATCTCTTCTTGGATCTGTCTGTGTAAACTGTGAATGCTGGTAACAGTGTAATTCTTAAAATTGTTTGGCTGAAAAAAAATGATTCAGTCAAAAATACTGATGTTTTTTGGTACATTTCCTTGTACTTTTCAGCTAATACTTTGTATATAAGAGAAGTCAAATTACTGAAGCATTTTGTACAAGCAGAATCAGAAAGCTGAGTTGAGACAGGATGTAACAAGTCTACTCTCTGAAAAAGTGTTCCAATATCTTTTATGGTTTCTAAATAATTATGACTGGTTATATAAGTCATCATGGAAGCTCAATGATATTTTAGGAAAGGTGTCTATTAAAAACAAGGTCTGCTTAAAGGAGCAAACTGATTGAATGACATACAATACTACAGGACAGTATTACATTTAAAAATGGGCAAACTTGCCTGCTTGTCAATCTAAACACAATTCTTTTCACCACAAAAAAAAAGAAAGAAAGAAAAGCCAGAGCATCTGCTAGAGACAGGAGGCAGGATGAAACCTGCTCTGGTGTCAGAACCTATTCCTGAGGTAAAATAGAATGATATGGAGAAGCTCTTTGGTAATCCCTAGTCTCTCTGCTGGTGGGAAGCTGAAGAGGCCTCATGCTTGATGCTCCACTTCCCAGGCTAAAAATCCCCTGTCTTGTCATTGTTCAAGGTGAGCTAAAATAGGCCAAGATGTGTGCTGTTTTCAGACAGCTGGATTTACTTGTGTGCAGTTTTTCCGATGGCATAAGGCCACCTTGCCCTTCCACACCCTCCCCACTTTGCCAGGAGTAGCCATGATACCAAGAAGAGACAGAGTTGGAAATGTAGGCTACTGCGTTTCAAATTTGGGTATATGAAAACCCAACAGAAACCAGAGACTTTCTTTTGATGGCTCCAGCCCTCATCAGTTGTGTTCCCTCAAGTGTAGAGGTTGATTTCCTGCAATCTTAGTTCCATTTATCAATTAATAGTCAGATTAGCTTTTACAAAGGAATATTTACTTCAAAGATATAGTAAGAAAAATACAAACTCACTCCACCAACATGTACTGCTTAATATTCTGCCCTCTACCAGAATACCTCATACTAGGGGTGAAGGGAAAGTATCCCCTCTCTTGGTTCAGTCCAGGCACCAACCCTATGATTTTCACTTTCTGGATGCAGTAGGAATAGGAAAGCAGTTAAAAGAGAGAGATTGTCCCGATCTGTCTAGTTTTAAAGATGTAGTCTGTATTCAGCTAGTCAAAGGAGGATATACTCACAAACATGGTAGGGGAACTCTGGGAAGTAGGATGCCTCCATGTTAGACAGTCTAGGCATGCTCAGACAAGCTCTCTTATAGCTCTTTCTAGATTGCTTGGTTTTGCCTGCATAAAAGTGGAGGGTACCAGAATGCATGGGATGGTATTCGCAGTATAATAATTTATTTCAGCCTCCATTAGTGCCCTAGGCATAATCTGACTTCAAAGCTACTCTGTGTCAAGTAGTTTGAAAGTTGACTTTTTGTGATGTAGAAATGGGCAGAATTCATGAAAAAATAGCCTCAAAGATATGAATTTTTTTCAAAATGAACATGAATAATGTTAAGGGGAGGGAGGTAAGTTTATTGACCTGTGCATCAGTACAGTCATTTTGGAAAGCAACTTGCAAATGTGAAAATAAAATTACTGAAATGTCCATAGATTTACAAAGATCAGAGAAGAAAGTTATGAACTACAAGGAAATTAGGTTGATATAGACTAAGGGACCTCAGTGGTTCTGAGAACTCAGAGATTCAGGACCTCTTAAATTGTATACTTCAAATGAAGAAATTGAGCTAATTGATCTCCAATGTATATTCTAAATAACTTGTGATTGTACACACATATATGTAATTAAAAATACATATGTGTATGCATGTAAACTAGACTTACAAAGAAAACACCCACTTAGCTCCATACTTATCTGAAATTAGAATTTTCTATGCTGATAAAGTAATGAAGATAAGTTTAATTTGTTGTCCCCCATGGTCCACTTCACAGGGAGAGTTGAGCTAGTTAAAAAGCAATGTGTTGGTAACTGTTTTGTACCTTTTTGTATGGCTAATATAAACATATTTATATTATTCTTAAAAATAAAACCAATATAAGTAAAAGACAAACCTCTTCTCTATTTCACCTAATTAGGAGGCTAACGCATTCAGGTCAAATTGACTAAGAATTCATTTGCTTACATTTTTAAAGAATATAGTACATGTCCCAAATCCTGCTCTGTAATGAAGGAGTGAGTCCAAAGGGGAGCAATGTGAGTGGATGTTCAAGAATGATTATATGATTATACCTTCGGTGACACAATAACATCTGATCAGATGCTAAATCTAATGTTCCAGGTCAGAGAGGAATAAAACTAGGTCTTATTTTTTTTTAAAAGAAATGATTTGAGCAGCTTGCATTAAGCCAAAAGTCATTTTCACAGTATCATTTTATTTATTCATTGTATACTTTTCTCTAAGCATTTCTGCCAATGGCTTAGCTTTGGAGAAGTTGTGTTTAAAAAAGAATTAACCAATGAAGTGACCGAATGATTCAAGACATTTGCTAAGCATCTTTTGTGTGCTGAATTAAAACACAGGACTGACTTCTCTAAAGCACTCATTATATGCCATCTTGTATTGTAGTTACCTATGTTCCTATCAGGTCTACATACTAGAAAGTGAGTCCTAAGGGATCATGTTACAATTGTATCTCCCCACAAATTTTTACATAGTGTTCTACACATAATAAATGTGGAATAAATATTTTGAATAAATGAATGCATACTGTATGTTTGATGCTGTGGGAGATATAGCTAAATAAAACAGCCCCTGCTAGCAAGAAATTTATGATTTAATGAGGAGATAAGGCCCACAAAGAGACAAATACAATACAAATTAGAATGCCACAAATGTTTAAGGAGGGTATAATGCTCTATGATATCTCATGAAAGAGATGACTTTTAGAAATATGGATGAAATTATATTAGGACAGATATTGTACCTTGGATTTGAATTCAATCATGGTTCATATACAGAAGTGACTTCAAGAATATGTTCATATCATTTGCTAGAGGTAATCACTACAAACTTACTTACTTTCTTATAGAGGGCAGCTAAGTGATGCAGTGGATAGAGCACCAGTGCAGGAGTCAGGAGGACCTGAGTTCAAATCTCACCTCAGATACTTGACACTTACTAGCTGTGTGACCTTGGGCAAGTCACTCAACCCCAATTACCTCATCCTGGGTCATCTCCAGTCATCCTGATGAATATCTGGGCACTGGATTCAGATGGCTCTGGAGGAAAAGTGAGGCTGGTGACCTGCACAGCCCTCCCTCTCTCAAAACAAAGTCAAGTGCAAGTCATGTCATTATTTCCTTGATGGTATGGTCTTCTTTGGCAATAAAGGATACACACACACACACACACACACACACACACTTACTTACTTTCTTGTTACCTCAGTGTTGCATACAACAGTTTCCTTGGTGTTAATCTTACTCAAATCATGTCTGTGTTCCCTCTATGAACATAGAGAAAGTTCATGCCTGTTAAGAGGTTGTCCCCCTGGTTGAGGGTATTAGGATATTTTTATATGATGGCTGGACAACTGATAGACTCTGACAATTCAGTCTCTAAATCAGTCACTTCAGTCAGTCAGTTCTCCATTTTATCTCAGTTATATTACACTGATGGTCACACCCTTGATCTCTCCATTACCCTCAAAATGTCTGAAATTCCTCCAACAAAACACAAAATCCTATCACTCTGTTTCGCCCTGTGCTTTTCTACTGCTATACCTCATGCTCACTGGGCCCTCCAATCCCCTCCCCCCAGGCCTCAGTACTCAACAATGACAACAAGGATTCACTTGCGCTCAAACCTCACTTTCCTCCCTTCCCATTCTTAGCCCTGTAGTTAATCACTTCAACTACACCCTATACTGTATTTTTGAATCCCTTGACCCTTTCTCTGATGCTCACATCTTTTTAATTCCCATCCATCTGCCCATGACCAATAATACATCTGCACACTCAAGAGCCTGCGTTCATCTTTCCTGTGAACCACAGGAGGGGACCACATTCTTTAGCGATCTGGGCTGGCAGTCATAATTTGGCATAGCCAGTAATGATACAGGCTGTTTTGTGGTAGGTGAGGAAAGGAAGGGGATTAATATTTCTTGGATAAATATTCAACATCTGTCTGCAAAATTGGCCTACTTAAATTTTTTTTCCAAAGTGCAGTGGCATCAGAACCCAAATGCTAAATGCTTTGAATCAAGAATTCCTGAAAAATTTGTTACTATAACATGATCAGATCACTACACTGAAAGCTCCTTGAGGCAAGGACTAACCAATATCTTTTATATGACTAGTACTTAGTATAGTGGACACTGTTCAATAATGGCGAAACAGAATCTTGGGGTTGGAAATGACTATGGTTTATCTAGTTGAACTCCTAGTCCAATCTAAGTGCACTGCGTTTGGATGAGATGAAAGTCGAGAATTCCATTCCTTCAGATGATATGGAGGGCCATCAAGCCTTACCATCTGCCCCTCCTCTATACCCTGTAGTTTCCTGGCATTGCCATCTAACCTACTTATATAACTAGGGACCATTGGGCCTTGCCATCTACCCTGGATCTGGACTTGATTTACTATGTTGACTCCTCCAATTACAGTGTAAGCTCTTTTTCTATTTGTATCCCTAGTACTTACCACATGTTATTGTTCAATCATTTCAATAATGTCTGACTCTCCATGAGCCTCTTTGGAGTTTTCTTGGCAAAGATACTGTAGTGGTTTGCTATTCCTTCTCCAGCTCATTTTACAGATGGGAAAACTGAGGCAAACGGGGTCAGGTAACTTGCCCAGGTTCACACAGCTAGTAAATGGCTGAGGCCGGATTTGAACTCAGGAAGATGGGTCTTCTTTTTGAATATAGTATTTTTTCTAATCACGTGTAAAGATAAATTTTAACATTCATAAAAAAAAACTGAGTTTCAAGTTTTCTCCCTCACTTATCTCCCTCTCCCTAAAATGGTAAGCAATTTGATATAGGTTATATAATGTGAAATCATGTAAAATATTTCCATATTAATCATGCTGTGAAAGAAGAAATAGACCAAAGGAAAAAAAAATCCCCCAAAAAACCCCAAAGTGATAATAGTATGCTTTGATCTTTATTCAGACTCCATCAGTTCTTTCTTTGGATGTGAATAGTATTTTTCCTCATTAGACCTTTGGCATTGTCTTGGTCATTGCATTGCTAGGAATAACTAAATCATTCATAGTTGATAATCATACAATGTTGCTATTACTGAGTACAATATTTTCCTGGTTCTGCTCTCTTCTCTTTGCAACAGTTCATGTAAATCCTTCTAGGTTTTTCTGAAATCAGTTTGCTCATCATTTCTTATTGCACAAGAGTATTTCATTGGATTCATATGCTACAACTTGTTTCCCAGTTCCCCAATTGATGGGTGTTACCTTAATTGCCAGTTTTTTGTCACCACAAAAAGAACTGCTACAAATATTTTTGTACAGTAGATCCTTCCTCCCCCACAACCTTTTTAATCTCTTTGAGATATAGATGTAGTAGTGGTATTGGTAGATCAAGAGGTATGGATAATTTGATTGTTCTTTGGGCATAGTTCCAAATTGTTCTTGAGAATGGTTGGAGCAGTTCACTACTCTACTAACATCATATTAGTGTCCTAATTTTCTCACATCCCTTCCAACATTTATCATTTTCCTTTTCTGTCATATTAGTCAATCTGATAAGTATAAGAAGATGAGTCTTCTTGACTCCAGGCCCAGCACTCTATCCACTGTGCCACCTAGCTGCCATTAACACATAATAAGTGCTTACTAAATGCTCAGTTATTTATTCATTCATGAATCCCCACTGCAACAATTTCAACAGACAATAATTTGCTCTAGATATTTGAATAGCTCTAATTGTATTGTGTTCCTCATTATAGTGAAGTAAAAACTATCCTCCCCACAACCTCCCTGCAATTTTCATCCACTGGTCCTATGCTATCCTCAGGGAAAAGTAAATCAAGATGAAATCCTTCTCTACATTATAGCCCATCAAATATGTAGCTGATAATCATGTATTCTTAGTATGCTTCTTCTCTCTCAAGTCTTTTTATGTTTTGGATTAAATATCCTCACTTTCTTCAGTGATAATGATGGTAGTTTCTAAAAGCTGACTGGCCCTGGCATTCTTCTTGCACTTTCTTCATCTAGGATCATCAGTCTTTTCCCAGTGAATAGCTACTTTGGTTTTTCCAAAAGTCTTTTGCTTTCTGTCATAGGTGGAAGTTAAGGCTGAATGTTTGAAGAGTTGCTGAAAGAAGAAGGGGAGCAACGCTACTACTAAAGGCATGTGTGAGTGAAATTCCTGGTCAACATTTCTGTCCTGCTGGGACTCTCTCAAGTAGACATAGACAGCCCATGGTAGCAGATTTGGAGATGGACTAGGTTAGGCTTTGAGGATGTCTGAGATTCATCAACTGAAATTATCTATGTGACATTGCCTAGAGGCTGCCACAACTGAATTTTGGATGTTTCCTCACTTCATCCAGATAAGATAGCCAAGAAAAATCAGCCAAGACTTAAAAAGCTAGCACACTTGAGGAAATCCCTATCATTTTCAACTGGATGGAGAACTTAGGGGTTCACTCAGAATCAAAAAGGTTTTCATGTCCTCAACTAAGGAGAAATTATGAGTTATAGCTCCTATTACTCTGGCAGGCATTTGAAATATTCATCTAGGAAGAACTATATGTTTCAACAGTAAGAATATTTGTTTTTCTGACTTTAGGACCTATATGAGAGTTTTATGGAGAAAGTTTTATTTTTCTTTTTAAAATTACAATCCAATAGTATAGTGATAATTTGAAATGTAGACTAATAATGTTAAGTTAAAATTCGATTCAACAAATATATTTTTTTCAAGCATTGACTGTGTGCAAGGTACTATTTTGGACATTGAGGAGGAGAGGTAGATGGAATGGGTGTGCCTAGGTACTGTCATGGTCCCTTGATGTTCCACTGTAATATAACCTTTTGTTTTGTCATTGATAATCTTCTCTGTTATGAGTAGCTAATTGGCTCAGTGGATAGAACACCAGGCTTAGAGTCAGAAGACCTGTGTTCAAATCTTGCCTCCTACACTTACTAGCTCTATGACCCTGGGCAAGTCACTTAACTCTGTCTTAGTTTCCTCATATGTAAAGGGAGCTGAAGAAGGAAATGGCAAACTACTGCAGTATCTTTGCTGAGAAAACTCTAATGAATAGTCAGACATGACTAAACAACAAATCTTCTCTGTGACATAGGAATTCCTTGCCATTCCTAGGTGACTTGTTCTTCCATTCACATCATACCAATTCTGCTTTACTTGTGAGGGACAATTGATTCGTGTCAAGTTTATATATACCTGAGCTCTGTTCTTGACCTTTTCCTTTAAAATTGGCTTCAAAGATGAAAGTCTGAAGAACTAGAAAGAATGAAGCAAAAGAAAGGAATACACATATAGATCCAGTTTCTAGGAAGGAGATCTGATCCTTTAGAGTTAGATAGATAGATAGATAGATAAATAGATGGATAGATAGATCCTTCAGAGAATCTTGTCTTCCCAGGCAGTTCAGAAGATGGAGATAGCTGTGGAGTGATGAGAGAGTTTTTGGACCAGTAGTGGAGTCTCTGGCCCAAGATTCCCAGATGGAACAAGAGCCAGAGTCAAGGTTCACAATATGCAAGAACAAACCTGAGCCTTGCATTTCGTTGGGACTGGAAGTTTTGAGGGCTGTGCAGTGTACCTGTAAGCACCCAGACATACACAAGGCGGGCCTGCTATCACAGTTTCTTTAATTTGTTTCTCTAAAAGGAAAGGCAACAGAGAGGGAAGCACAGACATCTGGGTTTTCAAAACTGGGGGGCTCCTAAGCAACTTCCCAGAGTCCTCATCTGGTCAAACAAACATTTCCAGTCAGTAAATCCCAAAGTTAAACCTCACCCTCAGAGTATTTATACACTTTTCAGAGCCAGAGGGCATGACCCTCTGACCCAGTGCCTCAATAGAAAAAACAAAAGGTACTTGGGACTCTCTTACAAAACAGCTCCCCTAATCAAGCTTCCCTCAATGGGCAGGCCCATCAATGGGTGAGAAAGATTTTCTTTAATCTCCTTATTCAATCAACGGCACTTTTACTAAAACAAAAGCAGCAAAGTATTCTACTTTGCTTGACCTTACATGCAGATACAGGAGAGTGGGACTCATCTCTTTATGAATAATAAATATTTTCCCCTTGTAGTTTGAGAAGGAAAAGGAATAAGCATTTATTTATAAGCCTACTACATGCCAGACGCCCCACTAGGGCTTTACAAATACTTCATTTGTTCCCCATAATAACCTGCAAGATAGGTGATGTTGTTATCCCCATTTACACATGATTGGTTGACTGTTGTCCTTTGTTTTCAAAGAGGACCAAAGTGACACCACCATGATAAAGTGAAGTTTCTCTGTGTCTGACTGTGGCTGATCAGACCAACACGAGCTCGGAATGCTCTACCATAGGTTGGGCACAGATAGTCCATGTGAATATTTAGGGAGGGCACTCCAAATTTGTGCATCCTACATTTATTTTATGCTGTCTCAGTTCTGCTTTGCTCATAGAGCACAGTACCCTTTCTGATGTGGGCACCCCATGCTAAATGGTCCTGTGCCTTTGTCTCCCATGCTGCACAGTCAAATTCAAAGTTCTTGAGAGAGACCTTGAGAGTGTCTGTCATCTACAGATGATAAAACTGAAGCAAATAGAGGTTAAATTACTTGCTCACAGTCACACAGCTAGTAAACACCTGAGGCTGGATTTGAACTTAGGTCATCCTAACTCCAGGCCCAGTGCTCTATCCACTATGCCACATAACTTGGGACCCAAGACTAGTATGATGTAA
>CM053769.1:376609843-376625195 GCA_028658325.1 Potorous gilbertii | reverse complement strand
TTTTCAATGGAAAAATAAAAATAATACTTGTGGTACACATAAAGACCAAATGAAATCACTTACATAAAGCCCCCTGAAAACATTGAAATAATATGCAAATATCAGATATTACTTTTGTGAGTCTTGATTTTTTTCAAATTTTGAGATTGATGCCTTGGTCCCCCTGTCTAAAAGACTGAAATCAGAACTTGTTCCAAAGAAAATACTTTTTTTCTTCCTCAGTATGGCCAACTTATTGAAAGCAGAATTATTCTACATTTTTGTTTATTGTTACTTTAAGTAGCAACCTCCTAAATCAAAAGAATTGTATTGCACGATGAAATATAAATAAAGTTGAGGGGGAAATAGTCAAAAGAGAAAGAAATCAATATCATTAATTGTTTTATTATCAAAGTTATCATGTTATAAGAAAAAGGAGGAAAATCCAGTCATATTTCTGAAGAGACACATGGTGACATGTTCCCTATAAACAGGATTCTCCTAAGAGTTACACTACATACAAGATACTATTTTGTGAATATTAAATGTTCATTTAAAAATAAAAGGAGGATCCCGAAGCTCATAAATTTAATTTCCCTAGCTGTTATTAAAGTATAAATGTGACGATAAGGCCCTTTTGCACTGCAGCTTTCTATATCTTACACACTGTATAAACTTTAAAAGTACAGGGCATTAAGGTAGGGAGAATTGTCATGGGATTAAGTGATCTGTCAAGGTCTTCTTTGTAAAATGAGATATAAAGGGACTTTCCTAATGAAAGTTCTTACTTTAAATATGAACACCAGAAAAGGGGTTGACTTTTTGTTCTTCATGATCAAATTTAACTAAAAAGCTTTAGAACTTTATATTTTTTGATGAGGAGAAAGGGAGGAGGTAAGCATGTATGTATATAATTATATACCACATATATTTAAATATAACACACACACATATATATACATATATACATACACAGATATATATATTTTGTGTGCATGTATGATAGAACTGTAAAAACCTTGAAATGGTTAAGTTCCATGGATAAAAGTAGCAATTATTTACACCCAACCATAGAGAACACATGTGATCTTATGCGTTACATACAAGAACTTGTATTTTCTCTACAGATGAGGAAATTGAGACTTAGAGAAGTTTAATTGTCTTGCCCTGAGTAACACACCTAGAGCACGGCAGAATTAGCCCTTAAACTGAGATTTCCTGACTTTGTCCAGGAACCTTTCAACTATAACATCCTGCCTCTCCATGTGTATGTGAAATAAGAGGAAATTTGTGTTGTACCTTGGTAACGCATCTTCCCCCTCAATACCCTACATTCAAAAATAGTTTTAACTATAATCCTAGTCTTCTAGAACTAGGTGCAATTTTATATAGACATCTCATCTATGGTGTGATTTGAGGAATGCTTTAAGTGGAATCCTATTCTCCACAAATCAGATTCTCATTAAACCTATAACAGGGTCTGAAATTATAACATTTATCTCTTTATGTCATTAAATAATGACTAAAGAAAGACATTTAGAAAATTAACCAAAAAAGTAATGCATGAGAGCTTTTAATAGTTTGCCATGAATAAGCTTGCCCTGCTAGTTAGCCATTTCACAGTGTCTAGAAAAAATGAAGACATAATTGTTTTGTTTGGATGTGGGGTAGAGCCAAAATGGTGGAGAGAAATCAAGAAGTTACTTGAGCTCTCCCCACTTTTTCTCAGAAATAATGTTAAATCAAGCCCCTATATCTAACTACAAAATAAACAAGAAAGAAGTTAAAGAAGTAAATATAATTTTACGAAAGTTAGATATGCTACACCTGGGGCTAAAACTGAATGGGATGGAAAGGCATATACTTTTATCTCAATGTTACATGGCACCTAGACAAAAACTGACCATGTATTAAGATATAAAAACCTCACAATCAAGTAAATGCAGAAACATTAAATGTATCCTTTTCAGATCATGATGCAATAAAAAAATATGTGGAATAAAGGGCCATAGAAGGATAGGTCAAAATTAACTGGAAACTAAACAATCTAATCCTAAAGAATGAGTGCATCAAACAGCAAACCATGGAATCATGGATGAGCATAATGTCACCCAAGAAAATGACAATAATGAGACAACATACCAAAATTGACGCGATGTAGCCAAAACTGCACTTAAGGAAAATTGTTTTTATCTCTAAACGCTTACATGTATAAAATAGAGGAAGAGATCAATGAATTGGACATGCAACTAAAAAAGTTAAGAACAACTAAAATTCCTAATTAAATAAAAAAATAGAAATCCTGAAAATCAAAAGAATAAAATAAAATTAAAAGTAATAAAACTATTGAACTATAAATAAAACCAAGTGCTGGTTTTATGAAAAAAAAAGCTCAATAAAATAGATAAACCTTTGACTAATTTTATTTTTTTAAATGAAAGAAAACCCAACTTCCAGTACCAAAAATGAAAAGGGTGAATTCATCACCAATAAAGAGGAAATTAAAGCAATGATTAGGAAACATTTTACCCAACTGTATGCCAATAAATCTCACAATCTAAGTGAAAAGGATGAATATTTACAAAAAATGTAAATTGTCCATATTAATGGAGGAGAAAATAATATACCTAAATAATCCCATCTCAGAAAAAGTAATTGAACAAGCCATCCATGAACTCCCTAAGAAAAAATCTCCAGCACCAGATGAATTTACACGTAAATTCTATTAATTCTAATACTATGTAAATCTATTTCAAAAACAGGTGAAGTCCTCCCAAATTTCTTCTATGATACAATTATGGAATTGATACCTAAACCAGGAAGAGCCAAAGCAGAGAAAGAAAACTATAGACCAATTTCTCTAATGAATATTAATGCAAACATTTTAAATAAAATACTAGCAAAGTGATTACAGTAATTTATCACATAAATAATGCACTATGACCAGGTGGGGTTTCTACACCAGAAATGCAGGACTGGTTCAATGCTGGGGATACTATTGGCATAATTGATCATATCAATAACAAAACCAACAGAAATCATGGGATTATCTTAATAGATGCAGAAAAATTTTTGAGAAAATACTGTACCCATTCCTATTTAAAAAGCTAGAGAACATAGGAATAAATGGAACGTTCCTTAAAATAATATGTTCTGTCTATCTAAAACCATCAGCAATCATCATCTGTAATGGGAATAAGGAGAAGCCTTCCCAGTAAGATCAGGGTGGAACAAGGATACCCATTATCACCACTATTATTCAATATTGTACTAAGAACATTAGCTTTAGCAATAAGAGAAGAAAAAAGAAATCAAATGAGTTAGAATCAGCAATGAGGAAATGAAACTATCATTCTTGGCAGATGATATGATAGTATACTTAGAGAATCAAACGGCAAGCTACTTGAAATAATTAACAATTTTAGCAAAGTTACAGGGGATAAAATAAACTCACATAAATCATTAGCATATATACGCATATATATGTATATTATCAACAAAGCTAAGAGAAATTCTATTTTGAATAGATAATATGAAATTTTTGGGAGTCTACTTACCAAAAGAAACCCACAAACTATATGAAAATTACAAACCTTTTCACACAAATAGTCAGATCTAAACAATTAGAAAAATATCAATTGCTCATGGATAGGTAGTATAGATATTATATATATAATATGAATATATTATATATATATAATAAAGATGACAATTCTAGTTAAATTATTTTACTTTTTCAGTGCCATACCAATCAAACTATCAAAAAATATTTCACAGAGTTAGAAAAAATAATGACAAAATTCATCTGGAAGAACCAAAGGTCAAGAATATTAAGGGAATTAATGGGAAAAATTACAAAGGAAGGTGGCCTAGATGTAGCAAATCTAAAACTATATAATAAAGCTGCAATTATCAAAACTATTTGATACAGGCTAAGAAAGAGAATGGTAGACCAGTGGAATAGGTTAGGTAGACAAGACACAGTAGTAAATGACTATATTAATTTACTGTTTGATAAATGCAAACACTCCAGTTTCTGGGATAAGAACTTATTTAGTTGACAAATACTGCTGGGAAAACTGGAAAATGGTATGGCAGAAACTAGGCATAGACCAACATTTCACATCATATACCAAGAAAAGGTCAAAATGGATACATGATCTTGACATAAAGGGTAATAACATAAGTAAATTAAGAGAATAAGGAATACTTTACCTGCAGTTCTGTGGAGAAGGAAGAATTTATGAGCAAGCAAAAGATAGAGAATATGAAATGCAAAATAGATAATTTGATTACATTAAATTAAAAAGTTTCACATGAACAAAACCAAGAAACCAAGATATGAAGGAAAATGAAAAGATGGGAAATAATTTTTATGGCAATTGTTTCTGATAAAGGCCTCATTTCTCAAAAATATAGAGAATTTCATCAAATTTATAAGAATACAAGTCAGTCCCCAATTGATAAGTGGTTAAAGGATTTGAAAAGGCAATTTTCAGATGAAGAAATTAAGCTACCTATAGTCATATGAAAAAATCCTCTAACTCATTATTGATTAAAAAATTCCTAGTTAAAACAATTGTAAGACAACACCTTACTTCTATAAGACTGGTTAATGTGCAAAAAAGAAAATCATAAATGTTGAAGGGGATGTGGGAAAACTGGGACATTAATGGACTCTTGATAGAGTTGTAAACTGATCCAACCATTCTCAAGAACAATTTGGAATTATGACCAAGTCAATCAAACTGTGCATACCCTTGATCTAGTGATACCACTACTTGGTCTGCATACCAAAGATATTATAAAAAATGGAAAATGAACTACATGTACAAAAATATTCATTGCAATTCCTTTTTTGTAGTCACAAAGAATTGGAAATTGAGGGAATGCCCATAAGTTGGGGATTGGTTGAATAATTTATGATGTATGAATATAATGGAATGCTATTATGCTATAAACATGATGAAAACTTGGAAAAATTTACTTGAATTGATGCTGAGTGAAGTAAACAGAACCAGGAGAGCACTGTACACAGTAACAGCAACATTGTGTGATGATCAACTATGACTGACTTAAGTCTTCTCAGCAGTACAATGATCCAAGACAATCCCAAAAGACTCATAATGGAAAATGCTATCCACATACAAAGAAAAAGCTATGGAGTCTGAATGCAGATTGAAGCATTCTATTTTCACTTTTCTTTGTGTTGTGTGTGTGTGCATGTTTTCCCTTTTGTCCTATTTCTTCTTTAATAATATGACTAATATGGAAATAAGGTTATGCAATTGTACATGTACAACCCATATTAGATTTCTTAATATTTTGGGGAGGAAGAATCAGAGGGAAAGAGGGAAAAAAATTGGGAATTAAAATCTTATAACAATGTTGAAAATTATCTTTCCACATAATTATAAAAATTAAAATACTATTTACCAAAAAAAGTAGTGGATTTGGAATGGAAATTAAACTATGAATAAGTTAACCTTCAACCTCTGGTTTAGTTAAGAACCTTCCCTTCCCCATCTTCTAAAGTGCTGAAGTTATTAACCTGTGACATGTCCAAGGAAAGTGTCTTTTTATTCCTGAAAGGACTTATATCAGGTATGGAAATTCTTTCAGTCCTTGTGAGAGTGGTCAAGAGAAGAAACTGAATAGTTTGAGTTGAAGATTAAGTGACTATTGTTAATTCCTGTTGTTCTAGTATGTTAACCCCAAACTGTATTTTAATATAACTTTTCCTTGTTCAAGATTTCTGTAGATGTTATTTCATTTTGTCTTGGGGGTAGAAATAAGTTCAAGGGAATGATATGAGGTGGAGAAAGTTTGGACATTTCCCTAAATTAGAAATCCTTGGATTTATAATATGGCTAAATTAAAATTTAAAACTTTCTTACAAAAAAAAAAGATTTTTTTTTACTTTTGTTTTAAGGTTATGGTAGGTATATGAGAGAGGAAAAGGTCTAGGTTTCACCATGCAGCCTAGACTAGTGAAAGGGCATAGGATCAGTGGTGTCCCTTAGAGAGGTAGAACACTATAAAATAATATAGAATAATAAAGGAGAATGGAAAAAATACTGAAGACAGATTTTACTTTGTGCCTAATAAAAATAGAATATTCTATAGCTAATGAGAGTCCAGTTTCTAATAATATAGATGACTTATAGATTTCATTTTTGAAATTATATGAGTCTAAATGTGGTTTTTATCATTTGATAGTTGTGTGTGTACTTGTATGTATGTACATACATGTGTGCACATGTCCTTGTGGTTATGTATGTGTGAATGTGTGTGCTTAACAGAAATCATGGAAATTTGAAATGAAGAGATGGCTGCATTTTATTGGTTATTTTCCCTTTCTCTTCAGAGATAGTCTGATAGATTTATATTCAAATGTGTTGTTCTACTAGCTAATGAGAGGTGCTTTTTCATTTTTTGATGCATTTGATACTTGAAGAAAAAGTGAATTTGCTTTCACACAGTTCTACCTCTTATTTTAATATATCTCAATGGAATGTAAACTTTAAATAAACTATTGTGTCCTTGTGAGTTTTCAAGATCATGAGAAATTAGTTGAAAAGTATTTAAAATATACAGAGAAGAATTATTTAATATGGTTTATATAACATTATTAGTATGACCTTGGAAGATTACAGGAAAAATGTCTACATTTGAGAAAACTTTGATGATGAGTGATGCAGTGCTTTATTCTAGTAAATGCTAGAAAGAAGAGTTTGATGAGTAAGATAGCCTAGACCTGATAATGATGGAGGATGGGTCTGTTACCTTGTGTTATGGATGCAACAGTCTATGCAAGTGGGAAGTATAATCATGATGTATTAAAACAGAATACTTGATTTGGAGTTGGTAGACTTGAACTTGAATCTCAATTCTTTTTTTAAATTTAATTTTATTTATTTGCTTTTGTTGCATTTAAGTTTTCAACTGTCACCATGCTGTGTGTGTTTCTCTTTATAAGTTCTTCCTCTGGAGGTGAACCGCATCTTCCTTCATGGGTCCCTTATAATTGATTTGAATATTTATAGTACTTGAAATAACTTGGTTGCACACAACTGCTTTTTGAAAAATTTTGCTGTTACTACATTGGTTCTCCTCACTTCACTTTTCATTATTTCATACAAATCTCCATCTTTTTTTTCTAATATCAACCAACTCATCATTTCTTATAGCACAGTGGTGTTCCATCCCAGTCATGTACCACAACTTATTTCTCTGTTCCCCAACTGATGGGCATCCCCTCAATTTCTAATTTTGCTATGAGAGCTACTATAAATATTTTAGAACATGTAAGTTCTTTTTCTTTTTTCCTGATCACCTTGTCAATATCTCAAGCCTTCTAATGGCATGATCTAAAGTAAATTATCTCACTTCTCTCAGGCTGTTTCATCTGTAAAATGGTGGTGGTGATAATTCTTGCCCTGTCATCCCTCACAGCAACAATGAGAGTATTGATAATATAATGTCATGTGTTCTGTAAACTGTAAAGCACTATAGGACTATCAACTATAATCATTGCTGTTATTTTTTTTTTTACTAAACTAAAATATTCTGCTTCTAATGTCCTATAATTCTCATGGATAAGTCAAGTTGATTGAATAAGAAAAAAATTTTGAATAATGGATCCCAGTGACTTACATCATCCTAATGATAAGTTTTAAAAAAAAATACAAGTGTTCCCAAATAAGAGTGTTTCAGCATTGTGAGGGTGAAGGTACCTTGGTTCTTACCGCTTTACATCTAGTTGAGAGATAGGAAATATGGCTGTCCATTGGTTAGAATACAATAGTATTATGGCCATGCATTCAGTTTCCAACTAGATGTGATTTGTTCTATAATCATAGTTTGTAGCTCTAACCCTAGTCAGCCATTTTGCAAATGAGTAGGACCCTCAGTAACAAGGAGGGGCTCAATAATAAGGTGGATGAAATCTTTATCAAATGATTCCTCTACTTAGTATTCAACATTGATGTAGAAGGCAAAACCCTTCATTCTTTGGTATAAGTTTATGAGCTACTATTGCAATGTCTCTGTCACTATCTCTATCATCTCTATCCATTTTATAGCCCTATTCCTATAATTTTTATCTCTGCATTTATATCCATATCAACATATAGATAGATATACAGATATATAATGAATGCATTATATATGTATAGTGACACAAATAGTGTTATATAGTATTAAACAGTGTTATATACATGTATGTATATGTAGCATTACATAGTGTTAATAGCGTCATACAGTGTTAAAGATATGGTGCTATATAATGCATATGTATATATCACTATTTCCTTCACCTGGTACCCAGTGTTCTAATGATGAACTTCAGAGAACTCAGTGGTTCTTAAGTTTTCCTCCTTAGTAAGACTTGCCAGAAGTGGTATTCTTCTGGCATGTTTTTCAAAAACCCAGGTCCCTTTTAACTTTAAACCTATTATCCTATGAGGGCAAGGTTAACTCCATTCCATGAAGAAGTATTAATGGTAATAAAAATTCTTTGTAGTATACTATAGATGACAAATCACATTCACTATCTTAAAACCTGCAAACCCTCTTAGGCAGGTATTCTATGTATGACAAAATGGAGGCTCAGTGAGGGGGAAAACCTGCAAAATTAGCACAATAAATAGGAGCTATAGTTGGAGGAGAACTTAGATCTCCTGACTCCCAGTGTTGTGCCTTTTTCATTGCATCTATCTCCTCTTTTTAATAATAAAAGCCTTCATTGTGATGTCACACAATGAATCAGCCAACAAAAAATAATTAAGTTTTACTACATTCCAACTGTTGTGCTAAATAGTAGGAGTAGAAAAAAAGGCAAACACAATCTCTATCCTCAAGAAGCTTAGATTGTACTGGAGGAGACAACATGTATATTCAATGGGAGCACGTAAGACACATAGAGTGGACATATGAGCACCATCAAATCATGTGCAACCTTCTGTTGTGCTGGTTACTTTTTTTTAGTCTTCTGAATAAGACGTCTATCCTGTGAGCTTAAATCTAAAGTAACACAATTACTTGTGACAGAAACGACTGAGTGCTGATAGACTCAAGTCAATGGGAAACCACTCTGCCAGATACGTAGGTTGTGCTTCTAGCTGAATTATGTCATCCTTCTTGTCATTTTAAAGTTACTTAGAGCAGGTCTGATTTGAACTGAAGCATCCTTGTCTTACAAGGTTAAGTCAACATCATTCTGGACTCAGTTTTGCTTCTGGGCACCACAGTCTGTAAATTCTTTTAACAGATCTCCATTTCTCTCATGATGTAACCATATGTCACTTGCACAAATTCTCTTCCTCTGGCCACAGTTTAGGAATGGAGTGAGGTCTTCTTAGTCAAACCTGAGATGAATTATGACATTGTCAAAAAGAATATAGTTTGGAAGGGTGGGAAGCCAGATTGCACTTTAGCCTCACTATTATAAAGACTATTTGCTATTTTGCTAAGAATATACCAGAATCCTGGGTAATAGAAAGTTCAAGTTGATATTGGGTAATATTGGATAAATTAACTGTCCATCACAGCATTCTTTGCACTTGACCACATTTGGCACCAAAGTTTAAAACCTCACTGAACCTGAGGAGCAAAATCTGGCCCAAATGCTGTCTGAAAACAAGAATTGGTCGTTGATATCTTACTAACATTTAACAAATAATTGCATTTGTTTCCCATATTTTAAAATACAAAATTATGCTTTTAAATAGGCAAAATGAGATAATTCATGGTAGTGAGCAGATTTTTAGTAATCCAAATCAGTATTACTGTAAGTTAATTACTGTGTTTAAATAGAAAAAAGACATTTTCAAGGAAACTTCTGTTCATATCTATGAAATTCAATCATTTATATAAACTTTGTTTTTGAGGTGTGATAGATTTGGTTGAAGGAGATAAAGGGAAAATAAGAGGGTAAAAGCAATGGAAATAGTATTGGATCTGAAGTCAAAAGACCTGTGTTTGCATGCCAGTTCTGCTACTATCAATAAGTGTCTGAGACAAGCCTTTCTTTTTGTTCAACCAAAGTTTCCTCAATGTAAAATGGAAAGAACAATCTTTGTACTACCTACCACTGTTATGAAGATTAGGTGAGATAATGTAGATAAAGATACATTATAAAAAAGAAAATGATGTTTATAAATCCCAGTTATTATTTGAGGAATTAATTTATAATTTCATAATTTCTATTTGAATATGACTTTATTATTAATGCTGAAAACTCAATACAAAAATCCTATCATGTGGTTGTATTTTGTTTTGTTTTACTAATCTATAGACACCTTTTTGCTCCAAAACAATAGAAATATTGCTACAGATAAAACAATGATGTTCTGCCCCAGGTAAAAGGTACATTTCTTAAAGAGAATCAAGCAAATCCACCTAAATGCAAAACTTTGACATATCATTTTCCCTTTTCTATTTTTTTATTGTTAACATGAAGGAAGGATGATGCTCCTTTTACCGTTGGTAATGTACCACATTGATTATATTTGATTGAATTTTAACTGACTTTATTTCTATTGTGTTTGTCAGTATGTACATCATTCTTTTTTAAAACCTTTCTTTCATCATTTAGTATCATTCTGTGCAAGTCCTCCTCAGTCTTTCTGAATGCTTTATGTCTGTTAGTTCTTATAGGGCAGTACTAATAATCCAGTGACATTCATAGATGACAGGAGTGGGGAACCTGTAGCCTTATGGTTACATGTGGCCTTCTATATCCTTAAGTGTTGAATCAGCCAAAAGGCCACACTTAAGGATCTAGAAGGCCATATGTGACTTCTAGGCCACAAGTTCCCCACTCCTGATTTAGGCCTTCTCCAGTTGTTGCTTCCATGTGTTTTTGTTTTAAAATAAGCTGTAGGAAGTAGAAAAAAATAAAAGTATTAAGTTTACAAGAACAGCCCTAGTAATGTCAAAAGATTGAGACATGTGTGTTTATAATCAAATAAAGAAGATCAGAACAGGAAGATAAAATATCTTATCAAAATATCTGAGGCTGATTTTACTAGCAACAGTCTAACTTTTTAAAAAGTTGTTGGAAATATGTCAGCAAATAAAAGTCATTTTTTGGTTTTTCAGCCTGACTAAACATAACTACCTCCCCAGCTTTTGTATCTCTATAGCTAAAAAACAGTTTTGTACTCTACTGAAATAAAGCCTTAATGAGCTAGTTTCTGTTTGGACTTCTGCTCAAGCATCTCCTTATTCCCTATTTCACAGCATCATGGAGTTAGAAGGGTACATAAAATTCATGGAATCAACTTCATTCTGTTACAGATAAGGACACCGAGGATCAGAGCTTAATTAACTTGTCCATGATCACACTGCTCTTGTTTCTGAATTTGGATTATATAGTTATTCCTTACTCCAAGTCCAGTGCTTTATGCACTTTCTATCACTGTCTGCTCAGACAACCGAATATGTCAAAGTATAGCTTATTTAATAAAAGAAAATTGTAGCTGAGTTGTTTTAATTTTATCTGACTCTTTGTGACCCCTTTTGGGAATTTTCTTGGCATTTCTCCAGCTCTTTTTATTGAGGTAAACAGATTGACTTGCCCAAGGTCACAGAGCTAGTAAGTATTTGAGGTTTGATTTGAACTCATGAACCTGACTATTCCTAATTCCAAGCCCTGAGTTCTATCCACTGTGTCACCTAGCTGCCCCATAAGAGGGAGAACCACTTGCCCATTTCTGTTGGGACTTTGCTTTATGGAACTACAGCAAAATATTCACAAAGGATAGAATAATTAAATCAACACAGATGCCTTTTCCTAGGTAGGAAAGTCTTCTTCAGTAATATGATTCTCTTCTATAATATCCAAGATAGCTGTTCAACCAGTCTTTATTTGAAAACCTACATTTTTGGGGTACTCACTACCTCTTAAAGTTGCCTATTTCATGTTGTTTTTGTTAGCTCTAATTGCTGGGAAATCCTTCCTTACATTGAGCCAAAGATTTTCATTCTGTTACTTGTATCCATTTTTTCTGGTCCTTGAAGGATGTTCAATACAAGCCTAATCCCTCTTGCACATAGCTTCCTTTCAAATATTTGAAAAATAACTTTCAAACCCAATATTTCTTTTACCTTCCCTCTAAATTTCAACACTTCTCTTCTCCAAGCTAAACTATCCAACTGAAACATGTTCTTTGGTCAAAGACAAGTGGTTTGATATAATCTTAAAAGTTAAAATATGTTTCTTTTAAAATTGGCATTACCAGGGTGGAAAATCATTCAGTTCCCTTTCTAAGACTCAGCTACAATTTTCTTTTATTAAATAAGCTATACTTTGACATATTCGGTTGTCTGAGCAGACAGTGATAGTGAGCGCATAAAACACTGGACTTGGAGTAAGGAATAACTATATAAAGCAGATAGACATAGGAAGCCCCATAAAGTATACAACTGTGCCAAGATCATTGAAGGTGGGGGGTGGGGTTTTATGTTATTGCCATTTTAATTTTTTTTTTGGTAGCAATGATTAGAAATGTAGTAAGGTTTGAAATAATCCCTTCAGTAGAGCTCCAGTAGAGTTCTAGGTCATAAACTCAAGAGTGTTAAATGTTAAAACAAGTTCTATTCTCAGTCAAAGGGCTCTTTTTCATTTCTGTTTTGTAGTCCATCATTTATCACAAGTGTGAAGCCACAAACCTGTCAGCCTCCCTCTGTAAATCCAAAGTTTTATCTGTGCATGCGTGGGATCGGAAGAGCAAGGGAAGGAAAAAATGAGCACCTTCTTTAAATATCCATCTCTTTTCATGTCTCTTTTACTGGAGACTTTAAGAGAACATTGCATCGATGCTCTTAAGACATTGCATTAAATTGCTTGTTAATACCATTTCTCCAGAAGCAGCAACCATATAACCAATTTCAATCAAGTCAAAGCAGTTGCTATGTTGTATTTTCATCTAGTAAAAAATATATCTTTGATTTGAAAGTTTTCCTTAGTCTACAAATGCCTCACCTTTAAAAATTGCAACAGCATTTAACCAGTATGAGTATACCAAGCCAATTTTGAAGAGAAAAGAGGGCAGAATAACTTTATAGGACAATATAAACATCTTATTTTTAAACACTTCCTTTAAGACAATGAAGCTGATAATGGGCATTGTCTTTTGTCTTTTAATTGAAAAATATCTTATTTGCATATTGCAATTATTTAAAAGAGAAAATAGTAGAGATGTTCAGATCACTCTGAAAAGAATCAATTAGGATTAATTGATTAAATACTAACATTTGGCAAACTCTGCTGGATGATGGTGAAAGTTAAATGGTTCCTGTCCTTGAGGAATTTACAAAGTACCCATGGGAGACAACATGCACATTAATAGATACATACAAAATAGTTTTAAAAATCATTTTAGGGGAAAGGCATAAGGTGCTAGGAACAAAGAAATGTTTCAGTAAAATGCAGTGTTTAAACTGAGCCTCAAAGGTAACCAGGAATTCTAAGAGGCAGAGGTGAGGCTGTCGTGTACATCCCAGACATACTGACCAGATAGCCCAACAGCATAAAGAGCAGAGATAGAACATCCAGTAGAAAGAATAGAGAGAAAGCCATTTGTGCTGGAATGAATTGTGTGCAAAGGGGAATAATATATAATCAAGGTCCCAATGTAGCTTGGGACCAACTTGTGGAATGCTTTGAATGTCAAATAGAGTTCATATTGGATCCTAGAATTATTAAGGGACTAAGACCTCAGTTCAAATCCCATATCAGATGTTTACTAGCTATATGGCCAATCACCTGATCTATCTCAGTCTATTTTCCTTATCTGTAAAATAGGAATAAGAGTAGAGGCTCCCTCACAGAGTTGTGGCAAGGATCTTGACTAAGATAACCCTTAACACCTGATTTGAAAAGGGGTTTCACTTAAATCCCTCTTTTCTTCTACGTATTTAATTATAATTCATATTTCCCAAACGTTTCACCTATAGGCAGGCTTCCATGTCCTTCTGATAACTTTAAGGTCACAAGACAGGGAAAGCTTATAAGCTCACATTAGGTTAGCCAGACCCTACCAGTCTCTACATTTATACACCTCTAATAAGATACAATAAATTAACACTCCTCCTTCCCAGTCACATTTATATATACACAACTATGGAGATTCTAATATGTTGTGAAAGAGACAGACAGACAGACAGATAGAAAACAGACAGAGAAAACAGATGTAAAACAGAGAAAACAGAGAGAGAGAAAGAGAGAGAGAGAGAGAGACAGAGACAGAGAGGGAGACAGAGACAGAGAAAGAGACAGAGGAAGTTTCAGGACCTGAATTTAATCCCAGGTCTATTATATACCATCTTTGTGAGTCACTTAATCCCTCTATGTGTTAGTTTCGTCATACATAAAATGAGAAAGTTAGATCCCAAAATCTATAAAGTCTCTTCCAGTTGTAAATATATGATCCTATGATAATATGTAGATAGCATAATTGTCCTCATTTTGCAGATGATAAAACTAATGAGTTAAGCAACTCAACGAAGTTCATGAAGCTGGTGTCAGAAGAGGAATACAAACCCAGATCATTTGACTATAAGCCCAGTGCACTGTCTGTTATACCCCATGGTTTCCTACCATCTGATTTTGTTTTAAATCCAAAAAATAGGGTACAAAATCAAATAGGAAACAAAACTAGGAAAAAATAAGAATGCTTCTAGAGTACCTAAAATTTTTTTCCAGTTCTATGATAATGATGAAATACAGATGGTTATATAAAGAAAAAATAAGACAATCCCTGAATTTAAGAAATGTAATCCATCTAGAAAGCTGATGATGTAGGTTTAAATTCTCATGTTCCAGAAAATATAATTATTATATTACTTGTAGTGGCCTTATGTGTCCACCAATCACCAAAATACTCTTTTTTGTTGGTCCAGAGAGGAATAAAAAGCTAGTATTTAGTGGAAATTGAAAACAATCTCCTTGGTTATTCAGTTAGCCAGGAGCATTGTGTTTTCAGGGTGGCAATTCTAAGTTGTTGTTGAGAGATGAAAAAGGAGGATAGAGCTAGAGTCTACCATAAAGGATCTTATGTCTTAAAGTAATTCCCATGCTAATTTTATGAAGAAGTTCTAAATATTTATTTAGTCCTCTGAATGTTCTAGCAAACCTTTATGTTTCTACAAGTCTATAGTTTAGTCTATAGTCCAATCTGGGAGGTTCCTAGATCTAGAAGTGGATTTTAGAGACCATTTAGTCTGACTCCTTCATTTTGTCATTGAGGAAATTTAGGATCAGAAAGGTTAAGTGATTTTCCCCTTCATATGTGGCAGGACCAAGTAGAGTTCAATTCCCTGTGATGCTAAGTTCAGTGCTCCAAGTGCACTAATTTTTCCACTGCCA
>CM053769.1:376534736-376609343 GCA_028658325.1 Potorous gilbertii | reverse complement strand
AGTTATCCATTCAGCAAATATTTATTTAGCACCTACTGTTGTACACATTGTGCTAGCCTCTAGAAGAAACAAAGATGAATAAGATATTCTTCGTGTCATCAAGGATCTTAAGATAATATGTGAATGTGTGATAGGGAAGGAGAAGGGAAAGAGATGATGCAAAATCTAGAATCTAAATATAAAATTAGACTATAATAGTAATATAATACAACATAGAAAAATTTTAATTTGGAGAATCAAAGAAAATTTCTTAAAGGACCTGTAATTAGAGCATTGAGGCCAAAAAAGGAAGTCAGCAGATGGGATAAGAGTTAAAGAAGGTCTATAGAAGAGTGCAAATTAAGGACAGAGGTAAAATATAAGTGTACTTGGCATATATTAGATAATCCAGTTAGCTGGGGCAGAGACCGCATGAGAGGCAATGACTGAAAGATTGAAACCAGACTATTAGAGGCCTTTTCCAAGCTAATGAATCTATGTTTTATCCGATAAGCAGTAGTAAGACTCTTAAGTTTTTTTCTATTCTTTTTGAACAGGGAATGAAATGGTAAGATGGGTATATTGAGATGATTTCAGCAGTCATCAGTAATATAAATGAGAAACATGAGAGACTGGAAGCAAGGGGCAGCATGTGATGTAGTAGGAAAAGCAATGACTTTCAAATTAGTAAGCTTCAACTTAAAAGTATACTATATTATTGAATATGATCTTGCTCATTTCCTCTCCTACCTATTATTTCTAAGATTTTTAAAGTTACAAGTAGAGTTCCAGGGGACATTTGCACTCAGTTATGAGGCTTGTTTATTTCCTAGGTCATCAATACTCACTAAAATTTACAATATCTTTTAGTTCATCTCTTTTTACTTTAAGATTGACTTTAAATCATACCACTTGTATCTCATAGGGTATAAAATAGTCCATTCATTTTAATACTGATTCTGCCTATAACCCTTTTCTTTTTCTTCCATGCTGCTTTGACATTGTGAAAGCTTCTTTCACCTGCAGTACATGATGTGAATTAATTCAGTTAATGAAGAGATATGAATTAGCAGTAGAATCAGCTATGATCGCCACTGTGTTTTGACTCATGTTTTTTCTTATTACTGCCAGTTTTAACTGGTGATACAATGACTTCCTTATTTGATCTACTTAGATCACTTTCTAACATGTGAGGAAGATGACCTTGCTACTCAAATAGATCTACTGACATGACAGCAATGGAATCACAAAACTGGAATAGAACTGAAAGGCATCTCTTCTGATTTGTACCTCAACCACTCCCACAACATCCTCCACATGAAATGTCTCTGATTGAAGTCCTCTTATGATGGGAAATGCATTGTCTTTCAAGTCATCTCATTCTAATTTTGAACAGTGAAGCCTAGATGCAATGAACATTAGTTAATCATCTGGGGTGCTCTTCCTGGGTTAAAGACAGCTAGATGTGCCAAAATATATAGAATGTTATATCTACCATTTAGAGTTTTCTTGATGTTGGCACAGTGGATTACTGAAACAGCATAATTAAGCAAAACTCTTATAAAAACCTTTTCTGGCTGCTCCTTACCTTCAGAATAAAGTCCAAATTCACCAGCCTGATATTCAAAGTCTTTTACATTCTGTCGTCATTTTTATCTCCTAGTGTTGCCTTATGAAGAACTGCTTCTCTGGTCAAACTGTATTCTTGTTTCCAAAGTGCACCCACTTCTTTTCTGTTTCTCTGTCTTTTCCACCAACATTCCTCTCATGTGAAATATGTCATCCTTAACTGAGTCCAAGTATCATCTTGCCTTTGAAAGACTACATGAATATTTTAATCCACAGTTATCTCATCTTTCTATGAACTCTTACTGCAACTATTGTCTGTATTAATCATTTGAAATTTAACATGTGCTTTGAAATGGATGAATCTACAATCTCATATATGTGATTACTCCCTCCACTGGTTCAGATTCTCATTCTATATAATTTCTATTTGTGCCATAAAGCATGTGATTACTTGTAATGTTATTTAATACTTTTTTTCTATGCCTATATCTGGGCCCCATATATTCTAGGTCTGCCACTTTGTTGTGTTTATAGAACCTTGACTTTAATTAAAAAGGTGAAAAAACTGGAATTTCATTGTCTATACCTGGAAAAATGTCCTGTGTTTGCTTAACCTTGTTATTTTGATGATCTATATTCTATGATGCATATTCCACTAATACTTACTTTGATATCACTTCCATAGTCTGTTCTGAAGGTATGTATTAATTATATCAACTGCTCCAGAGAAGCATCAACCCACTATCAATGTCATGCCTTTTCTCTCTTTTTTTCACTCACTCAATCCTTTTAATCATACTTTCCTACAAGTATAAGAAGTCTTATTTTATTCAATCATGAGGAGATTCTTGCTACCTGACACTCATCCTTGGAGTTTCAGTGAGTCTCTAACATGTAGCTATATGTTATTAAAACACAGAACACTCTCTGCGCCATAACTAAAGACTGATGATAAATTCTTCAATACAACAAAAACAATTACTATGTGAAGACAAGGTACTTTTCTGGAACTGGAGGAGTTTGATATCTGAAAGATTTAATTTTTTTGTTTTCTTTTTAACACGCATACATGCTTGTATCTATGTATGTATGTATAAATATACATACATCCACACTTATTATGTGTATTTCCAGATCCACCCCCATTCATTTATTTATAATTCCATGTCAGGGAGATAGTTAAAAATAATGGAAATAGGACCTGGGTTCAATTTACATACTTGTTTTGTCACTCCCCACCTTAAGTGACCTTGAGTAAATTACTTTCTTTCTTTTGATAGTAACTGTAAAATTATGTTTCTTCTACAAAATATATGACAAACTAGATAATCTTTAAGGCTCCTTCCAGCCTAAATAGTTGCTCAATGGGATAAAATAAAGACTCTGCAACCAATGCTTGAATTCCCCCCTAAGGACTTTATACACTCATCGCTCATTATTTAAACTTTTTTTTTATGATAAATTGCATGTGGAAATTGCACAAGTAAAGTTCCAGGGGACATCTGCACTCAGTTGTACCTCTATTCATTTTTACATGTAAAAAACAATTATGTAACTAGAACACAAAGCATATTGATCAGTGAAGAAATGTATTGCTATAAAAATAATTAAACAGAATGATAGTACAATAGTCTGATCCTAAAAATGAATCAACCAACTTCAAGATCTGGGGACAACAGCAAAATTAGCAAGACATCTTGTGTTTCTAATTGACGATTACTGTTAAGTCCATAGCCTCTGATGATGTTCCTAAATAGTATTGAGAATAATTACCTGCCAGTAAAAGATTTTTTTCCTTAGCTCTTGTTGCCAGTATGTGCTTACTGTGGTCCTTTGATGTCAGCTCTTTAGTTATTTAATTACATTTACTGTCAATTAAAGTTACCTCCCGTTTGGTTAAGCTGATTCCTATCAGGGAAAATCAACAAATACTACAAAGCAATTATGTCTATCGGGGAAAGTAAAAGAAGTATATGTATCACTGAATTAGAAGACCCTACAACTAGAAGTGTTCATTAAAGGTCATATTATCCATTCCTCTGTTGTCATGTTTTTCTTTGTTAGTAATATTTACTCATTTAACTCATTTACACATCTCTATATTCCTTAACTGAATGATATTTCCATAAAATTTATACGTTCTCTAATGAAATGATGATGTCAGGATAGCATAAAACTTAAGATAAATAAATTCTTATATTTATTCACCATCAACGCTTATGTGTTTTTAGGTGTTACAAATTTACACATTTCCCCTGCATGTCTTACCTATGTTATAGATAAGTCAACATTATATTTAAGTTCAACATTTTAAATATATCAATTTTATAGTTGTGGGTGTGTGGTCATATCACATTATATAACTTTAATTGTACATAATTGTTTGTATTTCCTCTCCTCTTAGACTTGAGATCTTTGAGGGCAAGACTTTTGCCTTTTTTTTTGCTTTGTATCTCTAGTGCTTAAAACAGAAACTTCATACATGTTTATTAGCTCTCTGTTTGAGAATGTTAACTCTGGAAGGGTTGACAATGGTTATCTAATCTAATCACCTCATATTAAAGATGAAGAAAATAATGTCCAGAGAGGTATAATGACTTATTCAAAGTTACCTAGCTCTTAAGTGTCAGAATACTTTATTTAATCACATAATAGTGTGAATTTGTTACATTTCTTTCTTCATTTTGTATTTATCACCCTGCAAAGTTATAAATTCTTGCTGAATGAACTTACACTATAAATTCATTCAGCAAGCATTTGTTAAATAACATATATGAATATGCATGTATAAATTTATATATTCCATCGCTAGATGAGGAGGAGAAAAAGGAATATGATGGAGTGGAACACACAAAGACTCAAGGGACTGAATTAGCTACCACTCATGTTTTCTAGTTCATTGAACAAAGAAATGTTAGCATTGTTATTTTAAGCTTATATATTTTTTTAAAGACTCCACTTGAGAAATCTCATGGAGTTGCAAAAAATAATGAACTAATGATAGTTAATAATTTCACTAGTGACTAGAGGATTAGAGTAGAGAGAAAATTATTTGTTCTTTGTGGACTGGAAGCATGTTTTGTCTTTTGGACTGAACTGATCTGAGGACAGGGAGGTCAGGGAGGCTCTGAGTTAGATGCCCCGGTAAAAGCAGACTGTTACAGCCAAAGAGCAGACTGTACAGCCAGGATGGGACAAAAGGCAGCTGTGAGTATTTTCTTTAGCTTGTTGAAAAAAAAACCCACAATGTTTGACTCCACTGGTTAGGACTATTATGATGGCAACCACACACTGCAGGGGAAAGTTGTAAAACAGAATGAGAGATGCCTCAATAGACAAGCTCAGTGAGAGACAAATTTTCTCCACTGAACTTTTCAGCAAATTAGTCTAAATGGAGAAACACAACAAATTTGAAGAAATATTGTGTTTTAGTATTCAGAGGTCGTTATTGATGTGCCTTTGGGTTTTTAAGACCAAGATTTACATTGAATGTTGACTTTTCATTTCAAATACCTTTTCAGCCATTGAAGCTGTAGATGTGTTTTCTTGACTACGTTTAGTAATAAGTTCCAATTAGTGGTTAAAAATTGATAGTGTAATCTACAAACACATGAAAAGATAGTTAAATATAGTGCATAGAAGCCTGCCCTTGGAGTTAGGATGATCTGAATTCAATCACAATTTCTGATGTAGTAGTTCTGTTAGCCTGGGGAAGTAATTTAGCTCATTACTGCCTGATCAGCTAATAAGTTTCAGGTTGGTTGAGGATTTGCATCAGGGGAGAAACTTTTCATTAGTTCCCCAAAGATACTAATAGATATAATTCCTAGGCATCAGTCTATGTCCCTTTCCCTCCTCAAAATAGTAAACCTAAAGTTAAGATCTTTCATTTAGATGAATGAGTGAACAAACAATTCTCTTATTAAGTGCTTATTATATGCTAAGTACTGGGCTACACTGTCCAGTAATCAATCAGGCATTTCCAGGTAGGAAGTTTCTCTAGGTTATAGTCTAAACTTTAAAAATTTCTAAAACTAAAATTTGATTATGTTTAATCACCATCTATAAAATGAGAGTGTTGGACTAGATATCCTTTGAAGTAACTTTCAAATCTAAATTTGCCTGCAATCCTATGATTTTAAATTCTAAGAACCTAAGTTCTCAGAGAATAGAGGCCAGGTGCAACATCTATTTTTTATATAAAATTTCATTTTGCAAAGCGTGCTCACATCCATCATTTGACTTGAATATCTGCAACTGATTGATGAGGTAAATGGGGAAAGTGGTATTATTCTTGAGTTACTGAGGATAAAATTGAAGATTATAAAGGTGAGGATACTTGTATAGCTATGTAATAACTAAGAATTATGTCTGGAACTAGGACCCAGACTTATTGTACATTTGATGATTTTGTTTGTTTTTGGTTTGCCTGAGATTCCAAACTGGTTTTCCATAGTTTTCTAAATTTATACCCACACCTACATAATACTTCATACCTATTTGGGGCTGGTGATAATAGTGTTGAACCTTTTGTTTGTGTTGTATGTAATTTTTATATAGAATATGCGTACTATTAAAAGTGAATTTACATAAACAGTTAGTTACCAGTGAACAATAATAACAAACATAAAAGTCATTAGAGAATTACCTTTTTTTTTCAAGATCTCTGAATTTCACAAGGTCTCTGGGTCTTCAAATCTAATCCCAGCTATACTGGAGTATGAATTCCTGTTACAAGCAATGATCCAGTTTCTACTTAAAGATCTACAGTGTGGAAGAGTCTCTACCTCCTGAGATAGTACATTCACCTTTTGGATAGTCCTAATTATAAATTTTTTCCTTTGCCTTAAGTTTAAATTTATCTAAGGAGCAAAACAAAACAAAAACTAGGAAGTGTAGAAACAGGATAAAGATATTTACTTTGGACTGTCTCATTAAGGGCCATGTTGTGTTTACCATGTGAGCTTTATGATTTGGCCTAGAGTCATAGAGTATTAGAGGATAAAGAGCTTTTAAGATAATATAGATTATTTGAAGAACAAGGAAACTGAAATCCAGGAAGGAGAAGTTGATTCATGTGCTTAATTTGTCACACAGCAAATTCTAGGTTAAAGTTTTCTGACCCTTATCTCTGTTTATTTCCATTGCACATACTGCTTAGCTAGTTACCAGATTTAAGAAAAGGAGTCTATATTCTTACTCATGTTTTTAATCAGAATAGAATTACTCATCATGCTGCTTCTCACTCTTCACATCCACCAAAATCACAAGAGACGTCATTATAGAGGACTTGAGAGAAACCATTTTTTAATGTTTGGCAACCTAGTTGGCTCAGTTTCCATTTTTAATAGTTAACTGTGATGCCATTATGTTCTAAGCAACACTAAAAATGGATTTCAGGGCACTAAATGGAATGAAATTTACAAATATGGAATGAAAATAATAGGTATTTTAAAATGAGTGAGATAGAGAGAATCTGAAACATATTAAGATAATCAGGAAACTGATAATCAGCATCATTTTTACAAAATAAACCAGTAGGTTCTAAGCATTCTCTCCCTAGCGTTTTATGGATTATTGTATGGTTATTTTACAACAGAGTTACAAATACCAACAATGTTTCCCTGATTAAAGTGTTAGCATGTGATCTAACATTCTTCACTGTCTACCATCTATTTATCTGTCTCTTTCTTATCTATATCTATCTACGTCTCTATCTATGTATCTATCTATTTATCTATGTCTCTATCTATGTATCTACGTATCTATCTATGTATCTATCTGTTTATGCATATCATCATGTCATAGCACAAGAAACACTAGACTAAGAGTGAGGGGTTCTGGATTCTGGTCCCAACTCTACCACTAAAAGTGTGACCTTCAGAAAGTCACTTTCAACTTTTATAAGCTTGTTTCAATAGATGAATTTCTAAGATCCCTTTCAATCCATCCAAAGATTTATCAAGTTCCTGTTATATCCCAGGCACTGTTCTAAGCATTTGGGGGATACAATTAATAAAAAGACAGTCCTGCCCTCAGGGAGTTTACAGTGTAATGGGAAGAGACAACAAACAAAAGAAACCAGGTAAGGGGAGGGAAAGGAGCAATAGGATTCTTGTTCCATGAACATGAAACCAAGCATAGTAGCAGATGCAGAATGGAGTAAGTAGAAAAGTCCAGTTTCTGCCCTCTATAAAGGAAGGCATTGAGAGACATTTGGAACTCCATGCTCTAGCCCTCTAGACAGAGGAGAGGAGCTGAGGGAGCCACCAAGGGGTGAGTTAGCAGGATGATGCTGAGATTAGAGGCGATGAGCGTATAACAGGAACACCTTGTGTGGAGTTGAACCAAGAAGAACAGAGCCTGAGATGTCAAATGGATTTCAGCATGGTCTGAGAGCAGATCTAAGAGTGGATTGACATTCCAGTCAATGAGTCTACAAATCAACTATTACTGCAAGCTTACTTTTCTTCTAGCATTGTGAGAAGCACTGTGGGTAGTCGGGAAGAACTCCATTCCAAATCTCAGAGAGTTAGCGAGGATGATATTAAAGCATAAAAAGTAAAATGAAAAGTCAATGATATTTGTGGTCTGAAATGATCATGTAAGGCTCCATTTCTTCATTGGGTATTTACTGAATATCTTGAATAACATACTACAGGGGATATGAGACTTGAATTTTCTTCATGCCCTTACTTAATATTTTAGGTAGTGGAGAGAAAGAAAACTGAAATTATCCAATTCTACCTATACCTAAACAAAAGTGCCTTTTCTACAAGATATTTAACAAATAGTCACCCAGCTTTTAGTTGAAGACCTTCAGTGAGAGGAAAGCTACTGTTTCCTGAACCAGTCCATTCCACTCTGTCACAGGTCTAATGGTTAGGATAATATTCCATTTCCTTCCTTCTCAAGTGATATAGGACTAAGTACAACAGAACAATGGAATTTTAGGTTGCTATAATTGTTCTATTTTTATAAGCATTTATGAGCCTCTTCTCCATACAAGGTGCTGGGCCAGGTGTTAAGGAGAAATAAACACAAATAGTCCTTACTATCCATGAATGTATAGTCTAGAGCAGAGGTGTTAAACTCATATCCACAGTCCAGAGTATGACCTCAAACCAGATTAAACTGTAATTGGAAATTTTTTTAATGAAACTACAATACAGTACAGATAATGTTCATTTGTGGTCTTCTGAGTCAACATGTGTCCTGCAGGGATCCCTTTCTATTCAAGTTTGACAGTACTGGCCTACAGGAACAGCTATAGTGCCTAATAGGCAATGAATACAAAGAAGTCTATAAAAACGGCTAGGAGAATTTTAAGGAGGGAAAAATCATTTCTTGTAGGTGGCATCAGGAGAGGCATCATGAAGTAATTAGAACCTTAACTTGATCCTTGATAATAGGAAAAGATTCTAACAAGTTACAAAATTGTAGGTTTTAAACAGCCAGGGATTTCAGACCTAATCTGTTCCATTTCTCTTTGAATCAATAATAAATATAGTTCTCATTTAGCCACAAAGACAGTATTTAGCAATTGATAGTGACTAAGCCTGTGCTTTCATTGGTATTAGTAACTCCCAGGCGAAGAAGTTCCCTGTACCAATACAAGTTGTCACCATTATGTTTACAATTTATATTCTATTGTAAAATGATGGGATTTTTTGGGGGGGAGGTGGAGCCAAGCTGGCAGAGTAGAAGGATGGACCTACTCCAACTCTACCTCTGTAGCCCATAAAATACCTGAAAAATATGATTCTAAACAAATTCTAGAACAGCAGAAGTCACAAAATGACAGAGTGAAGGAGATTTCCAGCTCAAGACAGCCTGGAAGGCCAACAGGAAAGGTCTATCACCCTGGGCTCAGATCAGGGTGCAGCACAACCTTGGCCCCAAGACATAGACAGGACTGGAACATGTTTCAGGGCATGGAATCACAAGCTGAAGCTGCAGTTCCCAGTTTTCTCAACCCACAAACACCAAAGATAGCCGCAAAGGTCAGTGACAAAGTTCTTTCACTTGAGTGAGAAGGGAGCCTGGTGTGGCCCCAGCCCCAGGATGGCAGGAGCCACTGCATCAGCAACATCCACTTTTGGAACCCTCTGCCTAAATATCCTAGGGGAATTGTATCTGAGGGTTGCAGCCCTGAGTGGTGGTCCTGGGGTAAGGAAGAGCACTGTCATGGTAGAGCCGGTGGAGACTCTAGACAGGGAATCCTACTCACAGATCCTGGACAGAAAAGCTTGTGGTTGCTCTGAGACAAGAGCACAGGACAGGAGAGGAGTAAATTTGTCTCCCCTGATTGTGCCACCTTGGAGGAACTGAGAAGTTACAGGTACCCAGAGTATACCCTCCACTTGACAAAGGACTCAAAAGTCAAGCAACTGGTTGGGAAAATGCCAAAAAGAAGGGGGGAAAAAGATTATAGAAGATTACTTTCCTGGCAAAAAGGTATTTTCTTCCATCCTTTCAGATGAAGAAGAACAAAACATATCATCAGAGGAACATATCAAAGTCAAGGCTTTTACATTCAAAACCTCCAAAAAAATATATGCAGTTGTCTTGGGCCACGGAAGAGCTCAAAAATGATTTTGAAAATCAAATAAGAGAGGTGGAGGAAAAAATGCAAAGAGAAATGAGAGCAATGCAAGAAAATCATAAAAAACAAGTCAACAGCTTGCTAAAGGAGACCCAAAAATGCTGAAGAAAATTAGACCTTCAAAAATAGACTAATCCAAATGGCAAAAGAGGTCCAAAAAGCCAATGAGGAGAAAAATGCTTTAAAAATCAGAATTAGCCAAATGGAAAAGGATTTTCAAAAGCTCACTGAAGAAAATAATTCTTTAAAAATTAGAATAAAGTAGACGGTAGTTAATGACATTCATGAGAAGCCAAGAAAGTACAAAACAAAACCAAAAGAATGAAAAATAGAAGACAATGTGAAATATCTCATTGGAAAAGCAACTGAACTGGAAAGATTAAGGGACTACCTAAAAGCCATGATCAAAAAAAGAACCTAGACATCATCTTTCATGAAATTATCAAGGAAAACTGCCCTGATATTCTAGAACCAGAAAGTAAAATAAATATTGAAAGAATTCACCAATCACCTCCTGAAAGAGATCCAAAAAAGAAAAACACCAAGGAATATCAAAGCTAAATTCCAGACTTACCAGGTCAAGGAGAAAATACTGCAAACAGCCAGAAAGAAACAATTTAAGTATTGTGAAAGCACAATCAGGATAACACAAGATCTAGCATTTTCTGTATTTAGGAATCATAGGACTTAAATCAAAGCAACTAAGATTAAAACCAAGCATCACCTACCCAACAAAACTGAGTATAATACTTCAGAGGAAAAATGGTCCCTTAATGAAATAGAGGACTTACAAGCATTCTTGATGAAAAGACTAGAACTGAATAGAAAATTTGACTTTCAAACTCAAGAATCCAGAGAAGCATGAAAAGGTAAACAGGAAAAAAAATCATAAGGGACTTACTAAAGTTGAACAGTTTACATTCCTACATGAAAGATAATATTTTTAGCTCTTGAAACTTTTCTCAGTATTTGTGAAGTTGGGGGGATTATATACATCTGGAAGAGGGCACAAAGTGAGTTTAATAGGAAGGGATGATATCTAAAAAATAAAATTGAGTCGAGGGAGGAATATATTGGAAGGAGAAAGGCAGAAATGGAATGGGACAAATTATCTCTCATAAAAGAGGCAGGAAAAAGCTTTTTCAATGGAGGGAAAAAGGAGGGAGGTGAGAGGGAAAAAGCAATGCTGACTCTCATCACATTTGGCCCAAGGAAGGAATAACATCCACACTCAATTTGGTATGAAAATCTATCATACACTACAGGAAAGTAGGGGAGAAGGGGGGTGTAGGGGGATGATAGAAGGGAGGGCAAATGGAAGGAGGGAGTAATTAGAAGTAAACACTTTTGGGGAGGGACAAAGGCAAAAGAAAGAATAGAATAAGGGGGGGCAAGATAGGATGGAGGGAAATATAGTTAGGCTTTCACAATATGACTATTATGGAAGTATTTTGCATAACTACACATGTATAGCCTATATTGAATTGCTTGCCTTCTCAGTGGGAATGGGTGGAGAGGTAAGAAGGGAGAGCAGTTGGAACTCAAAGTTTTAGGAACGAATGTTGAGAATTGGTTTTGCATGCAAATGGGAAATAAGAAATTCAGGTAATGGGGTATAGAAATCTAACTTGCCTTATAAGAAAATAGAGAAGATGGGGATAAGAGAAGGGAGGGTGTGATAGAAGGCAGGGCAGATTGGGGGAAGGGGTAATCACAATGTAAGGTGTCTTGGGCTGGGGGACGGGAGAGATGGGGAGGAAGTTTAGAACTCAAAATCTTTGGAAATGAATACTGAAAACTAAAAATAAATAAATTTTAAAAAAGAAACCAAAAAAAGAATATGTTTCAAAAATATGAACAAAGAACACTGTGCAAAAGATTTTCAATAAAGGAAGTGTATTATATCTAATTTTTAGGAGAGGCTTTTATTGATTTGTTTTGGACTGATTTATTCTCCGTAATTGACTTGAACACAATATACAGCAATGAAATGCTCTATTTTATTTTGTGAATAGTGTAAAAATGAAACATATATAGAGCCATGGATTATGTAATATATTTTCATGAAATTACCACATTTCAAAGTTGGAAAGCATCTTTAAAATTGCTTAGTTTATACCTCTTCTTTCATTTTCTTTTTATGTTAATGGTCTCCTGATTTGTTTTATTTGTTACTCTATATTCATTTCCCATCAACTCCCCCCAATAGTTTATGATTCATTCAATGTCAAAAAACAAATCAAACAAACAAAGTGAAATATGTAATAATTGTAGTATGCCACTTCTCTTCAGAGAGGAAGAAAGTTTATGTCATCTGGAACACAGTAAGGACCATTGTATTTAACCTGTGTACTGATATCTATTAATACTGTCTTCCTTATGCTGGTTTTTTTAAATTTTATATAATGTTCTCCTAGTTCTGGTGAATTCAATACTTATATTTTTTCTTAAAGCTCAAAAATACTACATTAAATGTGTTTTTCCAGTCAAAGGGAAACTATATTGTTTCCACATTTTCCCTAATATAAAAATATATTGCAATTAAGTATTTGGTTCAAATAGAATCTTTCCAGTTTTTGACCTGAGGCAAATTACCCAGGAATGGAAATGCTAGGTCAAAGTATACAGTTTGGCAACATTTATGATATAATTTTAAATTGTTTTTCAAAACAGAGCTTTACCAAAAAATGTTTTAAAGATGTCTGTCTTCCCAAAGTCAGTCTAACATCAAGTATCTGTTTTTAATCACTGCCAAATTCATGGCTATGAGTAGAAACCTCTGAATTGTTTTTATTTGTATCATTCTAATTAATAATTTATATCATTTCATATGGTTGTTGGTAGATTATATTTCTTCTTTTGAAAAATGCATTTTTTGATTACACATCTATTGGAAATGGCTTTTAATTTCACCTAAAAGAGCTAGTTGTTTCAGTTTCATATTTGTCAGAGGTGCTTGATGTGAAGTTTTTATCCTTGTGAAAAGCTTCTCTTATTCTATTCTGTGCACTAGTTAATTTTGTGCAAAAGTTTTTAAATATGTAATCAAAATTATATATTTTGTCTTCTGTAATCATCTCTATCCTTTGATTATAAATCTTTCCCTATAATTGTGAAAAGTGCTCCTTTGCAATATCCTCTTTTTTTATTTTGTTTGCTACTTTTTGTATATTTTAAGGGAAGGAAATAGAATTATAGAATGTTAAAAGTTTGAAGAGTCTGGCAATCTTCTAGTTAAATACTCTGAATTTATTACTAAAAACCTCAAAATAGGAAAGTGACTTTAGCCAAGCTCCCCTACCAGATCTCAGGTTAAAACTCAGGTATCTTGAGTTTTATGTCTCAATCTTGGACATTTCTATATACTGTCTTGATCTAGGGCAATTCCCATTCCATGACATGGAAACTAAGATGATTGAATAGGGTCACTGTGTTTTTAAATTTTACTTTCTACACAACCTTAAATTTGGTTTTTTTAAGATTAATTTTCTTGCTTATTTTTCACAAGTTACTGGTATGATTCATAGCAGAATTAGCCACAGCTCATTACTAATTTTGCAGATTTTGGAATGCTTACTCAGAAAGAATGGAATATGTGGTCATTAGCACAGTAAAATATAGCTTAAAAATTCTGTAAAAAAACAAAAATAAAAAAAGACAAATTAAACTAATCATCATTTTTCAACCACATACATACTGGTATGTCATACACAGTTGAATAATCAATCTTGTTCTCTATTGCTTCAAAATACAATCTAAAAAAATTTAAATGCATTTTAAATTAAAATGACTCACTTAGAATGGAACAGAATCTAAAATCTGATTATGATTAAAACCTTTTTTGTACACAGACATAATAAGAAATTATTTTTCTTTTTTATCAATAAATAGTAATAAATATTCAAATGTGTCTGATCTCAATAATGTATATGTGTGTATATGTATATATGTGTGTATATGTGTGTGTGTATAATCTTCCCTTGAACAATGAAGGTCCTCACCCACCCCTGCCTGTCCATCCTGTGTTACTCTCATCTATATCCTCCCCCAATTCCACTCAGTCTTCTGGGAAAGAAGAACTTAATATGCTACCAACTGAAAATGTAGACTGTCTATTGACTATAGTGGCTGTCCTTTACTCATCACAAAAGCTGCAAATCACCCTCCTATTTTTGCTTATTTTTAAAAAAATAATGTCTCGTGTCAGTTTTTTTGCAATTGCTTGTATGTTATATATAACTCTCCATAGTTTCCTTTGTTTGATCCCTGATTGGAGTTCTTCAGAGACTATAATGTTCCATGACTCAAAGCTACACCATACTGAGAAAAGTGGCCAGACTAGATCAGGTATACACAGTGAAGACTCATGCAGGAAGTGACACAGTTTTGAGGGCTGGGAGGGACTGATTTTCAAAGTGTCTAAGGGAAAGGAAAATTCCAAACAATGTTGAGAGAAGTGTCAGGCCTTCCTATTTATTACTTTTAAAAGGTGACCAAGAGAATATCAATAACTATTACTCTCATGTTTACATATACACACTCATACAATTTATAGAAATTATTTACATACATTAATAGCATGCTTTTTGATAGTATTAAGAGGAAACAATCAGGTTTTTGTAAGTATTCCATAAGATGAATGAAAGGGATACAAGAACCCATCATGTTTACTCTTTGATGACCAATTAAAAAAAATCTTTTGATTTCATTAGATGTACCACATAAGACTGTTCTTCATCCAATGAGGTGTTTCTTATACACTGTCAAACTTATATATCCCTTGGAAGATAAAACAATTTTGTTTGGTTTTGACAAGCTTATTTGACAAGCTGTATTGATTAATAGAAATATATATACATGCACACATATGTATATATGTATACACATGCACACACATGCACATATATGTGTATGTATAATAACTGGGAAATTTATGTTCATTAAAAGTAGTAATCTCTGCCTTAGAGGAGATTAAGCATAGAATCCAAGTTGAGGGATTCCCTGTAGATAGTTTTGTCCTTCATGTTTTTGTGGATGATACTATGCTATTTACGTTTCATCCAAGGAACATTGCAGAACATTGTAAATAAAATCCCTAATTATTCTAAAGAATTTGGTTTAGGTATTCAAACAGGAAAAACAAAGTACATAAAGAGTACCCATTTTCCAGATTATGATATACATTTGGATTTAAATAATCTTAAAGTTGTGTTTTATATTTTCTTTACTAAAAGCTAAATATTTTTGAAGCATTTATCCAATCTTGTAATGACTGTACCTGAAATCTTGTGCAGTGATTAATATTTTTTTCATGAATATCTTGATTCTTATAAATCTTTAGGCAATCCATGTTGTCTGGCCTATGATTTTCCTTGATTGTGAGTTATGTTATGCCCAGGGGTAAATGTACCTAGATACTATTTCTCAATAATGATGATTGGTCACATTCAAATTTGAAATGATAGTGTAATTATTAAATCTGCTATCATAGTCCTAAAAAGTACCTGTTATTGTGTGGATAAAAATTCTTGAGAGAAATACAAAGAAAGCTATTGATTTGCTGATTTTAGGGACTCCTTTAGTGCCAGAGATCTATTATTTTGGCAGCCTTAATTGACATAATATCTAAATCAAGGAAGATAAAGTCCTTTCCCCACTTCATTTCCAGCCATCACCCTTTAAGAGGCACACTGCAAAATTCATAGGAGGTGAGAGTAGATGCCATAAGATATGAACGTAAGACCTTTGATTAAGCCCCTACACTAGAAAACCTAGAACAAAATCACAAAATAATTTAACTTTTTGCATCGTGAAACTATTTCCTCTAAGTTAATCAGAAGGGAAAATGACTGGTTGATAGAAGGTGGAAATTTATGCCTATCTCAAAGATTCAATGCTTCTAATTTATGTACTTAGTGTTAAAATTTTAGTGTCTAAGTTTTATGGTCAGAGTTGTTCTTAAAAGGCTACACAATAGCAAATTGAGACTTCTCATTTCATAAATTTAGAACTAGATATGCCATAGATCATCTAGTCCAACCTTCTTATTTTAAGGATTAAGAAACTGAAACTAGAGAGATTAATTGACCACAAGGACTGTTTTTGCCTTTCGGTTCATATCTCCAGCCCTATGGCCACATAATATGTGCTTAATAAAGGCAGCTAAATTGATGACTGATTGCTTAAGGCCACATAACTGACTCCAAACCCAGCTTTGTTATTGTTCCCATTCCACCACGAGGCTGAATTATCTACATATGCAAGAAAGGCATAATGTTAACCTCTACAGCAGTAAATTGTGTAACTGAACTCCAGAGATGGCTCTTCTTTGCTTTTCACAAATCTAAGCCTCATTTGTTATTTCCTCTTCATCAAAAGGATCCCCTCCACATGAATCAGTAAGGGTTTCATTTGGGGTCAGGTAATTTATAGTACATTCTATAATAACCCTTTGAGTTAATTGGGACGCTTACTAAATGATTACTACTCAGATTTCATAATATTCTAGCAGATATGTTGAGAGTGATTTAAGAAAGGTTAAGGTATGTTTTTTCCACCACCCTAACCTTTTTAAGATCTACAAGTAGGCATTTGCATGGAAAGTCCATTAAATGTCATTTGTTTTGTTGATTTTCCCTGTAGAAACCTTACTGAGTTCTAAATCAAAAGACAAACAAGAAATAGAGACTTGGGTGTCTTACCTGTCAGGTTTTCTGAAAATTAGTGAAGAAACTGTACTCAAACTTTTTTTTTGTAGTGATGGGTTTAACTCTTACCTTTATATTTACATTTAAAGATGGATGTTGATGCATGAGTTGTCAGGAATATAATGAAGAAAATAATCAGTGCAAGAGTAATCTTAAGGTTGGAACGAATTATGGTCAGAACTTACATATTTTATTTTGTTGTTTAGTTTTTTGAGACATTTGAGGTTAATTGACTTACCCAGGGTCACACAACTAGTGTCAAGTGTCTGATCCAAGGCTGAATTTGAACTTAGGTCTTCCTGATTCCAGGGCCAGTATTCTATTCACTGTGCCACCTAGCTGACCCAACATGCTTTATTTTGAATTTGTGCCCTTGAAACAAGTATGGCTTTAGTTCACATGGTTAGCATTCAAGTTAGATTTTTGTCCATTCATAGGAAATTCAGTGCCCCCAAATATTTATGGTACTTACTTGGATACTGGATAGATCTGTCATATGATCGTTATCGGTAGCATCTCAGCCTATCCATACCTTCTCATCACCTGCAGCTCTTCTATAAATGCTCCAGATGGAGTCCACCTGCCATCTGGGAACCTTCTTCTAGTTCTCTTCATGTTATGTAGGTACTAGGAGAAGGTAAGGACTGTCTATTGATTACTGAGTCAGTTTCTTAATTTTTAATTTATTCAAAATTTTTTAAAAACGTTTTTCTATCTCTTTACTTGCAGTCAGCTATCACTCCCCGGTACATGCCTCCATATAGCCCTCTAATCAGTTTCTTATGATTCCTTATGAGCCAGAAAACCAGTTAGCTAAGGTTGTTACAAGTATATCTAAAATCAGAGTAAATGGTCTCTGAGTGACACATAATTTAGGTGTTGAGCTTTGGTTGATCACCTCAAAGATTAAGTATTGTATTCTAAAGCAGAGTTGTCAGACAAGCAGTTCACAGACTGCATGGGACAAGCAACACTATGGAGTGCAGGCCAAAACAGATTAAAATGTAATTGGAAAATATTTAATAATATAAAAGTATAATAAAATTTAGCTGGCGTTACATTTTTAAACTGTCTATATGCCCATAGGCATCCTTATATGTAGATTAGCAGTCCCTCCTTTCTATATTAGTTTGACACCATTGGTCTAAAAGATATTTTACTTAGAGTCATGAGACCTGCTATATGTACCAGTAATTTACTATCCATGTAATAATATGTAATAATATCTCAGTTGTCTGAACTTCAAACTGGAGTCATACAATCAAAAGATTTTTGAGCTGGAAGAGACTGGAGAGGTCATGCAATCCAACTCCCCTCCTTACTTTACCTTTTTAATTTTTATTAATTTATTTTTAGTTTTCAGCATTCACTTCCTCAAGATTTTGAGTTCCAAATTTTCTCCCCATTTCTCCCTTCCCTCACCCCAAGGCAGCATCCATTCTGATTGCTCCTTCCCCCAGTATGCCCTCCCTTCTACAATCCCCCCTCATCTTTTATCCTCTTCCCTTTTGTTTTCCTGTAGGGCAAGATATCTGATTAATTTCATAGATGAGGAAAAAGAGGAAATGTGATTTGCCCAAATTCACAAAGGTAGTTAGTGTGAGAAGCAAGATTTAAACTCAGGTCTCCACATCCCAAATTCACTGCTTTGCTACAACACTGCTCACACCATTAATACTATGGAGTTCACAAGGTTCTTGTGAGGAAAGTGTTTTGTTAATAACAAGGTACAATATGAACAGGAACATGAACATGAACATACACATCTCCTTTGGCTTCTCAGTCACCATTTTTGCTTATTTCACTCCAACTGGACAAAAAATTATGAAGTGTGTTCTGTGTGCAAGGCACCATATTTTAAATATTACAAATTTTGCTCTTGTGGAGTTTATGATTTGTAAAGTTTGTCATTATCTAGATAGCTGAGGTTGATGTATAAATGCCTTCTGAAGAAATGAAGTACCACTACCTCCCAGCTACCGTGAATAATGAACCTCATGAAATGGTGACATTACTAAAATTCAAAATATTTAAAGTTATAATGATGTAAAACATGTTAATTAGTTCCAGCCAGATGAAAATATATAATACAAATTTCAACAGTATGTCCATGGGATTTATTATTTGTACCAATTGGTACCTCGCTTATATACTAACTTTACAAACATTAAATGTGTACTTAGCTGATTATGTCTATCACTGGTTTGCTTATTTGTAGTGACATAACATTTTGAACAACATAGTCTAGGTGACTGTGTGTATGGGAGGGGCAAAAATAAATTTATCAGGAAAAAAATATCAGTACTTGTTTTATATTATATTGAAATTCAAATAGAAAACATTTTCCCCAGGGAGTATTAACGTACCTGTTCCTAACACTCAACAGTGAGTTAGTTCAGTCATTCATCTGCATGAAATCAATATTTGTGTTTGTTTGTTGTTTGTTTCTTTAAATCAGATGATCAAACCTCAGTAAGCTCTATCAAAACAGTTTCAGACTTCACAACTTTTCAGCCCTGCTATACATAGCTCTCTTTAAATGTGTAACTGTTTATAGTTCTTTGCGTATTTGACTGATCTACTCCCAACACTCCTATTTGTTTTGTTTTCTGATGATGTCTGAAAACTAATAAAGTACTACTTCTTTTTTAAACTTCTCACTCTGCTTAGTACAGAACTTTATGGCTCTGGCAGGGTTCTCATGCCAGAAAAATGTTGAATAGAAAGAAAGAAAAGTATAAAATCCAATCAAATATACCCTACATACAACAAAACTACTGTCTTAGGATCCTCATCCTGAAACTAATCCTGGTTTTAGTACAATTAGTCTGATTCAACAGTCAATTAGTCAATCAATGTATTAGACAAATATTAAGTTGCTGTTTCAATTACCAGACAGAGCTAGGATCTGAAGATACCAAGATAAAAACAGTCCCTGCCTTCAAGAAGCTTACTTTTACTGAGAGTATATAGAATGTACAAATATAAGTAAATACAAAGTAATTTGAGGAGGGAAAGAACATTAAAAACCAGACTGGTTTTGGGAAGACTAGTGACATTTATCTGTAGACAGTGATAGGTAAACTTAATGGTGATAGGAGGGAATTTAGATGTCTTTTTTTTATTTTTGCTTCTAAATGTATTTATTTCAGATGATTTTCAAACATTTTATGAAAAATATTTAGGAATATCTTTCTATTACTTACTATGAGGCTTAAAAAGAGAGACAAATTTCTCAGTGAAGCCCCAAGATATTTGAAGAGTTTTTTCACCTGCAAGTAAAAATGGGGGGGAAATGTACATTTTAATTCAAGTAAAAATATTCATTCAACATGACAACATATCAAAAGTTCTTCTAGTTCTTCCATAATCATCTTCTCTTTCTATTTGAAAGGAAAGTATTAACTCAGAAAAATGTCATTCTCTCAAACCAAATGACAGTGTGAATGGAAAATTCATCACTAGTTATACTAAAGTACATATTCAGTGAGATATACATGTGTAATATTAATAAGCAGAAGAAAGCTTGAACAATTCAGATACTGATGTTGGAGGAGGAAGATAGTAGTTGGAAGAGATGAATAAAATGAAGAAAAATTGAAGATAATATATAAGTTATATATAGAACATTTAGGGAAGGTTATAAATGAAGATTGTCAAGTATGAAATAGGACATGGGGAAAACCTGAAGGATCAAAGATTTCTAGAATGTTTGTTTCATCTCACAGGAATCTTAAAGATCATCAAAGTCAAACCTCTCATTTTTCAAGAGGAAAAAATAACCCCAGAGAAGGAAAAAGACTTGTGATGGACCCAGTACTAGAATCCAAGTGTCTGGATGTTCAGACTAATTCCCAGAGGATCTTATCCTGACTCTCTGGTCTTCATCACATTAATTTAGATATGAGGTATACTAATGGTGTTCTTCATTTCTATTGTCTCCTTAGGATTACAACAACAGCTGCTTGCATGATGGATCTGCGCCGATACCCTCTGGATGAACAAAACTGCACCCTGGAGATTGAAAGCTGTAAGTACTTCTCTAAATCTTACTGAACACCTTGTCAATCTAGTTTCGATCTGGCTTAATCTAGAGGTTGAATATTTTTTCTGTTTTATTTTATGAAGATATTAACTTGAAGTCTTGAAGTCTCATAGTCTAAGAGCATGTCAAAACTGCCACTTGCTAGGTAACTGTTTTTGTTACACTGTAGAATATGTATTAATTCCATATCTGGGGAAATATGTATTAATGCCCTTTCCTTAACTGTGGCTCTGACCCTTTTCTGTACATTCTCCAAGTTTTACCACCAGTGATGTTTTGGGTGAGCAATTGCATTGGGAACTAGAGGTACCCATTGCCCATACTACAAAGTGGATATGGATTTGTATGGGGTGTTCAGGGAGAATTAGCACCTCTGGTGTGGGGACTTGCCCTTTTTAAAGTTTTTCATCAACCTTTGGTGTCCACCTACAATCCAAATCTCACCTGTGACTTTAAAAATTTGTAGCATGTACAGTAGGCACACCTTAGTAAAACCATCTCAGTAGATGAGTTAAAACAAGTTGATAGTAACCAATAGATCTCAAATGCATGAGAGAGTCAGGGCAATGTCTACTCCAAGCATGTGGAGATTTCTGTGGTAGAATGGGCATCTGAAGTTCTTCACAATGTTCTCTATCTCTTGTTTTGTCATAAATTTCTCCATTCTCCATGAATCTGAAATATACACTATTCCTTGCTCCCTTAATTTGTCTGTAGTATCAGTCTTGATATGTAGATCACGTATCCATTTGAACTTTATTCTTGTGTATGGTGTCAAGCATTGGACTATGTCCACCTTCTGCCCCACTGTTATCCACTTTATCTGAAGTAAGTACTGTGAAGTGCTGAGAGCTTAGTCAGACATCAAAGACACCAAACCATCTCCAGTCACTTGATTTTTGTCTTGCTACTGGATTTTACTGATGCTAGAGGAGAGAGTGAGAGTGATGACTTTGGGCAACTCTACCTCACTTAAATCCAATTCAAGTACAAGTCAAGACATCATCCCATAAAAACAAAGGACAAACAACAGCTTTAAAATATTCAGTGCCCAATGTTAAGCCAAGATTTGAGAGCTATGAGCAAGGTTGAGTAGTAGTTAAAGGTGCTTGGCATGTAAAGCATTTAGTTTGTTAAGGGTTTTAAGGGTATACAAAGATGGGGTGGAGAGGTAGGGATGGCATGAGTTCCTAGTACAAATTAAGACCCAGCCCCACCCTAATTGTCCTGGTAGATAACCTTCCAAGAGACTTAGTATTTTGTAGAATGTCAGTTAGGAGAATTTATTTTGAGTTTTGATGGTCAGTTTATGGTGTTTAAAATATGACTCATATGTCTTACATGACATCTACCTGAAGGGTAAAATGGCTCCTTGTTTTCTCAATCCTACTCCTACAATGGTTTGTTTTCAGTCAATTATTTTCACAGGCTATAAACTTTGTTTTGTTACGAATGTATCACCCATGTAGTCGGTACAGCTTGATAATTTGTACATACTAATATAGTAACTCAAATCCATACCAAAAGTCAAAATTTTAAATGGTTAAGTCAAACATGGCAAAATGTCCTTTCCAGTCCATTTATACTGTGAATTTCCTGAAGCATTATAATACCTCCTCTCATCAAACAATTGGTAGATGATACTTTCATACAAAGTGCTCTCTCTATTATAAGCCATCATATTGTAGAGTCAAGATTCTGTCAGAACTTATATAAGGAGCATTGTTTAATTATGACAAATAGCTCATCACATACATATGTGTATGTACACATCTATGTATTTATATCTAATAATTTTAAATACAAGTCATGCTAAAGACATTTGTATTTTATAAAAAGAAACACTGTAAAGTATAAGAATATTTTCATTAAACTAGTCTGTTAGGGATAGAGATATAGCATGACAATATTGATTTGAACACACAATTAGAAATCAAACTTCTCAAAAATTGGCACACATTTTGTACTTTTTAAAGCAAAATTCCTTAAGAGTATCACAAATGCCAAAATCCTGCTCAGAATAATACTTTACACACAGTTAATCAGCAAGCACTGTAAAGTGCCCACTATGTGCCAGCACTGTGATTTCTATGTAGATAAATATTTATATCTACATGGAGATAAATAGATACAAAGATATATCTGTGTATACATGGGTATGTATACACACATATATACACAAAGATAGATAGATAGATAGATAGATATATAGATAGATAGATAGATAGATGAATATGTGTGTGTGTTTGCTGCATCCTTTGTTGGAACTCCTTGAGAGTAGTAATTTTTTTCATTCTTTGGCTTAATATTCCCAGCCCACTGTGTAGTACCTGGCATATAGTAGGCTCTTAACAAATACTTGTTAATTGATTGAGTGGAAAGCATCGTTCTGAGCAGAACATTATACTTCACTGCCCACTCTCAGAATATATCTATGTGCTGAGATACAATTTAAAAAGTAAGAATAATTTTTGAAAGCATTTCTTTGCTATATTTTGTTGTTGTTCAGTTGTTTCAGTTGTATCTGACTCTTTGTGACCTTAACTTCCATTTGGAATTTTCTTGGCAAAGATATTGGAATCATTTGCCACTTCCTTCTCCAGCTCATTTTACTAATGAGGGAACTGAAACAAAGAGAGTAAAGTGACTTGCCCAGGCTCACACAGCTAATATCTGAAGCCAGATTTGAACTCAAAAAGAGGAGTCTTCTTGACCACAGTCAGTGTTCTATCCACTTTTCCATTAAGTTGCTTTATTATATTTCTTAAAATGGATTTTCCCCTCACCAATGTTCCATATTTTGTGGTAATGGTTGTTTTCTACAACTACATAAATATTTGTTGAGAGAAAGAAGGAATGAATGAAACCCTACTATCCTAAGGGCTCATGTCATTATCCCAACTTATAGTAAAAGTAGTCTCATATTGAACTACCCCGTCCATTCAGTGACTAAATTCCCTTGTATGGAGCTCCTGCCATTTGTTTAATTCCACATTTCACCAAGCAGTATGGTTGTGTGGTTCTTATAAAACTTGGATATGTGAAAGAATACACCTTTTTTCAGTAAATGAGACATTTTTCTTTACAAATTGTTTTTATTTTTTTCTGGCAAAGCCTGTGTCTTGTGTAGTTATTTATTTCTAGCTATGGCAGCGGCAATTAAAAAGAGATAAAAATAAATCACAAAATGAAAATAAAGCTAAAGTACTTTTTCAACCTCAAAGCACTGTGTGAATGTTAATTCTTATTATTATTAGAAACACAGACATATCTATGTGTGTCTATGTGTGTGTATCTATGTATGATATATTTATGTATACATAGATATGTACACAGACACACAAATAGACCACACATGCATTGTGTGGATATGGATGTTTTTGGTAGTCTGTGACATATGGATTATCTATCTTTCTATCTACAAAAATATCCAGTGGATTTACACACACGCACACACACACACATACACAGTTCCCCATAGCACTTAGAAGAAAGTATCGCCTTAATAGTAATTTAATCAATATTATGCCAAATTAAATTTCTTAAGAATGTTTGCCGCCATTATTTTGCTCCAATGAGGAAACTCAGTATCCAAAAATAAAGACATATTTTACAAAAATATTGTTGCCCTGTAAAATCCATGAATACTAAGTGACTCTGGAATGCAAAATAATGTTCATTTTTGCATTTTTGCATTTCTCACTTCAACTGTAAAATATTTTATTGTTATTTTCACCCTCTTCATTCTCTTTGGTTGAACAGACAATATAATGTATCATAATGATGGAGAATGTCAAATGCAGTTATCGCTTTTCCTTGATGTATAATGTAATTGATATTCACTCACATTTAACCTAATATTAAAATTTTGATTTTACTTGTAAAAAATCATTGTTACTTATGAATGAAGCAGGATAGCTCAAATTACGGTTTCTTATATTTCATATGGCAACTTTTATTTGGAGATTAAGAGATAAATAGGTGATAGAAATAATTATAATAGCTCTAATTTACATTTAACTTTGAAGGTTACAAGTTCCTCTCACAGTAGCCCTATGATATTAATACAAATACTATCCAGATTTTACACATGAAGAAACCAAGCCCTTGAAAGCTGACTAAAGGGCTAACAAGCAACTAGAAGACAGGGACTCAAGCTCAGGTCTGCTAACTCTTAAATTTAGGGCTTTTCAGACAACCGTTGTCTGTCTCACATTTCTCTAAGAACATCATTGTAGCATTATCTTTATATGTAAAAATAAAACATTATCAGGTGTCCTGGCATTATAGATATAAATCTGACACCAGAATCAGAAAGATCTGAGTTCAAACCCTGCCTATGATACACATTGACTGTGGTACCCTGACATGTCACTTTCTCTTTCAATACTCTAGGCAGTTCTTTAAGAATGTAAGTTACAGGTCAGATGATCTGGATCCTAGACATCCTAGTGATCTGGATGGCTTCCTTCAAGTCTTAACTAAAATTCCACTTCCTTCAAGAAACTTTACCCATCTCTACCCTCTTAAGGGTAGCATCTTCCCTTTGTGATTCCTATCTATATCATGCTTATACATATTGGTTTGGTATGCATACTATCTTCCCCTTAAGATTGTAAGATCTTCTAGAGCAAGAACTAGTTTTGTCTTTGTGTGCATTTTTAGTGCTTAGCACGGTGCCTGGGAACATAGTAGGTGCATAATAGACACTTGTTGAAGTTCCAGTGAAGTCACAGTTTGTTTTTAAAGCCCTACACACCTATACACACACACACACACACACATATACACACAGAGTCCCCTTCTACTTGCCAAAATTAATATAGGCCTATAGGATGTGATTACCTTAAATATGTAATTTAAGGAACATCAATATAAATATATATTTATTGATATATATCAATAAATATACGGATGAACAAATAAATAGATATATAAATAAAGCTTCCCCATTGATTGATGCCAGAAATTTGGATATTAATGATTATTAGTTTCATTTCAGTTACTTTACTTAGGTCCTTCTCTTATTATATTGCAATATAATACATACCTTTATATATATATATATATATTTACAAATATACATATATATTTATATATATAAATATATAAACTATTTTTGTCTATTGCAATATATTATATCTTTTATTATATTGCAATATATCTAGGGATGTCCTTAAAGTGAATGAGTTTATGAGGAAGCTCCTTTACCTGAACATCAGGAGAGATGAAAAAATAGTATCTTAGCATTATAAACAGAACTGCCAGGGACCTTAAAGTACGTTATGTCAACCACTACCACCCCCATCATATTTTACAAATAAGGAAACTGAGACCCTAGGGATAGGTATTTGAAGGTATTTGAGACACTGAGGTGAAGCCAGATCTTTTGAATTCCAAGTCCAGAAACCTATCTACACAAAGTAAAGATGTGGAAAGATGAGAGTTTTCCAGGAAGTGAAAGAAGTCTGAGTTTATCAACACACATAAATAGTAGTAGGGGAGGAACATGATTTCCAAGAAGTTTTAGAGAAGCAGAAAAACTAACCAAAGTTAAATGGGGAATTGAAAGGCTTTTATTGGTCCAAGTCTGAAAAGTTACTTTCATCTTCAATTCAGGGAGTTTAACTGACAGAATGCAAAAGAAAATAAATTTCTAGAACATTGCAAATTATTTAGCTTAAAGTCAAGCAGCCAAACTTATTTGCCTTTAGGTCCCAACCACTCATTTGGATTTTAAGATGCTTGTACCTTTAAAATTCTCCAGGAAAGCTATTAACCAATTTAGAGATTGCTGAGTTTGCTGTTTGAATGAAAGATAATAAATATACTGAAGAATATGTCTAAAAATAATTCATTTAATCAAAATTTTTCAGAAAGGTATTGTGGGAGATACAATGATAATTGAGACATTTAGGTTAGCTTTAAGAAAGATTTTAATCTGTGAAAAATTCAAGGAAGTTAAAATAAATTCTGAATTAAGGATTTTTTTCTTTGTTATACTCAAGAATATTGTAATTAAGGCAAGCATTGCAAAAGCATTGAGGGGCAGAATGAATATCACCATAGAAGAAAATGTTAGGGCTTATATATAAACTTTTTCTCTGGGAAATATTAATGTTGTTTTTAGTCTAGCTCAGAGATACCTCTCTTGGTCTTAAAGATACACAATAGGTTTTTGTCAGCAGGAGGACAAACTCTATAGGGCACCCGTTACTTTTTTCCTGTTTTTTGTAAAATGGTTGATTCTGAGTCAGAAGTAGGATTCTTCCATTTCTGCCAATTTCTACATACAAACATTTTTCTAATGGTGTTATTCAGTTCAAAAAACTCATCATAGATAAATTCCTTTACTTCTCTGGATGTCACTTTTCTCTTCTGTAAAAATGGGAGCTTGGCCTACATGATATAATGCAAAGATCATAAATAGATTTAGACTCAGCAAATCTGAGTTCTAGTCTCAGATCTGCTATTTACTTCTTGCATGACATGAGTAAGTCACATAATATTCTTCAGTGTCATCATCTGTAAAAAAAAAAGTAGCAGAATTCAGAATGATACTGAAAGTTCTTTACCTATAAATCCACTTTTATGATGTGAGTATTATTTGGTAATAGTAGCAATGCATTTATAAAAGGAATTCATTCATAGTTTGATGCAATATATGAGTTGATTAAAGAATTCAGTTGTCATATGCAGTCAGTCTAAAGATTCTCTAAACGATGTGGCAAAAGCTCAGAAGAAATATGGAATATGTAAGAGTATATTCTATTGTGGGTGCTTCCACATTTTCCAGGGACATTTGTTATATTCTGAGAAAGCAAATATAAATGTAACTAGTGGAATCCTACTACAGAAATTCAACTTAGACAAAAAAATTTTTTTTAAAAGAAAAACAATATCTTGTTGTTTGGTTGCTTATCTACAACAGAACTCAGAGTCACAAAAGTATTTCATTCCTAAAGGAAGTATCTGAAGACCTATGTGTAAGTTGGTCTATTTCACCCACTGTGAGGTTTTTCATTTGATTTTACCATAAGCAGAGTGGAAAAATATGCAACATCTGTATGTGAAATGCTTCATCTTGTTTAAAACAATGGACTTTTAAAAATCCTAAGAAAAATACATAGGATATGGATGTCAAAAGATGACAAATGTAATCTTCTACTGAATTCGTAGAAGTACAGCAGTGAAAACAAAGAAGGAAAAACCACAGTTGTGCACTGCACTGGTCAGACTACCACCAGAGCACAAACTTTCCTCACTGCATGCAACTGCATTTTCTATTACTTGAAATATTTCAGCCCTTGCTAGGTTTCCATTTATTTTATACCATTTTTAAGGGATATTGATATTCAGTATGGTACACACACATGCACACACACACACACACACACACACACACATATACACACAAAGGCATCAGATGTGCAGTCAAGGAACCTGGGTTGAAACCGTGCATTATTTTTGTGCGACTTTGGTTAGGCAAACCACTTAGAATTCACTGGGTCCCAGTTTCCTTGCCTGACACTTTGAAAACACATTATCACAGTACAGCAGAAATAACCCAAACTCTAGAATTAGAGGCTTGAGTGCAAGAGGACTTGCCTTCAAATCCAGTTATGTAACCATGGATACCTCATATCCTTGGGTTATACTTTCCTCTTTTGTATAAGAGAATTGAACTAGGTGTCTCTGGGGTGTCTTCTAGGCCTAGATCTATGTGCTGGTGTCAAAAGATGATGAGTTAAAGAGAACAGTAAGGGAGGAAGTTATGGATATCTGTCTTCAGGTATTTGAAGGGTTGTCATAGGAGACTGGAAATACTTTTATGCTGGTTGTTATTAGAGGGTGAATTAGGACTCTAAAACTTTGGTACTTATATGGAAGTATATTTTAGCTCAATGGATAAGTTCAGTTCCACCAAATTAAGTATTTATCCCAAATTGGAACAACCTGCCTTGGGAAGTAGTGAACAGTCTTATTCCTAAAGAGGTACAAGAGGAAATGGGATATCCATTCATTGAGAACATTGTGGAAAGGAAAGGAGTGAAGCTTTAGTTGAGGAATGGACTAGAGCCAGGAGTGGGGAACCTGCAGCCCTGAGGCCACATGTGGCCCTTTGACTGAATCCAAACTTCATAGAGCAAACCCTCTTCATAAAATAATTTGTTCTATAAAACTTGGATTCAGTCAAAAGGCTGCACCCAAGGACCTAGAAGGCTACTTGGGGTATATTCTCATGCCTAGATTCTACAAGTAACTCAGTTTTCTCTGATTATCCGTAACTATAAGATCTAGGCAGACACTATAACACATTGTAGATTTTTCTCAAGAGGCAATTTCAGGCCATTCTAAAGGAAGTGAATTATGTTATGGATTTGTGAAGGCCTAGCATGTTCTTAAGAGACTGAGTGACTCTCCTTCAGGGCAATCAGTGACTTTGCCAGAGATAGATGGATAGGTACATAAATAAAGAGATGATATAGATATATACACAAATGCACACATAAATATTGCACCTAATGCAGGTGGGAAGAAGCAGTGCATATATGTTTGTAGATCTGTAAATGATCAATACATTGCTTCTTTCTACCTATATTAGGTGAAAAAATTATTCCTTTAAATTTCAGTTTCATTTCCTAATGCTAATTTTCCAATTACCTTGCAATTGCCCATTATATGCTTGACATGCTATTTCAGGTTGTCTCAAAACAATGTAAGTTTATAACTAATCTGTCATGTATTTTTAAAAGTGTTTACTTAGCATGCCTTTATGTTGAGGAATGGTGCCAACATCTCTTCCATCCTAGGAAAAAAAGTCTCTCTTTGGCTAGGCTTCACTTTGTACTTGATCCTAATTAAGTAAAAATGCCACATTTGTGGCTCTCTTAGCATTTTAAGTGAAGTCTAGAGAGCACTTTGAGAAACCTGATATGCACACTGTGAGCCAAAGGCATAAATACACCTACAGACAATCCCTGAAGCATTTCTAGAAGCCTGCTTGTTGTTTTTGGATGTTTATTGTCCAGTCAGCCAAGACTCAGACTCAGACTCTGTCTTCTATCCTGAGTTACATCTACACACACACACACACACACACACACACACACACACACACTCACTCACTCACTCACTCACTCACTGGCTTGCTCACATCTCATGCATTTCCACAGCTACCCAAAGCTGTTTTTCAGCAGGTTTTCCCAAATGGAAACATTGCACAAAATCTAGATATCATTGTCACCCGGGAAAGTTCATTCTTGAACCAGGGTTAGGTCTGAGAAGAATGAATCCAATTGATAAATTTAGCTCCTGGAATCTTTCCTCTCTCTTCCCTGATTTTCCTTATTCATTTTGACCCTTGATGTTTTCCAATCCATTTCATTCCATAAACATATGTTAAGCACATATTTCTAGTCAGGCTCTGGTGATACAAAGACAATAAAAGAAACATGCCATCAAAGAACCCACTACCTACTAGGAGAAACTTTTGTTTCTAAAAAAAAGAGTCCCTCTCTAGAGTGTTAAAATGTGAAGGCATATTAGCCATCACTCCATCCACTAGCTCTAGAATCAGGAGTCGTTATTGTTCAGTTGTTTTTCAGTTATATCTGACTGTTCAAGACCCTATCTGAGGTTTTCTTGGCAAAGACACTGCAGTAGTTCACCATTTGTTATTTCAGCCCCTTTTACAGATAAGGAAACTGAGGCAAACAAAGTACTTTTCCAGGGTCAGACAGCTAGTAAGTACCTGAGATTTGAACGCAAGAAAATGAGTCCTCCTGACTTCAGATCTGGCACTCTGTGTACTTTGACTTCACCTAGCTGACCCATCCAAACCAGAGTTCAAATCCCACCTCTGGCACTTAATACCTTCGTGACTTTGAACAACTCTAACTTTCCTGGTTCTCAGTTTCCCCATCTGTAAAATGTGAAAAGTTGGATATCTCTGAGATTCTTTCCAGTTTTAAGCCTTTGATCCTATGATGTTTCAGCAAAGGAAAATGAAAGCCAGATGGGACATGTGACTGAGCTAAAATCAGTCAAAGTAAATAGTAAAGTCAAACCTAGCCAGACCTTCCAACTCTTCCTATACTTTCTATGATTCTAAGCTCAATATGTTAAATTACTTTATAGTGAAGTGTTAGGACTTTAAGACATGATTCATCCGTTAGGTATATTTGGATTCTAAGAGTACTAAGGGGAAGGGGGAAGCTTTTATCAGAAGAATGGCTCAATAATGGTGAGATTTCTGGAATTAGTGATGGATGTTTGGGGGTAGTGAAAAAATATAATTTCTCAGAAATCACACTCAGATTCCTATAAGGTCAATGCTCTCTGGGATTTTCACTTTAGTTATTGTGGAAAACTCAGTAAGATGCCAAGTGATGTTTTAAAATGCTTCTTTGTAAAACTTTTTCTCCCAAAAGTCATTTTATGTAAATAGGGAATTAAGGAGCTATTTTATTTCTTACTAGAACAAAGCCAACCTTAGTTCTACCACAAAATGGTAGCAATTCATTTTGAATACCCATTTTCATTTCCTTCAGGCAATATTTATCAAGGTTATACATTCTGATATAGTTTGTTTGTACCTAAACCTCTTGTATCATGGACTACTTGAATTCAAATCTAATGAAATTTAATGCAAACCATTGGTGGGAAATGGAGAAAACATATTAAGGATTAAATTGCCTTGGGCTGTATTGCACCTCTTGTGATTTGTAAGTGCACAAGAAATATACTATTTGGGAGATGGCAACATGTCAGTATTATAATTTACATGTGGGAATAGAGCTATCTGATACTTCTTTTTTTTTCTCTGATTCTAGTAAATTTCTTTCCAATTTGTTAGTGCACTATTTTGTTTCACATACACATACATGCATGCGCATGCATGGGCACATATTTCTTTATAGTGCATCTGTGTGTCTGTTTTGTGTGTATCCCTCTAAACACTAAGTTTACTGTACATAAAAACACCATTGGCAGAAATTTACTTGGTAAGAGAAGGAATTTTTCTTTCAAGTTGGAAGAATGTTGGATGGATTTGAGAGAGTAGTATTTTTTTTCCTCCAGGTAATAGTGATTAAACAGGAATCAGAAATGATGTGCCTTTTAAATAAAAGAATCAAGCATAATGGCAGATGATATAGATAATGGATGTTTTCCACCTTCATGTTTTTAACCCTCTCTCGGTGATCTCAGGAACTGAGTACTAATAAAATTATAGAAGACTTTCAATGCAAGAAAGGAGAATGTTCTATTTCTGAGGTCCCAAAGCCTTCTGAATATCTTCCCTTCTAAGAAATACCTGGTCCTGAAATGATGAGAATATTTTAGTTATTTCCAAATAAATGGATTCATTTGCTACAAAACCATCAAGGGTCCTGAGTCAGTGGTCACCACCTTGTTCCTTGTCCTTCATTCTCAAAGAGGGCCATGACATCAGGAAAATGATACCATGACTTTCAAATGAATTGGATTTAAGTGAGGGAGGGCTGTGCAAAGTCACCAGCCTCACTCTCTCCTCCTGAGCCATCTGAGTCTAGTATCAAGACATTGGTCAGGATGACTGGACATGGCTCCAGATGAAGTGGGAGACCTTGGACTTTTTAAGCTAAGGGCTTTTCCAGGTCTTAGTTTGACTGAGAGAACACCTATTCAGTGATTAAGATTAGGTAAGAAATAACCAAGAATTGTTTCTTCTACCTTGTCAAAAAAAATCAGTCTGGCAGGTGAAGACCCTACAGTTTCCAGCCAAATCAAAAACAATTGTTATTTTCACTCACTCAGAGCCATCAGGTTCCAAGTCATGACCAAGTGAGTCTTGGGTGGGGATCTATTATAGGCCAAATGAGAGCCAGAGTGAGTTGGGTTTAAGGCATGATCCTTAATGGGAAATATATCCTGCAAACCCCAAGATATCTTGTGAGGTTTCAGTGATGAAAAATTTTAGTCCTTTGGGCAGAGCACCTGCAGGTGAGGGCATGAGACCTATGTAAATAGAGAGAGGAGGGAGGGAGAGAGGGAGGAAAGGAAGGAAGGAAAGAAGGAAGGAAGGAAGGAGGGAAGGAAGGAAGGAAGAAAGAGAGGGAGGGAGTTATGTTGCCCAATTGCACCTGGCCATTTGGGTCCAGTTCTGTAATTCCAGGACTAGGGTTCTTTCCACTATGTGCACTGCCTCCAAAATACCAACAAGAGTGAAAATAGGCTGCTAGAATTCACCTTCAAAAAAGGAATGACTAGAGGCAAGATGCTCAAACCATAATATAAATTCAATGATAGCTTCCAGAGAGGTCTTCAGTCTATACTAGTTTTTGTAGCCTTTGTTTCCTTTCCAAGCTAAAAAGAAAGCTGTAGTTGGAGGGAGGAATGGATTTGTCTTTTGAATGGAACTTCATAAGATGAACAGAATATCCACCGATAGTCCTGACATTCTGGCCAATATACATCATTGACCTAGCCTTAAAATCGTGTTAAATCATTTTCCTTGCCTTAAAGTCTTTCTTTAAGCATACAGCCACCTGTTTGTATGTGTGTTCGTGTGTGTGTGTGTGTGTGTGTGTGTGTGTTTCTTTGTGTGTGTGTGTGTAATTATATATAGCCTGTCTGGCAGTTTTCATAAGAAGAAATCAAAACTATCAATAGTCACATAAACAAATGCTCTGAGTCACTATCAATTAGAGAAATGCAAATTAAAACAAATCTGAACTACCGCCTCATATTTATCAGGTTAGCTAACATGACACAAAAGTAAAATGACAAATTCTAAAGGAGATAGGAAAAAATTGGGACATTAATGCACTGTTGGTAGAGTTGTGAACTAGTCTGACTATTTGGGAGAATAATTTGGAACTATACCCAAAGAACTATAAAGCTATGCATACTTTTTGACCCTTCAACATCACTACTAGGTCCATATCCAAAAGAAGAGAGACAGACAGACATACATAGACAGAGAGACACATAGGGAGAAGGAGAGAGAGGGAGAGGAAGAGGAAGAAGAAGAAGAAGAAGAAGAAGAAGAAGAAGAAGAAGAAGAAGAGAAGGAAGGAAGAGAAAAGGAAGAAAGAAAGAAAAAGAAAAAAGAAAGAAAAAAAGAAAAAAGAAAGGAAAGAAAAGAAGGAAGGAAGGGAAAGAAAGATGTATAAAAATGTGTATATGAATAAAAAAGTATAAACACACATATATTATATTTATACACATATACTTGTATGTAGAAAGTATTTTTAGCAGATTTTTTTGTGGTGAAAAAGAATTGAGGGGATGCACTTCAATTGAGGAATGGCTGAACAAGTTGTGGTATATGATGATGGAATACTACTTTTTATAAGTAATGACAAGCAGGGTGGTTTCAGAAAAATTTAATGAGACTTGTATGAACTGATGAAAAGTGAAGTACATAAAATCAGTAGAACAATGCATTCAATAGCAATAGTATTGTAAGGATGGTCAGCGGTGAATGATGTAAATACTCTGATCAAGACAATGATCAAAAAATTCCAGAGGAGTCATGAAAAATGCTATCGACCTCCAGAGAGAATTAATAAACTCTGAGTGCATTGAAACATTCTTTTTTTTACATTCTTTATTTTTCTTGGTTTTGTATGTATGTGTGTTTTCTTTTATAACATGGAAATATGTTTTGCATGACTCCACACGGATAATTGATATCATTGTTTGACTTCTCAAGGGATGGGAGAAGGATAAAATTTGAAATATGTTTTTTAAACATTAAAATGAAAATTTACATGTAAATTGGAAATATTTAATGATCTTTTTAAATTAACCTGTATTATTCTATATGGTGCATACAATGTAGGACAGATATCAGGAGAAGCTGAAGAATTGGCTCCATTTTGTCAGACCTAGGGACTGTGCCTTTTAGGGTTAGAGCTATAATTATTATATACCTTAAAAATGAAAAGGAATCTTAGGAGTCATCTGATGTCCTCATTTTATAAAACTTTTTGTAGTTCTTAGTGAAAAGGCCATGAATTCTGACAGGAAATTTTTTGGTTACTGCTAAGTGCCCCAAGTCAACTTTCTAGGATTACTATTTTTTCTTCAGGTTAACTAGATTTATATAAATCTTATTACTTTTGAAATCATCCTTTTTACACACAATAAAAGGAGAAATGACTCAATTAGGATGATATATAATGAGAGAACCAAAAGTAATTCATCCACTGTTTTGGGAGATTAATGCAAGACTTTTCCCCAAAACTCCTCTAATTCCATCCTTACACTTATTTTTGAAATAAGCATTGCCATGGACATATATGTAATCATCTAAATCTAAATTTAGAAATTGTTTTTTGAGAGTCCCAGGTCTAAGGATATATTCATGATTGTGTTTTTCTTTCCTTGACATCAGTTTACCTTTAATTGCCACAGGAGGTATGAGACTCACATTGGTGTAAAATTGTGTTAGCCTAAACTATGGGACTTGAATTATGAGTATAGTGTACTGAAGCCCAGTTTTCTACACAGCTTAATTTGGTAATGCTGTGGCTACTCTCTTGGACACCATCCAGTTGGAGTAAAGTTGTTGAAATGCCAAAGCCTCTATAATTCAGTTTCACTACATAGATAGCTAAAATCTGTTCTTTGTATCTATTACACATAAATATGCTATTTCTCCTGTATGTCAACCCTTTCAAGTATATGAAGACAGAAATTATATCCCTTCCCCATAAGTTTTCTTCTCTTTAGATTATATATCCTGAGGTTCCTTATGATAAATTGTGTCCAAATTCTTCAGTATCCTGCTCTTCTTGGCCTGCTCCTCTCTGGTTCCTTTAGCCAAAAGAAAAGCAAATACATATAAATACTGTGTTAACATTCTTTGAACATCTTTAATCAGGGGTGTCAAACTCAAATAGAAATGATGTCACTAATCAGTAAATAAGGTTCACTGCTGCTGCATATTGACTTAGTTATAAAATGTAAAATTATGTATGTTTTATTGTATTTTTATTTATTTTATTAAATATTTCCCAATTTCATTTTAATCTGGTTCCCATAGAGTTTAGGAGTGCTATGTACTACATGGGCTAACAGGTTTGGTGTTTGACTTATCTGTCTTTAATTGTGCCATACCTTGGAGGAGGGAAAGAAGGAAGGAAGGAAGGAAGGAAGGAAGGAAGGAAGGAGGGAAAAATTTATTAAGAAATTACTATGTGCCAGGTACTGTGCTAAGTGCTTTATAAATATTATCTCACTTGAGAATCTCATTTACTCCTCACAGCAACCCTGTAAAGTAGGTTCTGTTAATAACTACATTTTACAGTTGAGGAAATTGAGGCAGTCAGAGGTTCTGACTTACCCAGAGTCAAAAACTAGTTAATCTTTGAGGCTAAATTTAAACTCAGGCCTTTCTGACTCTAAACCCAACACTTTATCCACTGTACTACCTAAAAGTTGCCTGTTTGGCAGCTGTTTTCTCTGTCTCAGTAACTATGCTGGCTTTTCAAAGATGGAAGTACTGCAATTCATTCAATTCAATATACTGACTAAAGCTTTTATTGCTGTATGATCTCCTACTGCTTTATGAGTATCACTTCAAATGAATATGTAATGTTACGTATTCTATGCAAAGTAAGGATGTGGAATTAGTATTTAAGAGAGGAAACTGTTTTAATCTTAATCTTCAAAGATTTTCCTATCCATGCACATTCAATCTGCATCTCAAGGAATATCTAGATGATAAATACTAGTTTCCTTAGTGCACATCTTAGTGTAATATTTGAAAAAAATCTGTAAATTCATCAGTGTGTTTTCTCTCAATCAAGAATGACTCAAAACTTTTCTCACCCATTGACTATTATCCAAGTCAAAGAGAATAATTTTATAAATACTGATAATTGCTAATTGAAGGTGATACCCTGTTCATAAAATTTTGGCAATGCATGTTTAATGCATTTCATAAGCATTAATTGCAGAATAAATACCTTTAAACTAAATTACAAGCATTGAAAGCAAAAACATGCTTAAATTTCTAACACATAGGGTATATTAGTAACCAGTTCAGTCTTTCCATCCTGTCAGCATGAGTCAACAGAAGTAGGAGTTTTTGGCAAATATATTTTTAGCAGGCCACTCAACAAAAGATTTTGACATCGTGAACTATCAAAGAAAAAATAATGTAAAAATTCATAAAACTGAAAAGGAACCCTTCAGATGTTGAAAGTTAGTGTCATATATTTACTTTTCCAAAGGTTTAAAGAGAATCTTAAATGTATAGCTGTGAAGCCATAAATTTAAATGCCTTTATCAGATCAAACTCAGTATTGTATAGTTAAGAGACTAGAATTCCTTCACTCTACCTGTGAAATGAGAATTTCAAACTAGATGAATTATAAGGGTCTTACAGTTTTGTTATTCTATGATACTATAATTTATGGTAATGACATTTATATAAAAATGAAATTATTAATACAGCTTTTTAATGTTTACGAAGATATCAGTTGTTCATACAAGTGGTGGCCATTGTTAACATTGTCATCTATTAGTTGTGGTGGTGTAAGTAGTAGTAGTTGTAGCAGTAGTAATAGTAGTTGTAGTAGTAGTAGCTATGGTCAGAGTAATTGTAGTAGTTGCAGTAGTTAAGCAGTTGTTGTTGTAGTTGTAGTAGGTGATGACAGTGGTGTAATAGTGGTAGTGTGGATGGTGATGGTGGTTGTAGTATATATAGGCATAGGACTAGCTTTCAATAAAATTCTCCATCATGACATGGAGATGACTTGATGTATTAAAATTTATGTTAACCGTGCACAAGTTCTAGTCAATTCTATGAAACTGGATTTTAACTAGGAATCTGATGTTAAATATTTATGCCAGTTGTCACAGGAGAACCAACCAAGAAGAAAATCTGGATTTGTAATCAGAGGACTTGAATTCAAGTGTTAAATCTTAACAATTATTGTGTGAAATCAGACAAACCTCTTATCCTCTGAGTTTCTGTTTCCTCAACTAAAAGAAAAATTAAGAGATTACGCTAGATGATTTCCAAATCTCTTCCAACTTGAGATGAAGTATGAAGAGATTCAGTACTAAAGTATTTAACATCAGGTGATTATACACACATGTACATACATGTACATGTATGGATGTGTTTACATACATGTGCATTCTGTGTGTATATATACATGCATGCATGCATGCAATTTTTTCAACAATGGAAGTTTTTGATTATTGTCTCCTAAGATATGGGTAGGGAGGTTAGTATTAGGGTTGTTGGATGATATGTCACCACGAATAAAGTATTGAATGGTTATCAATAGGGATAGCGGTAGGGAAACCGTGTTGTTTTATGGGGATAAAGCTTTCTGATTCCATCTCTATTTACTTCTAAACATATTGGAAGAGTTTTCTGTAGTGCACATTATATAATTTAGATATTTTTAAATACGTATATAGGTTATATAATATATAATATAATCAATATAACTAATATAACCTAATTGAACCTACTTTGGTTTGCATCCAAATTAGTCAAGGTAAAGCTATTTTGACTGACACAAGGAATAAAGGGAGTATTTAACATATGAAAACTGTATATGTATTTAACATTGTTTTAAGGTTTCACAGAGCTTAAGTTATATAGTCTTCTATTTTCATGGATTCTCCTGCTGCTAATTAAAATACTGCTTCCTGATGTTTCTAGTGAATGGCTTATGTCAGAAGAATTAAATAATATTATAGATAATGTGCTACCATGTAATCAATTTCCTCAAGTTAAAATTACTGTATGATGCTTTGTATTTGTCTCAGAAAATATCCATGCCAAAAAATAGTTTTATAATAAAAGTAACTGTAGCTAACAAATTATACCTAACACTTTGATAAATGTAGTCTATAGCTAAGCAAATTTGAAAATTAATGCTTCTAAGAAGTTGTTTTTCACATGGTAAAAATATTACAATGGATTTTTGTATTGTCTACTTTGATGAATGTTTTTTAACATCTTTTCCACTGAAACTTCCTGAAATGTTGGTCAAGAGCTGCATGATGGGTAAAGGATATCTTTACTGTATTGTCCATAACAATTTTATGTACCTCAGAAAGTAATATTATTGAGTAAGATATTGAGCATGAGTTCCATACTATATCTGATATGGGCATTATAGAAAACAAATGGTCCAAGATGAGCAACCATATCGACCATAGTCAGCAACCACGTCTCAAGACTTACAGACATTTTATTATCAACTGTCCTGGCCTGGATATCCATGATCCAGGTTATGATTTAACAAGAAAAATGCCCTCAAGATTTTGTGATTTTTGCTATTTCCAAGATTGTGTACTGTATATTTTAAAACCTTTAGTGTTGAAGAATGAAAAAATATATCTTAACTTGACTTGCCTCAATAAATATATGATGATTGATAAACTTGACTATTGTCTGATGGGCTCTAACTGACTAGCTAAGTGGCTTGAAATTAGAAATCAACTTTCAGGTATTCAAAAAGCCCTGGAAAACAATGACAGTCTATGGAAAACAAAGGGGAAGTGATTTTTCTGAAAAGTTTAGTCTGTCAGTATGGCTTAAATAGCTACATAATGCTCCTTAAAATCAACTTATTCTTTCTACTTTAGAAAACTCATTTTCCATCCATCCTTCCCTTTTCAATTTGATCAGTCTGGATAATTTGTGCTGAATTTCTCTTTTTATATCTTTCATTTTTTCCCTTCATTTCCACCTCATCTGTGGTGTCTGTGTGCCAGCCTTGGCATACAAAAATGACTTTTTAATATGCATACTATGTACTTAGTTTTTGTGAATCAGTATTTTATTGCATACAGTATTTAGTTGAAATTGTTATCAGGGCTGTCATAGAAGACTTAAATGTACCTACAGATTTTACCAAAATAGTTGTTACATACAGATCATTTTGTTTCTATCAAAAAAAATTTCAGAAAATAACATTTAATATCAAAGATAGTAACTAAATTTGCTTTTGTATTCATTTATATTTCATTTGAATGAATATTGAATCAATATTCATTTAACACATTAAATACTTTTTTTTTTAAATTGTACGGGTCATTTGGAGGTATATGTGTTTGAGTCTAGAGGTAACAGAGTTAAATATTAAATCTAGATGTATCTGGTTTTTCCTGATTATGCATGGCTGACTGAGAGTTGATAAAGTCTAGATCAGTTACACTCAGCTAGCTATCAGTTCCAGCATGGAATACAATACAGTGTGTAAGGTTATTATCAGCTCTGGGGACAGATATTGATTTGCTTTGTGTAGGGTCTTTACACTGGCCAAGCATCCAGTTGGCATGTGTAAATTCTGTTTCCATGGAGTATGAATGCTATGGACCATTCTGATCTCTGCTTGTAGTCATTTTATGGCAAATAGATTACTAATATTAGGTGTATGTTACATGCATGCCTTAAAATTCAGGATTTTGTTGCTATAGACAAGATGGCAATTTGAGGGCTTTAAATTATATGATAGGACTCAAAATTCACCAACATGTACTGTGTGAAGGGATTAAGTCCAATTTCTCCCAAGTCCTAGTTTTACTTAGTATTTAGCTGGCAAATTCTAGTAATCCTATAACATAACGAAAGACTTTCTCATCTAGATTCATATTTAGACATTTTGACTTTTTCTACTGTGAGGCTAATGGCATAATAATGAAAATTATTTAAACTGGTCTTCATGGCATTAAATTGCAATAAAAATTCATCTACTGTATCTCAGGGTTTTTATGGGGGAGATAGAGGGAGTTCATGTAAGTACTGAAAATGTTGTCAAAGAAATATGTTGCTTACATAAATCAGAGGTTATAACGTAAATTATGTGGAGTAAATTCATCTTCCGGGTGAGAAGTAAAGCATGTTTCTATGTTCTAAGATGATCTGTGATATACTGCATAGAGTCAACAATTATAATGAGGCTATGGCTCTCAGCTAGCTTTAATGGCCAATTTCAGAGGAATTACTTATTCATGAAGAACTGCAGTAAGGCATCACTGTAAGGTAGGTGATCTTAAGGCATAAGTAGTGAAGGAACAGTAGGTGCCAAACCATTCTTGAAAGCACAGGTGGATGACTTCTTACAAATCCACCTTCCACCTTCAAACTCAACTAGATGAGCTATTACTTTCGGACCAGAAAAACAGGAAATTGGAAATCTAGTGTGAATTGGATGATTTGCATAATGCTTTTTATACTAAAAACAAAAGGCACAAAACACTTTTTCATCCATTATCTCACTTGATCACTTGAACTATACTTTAAGTTGCAGGGCAGATGTTATATCCCCAGTGTACGGAGAAGGAAATTCAGGTTTAAGGAGATTGTTGCTTACCTGAGGTCATAGAACAGTATAATAACAGAAATAAAACTGCAACCTCAATTTCTTGGTTTCTAATCCATTGATATTTCCACTAACTTTACTGCCTCACAGAGTACCTAAAAAAATTTTTAAGTTGAATCATTTAATACACACACAAATGTGTATAAACATATACATATATGTGCACATATATACATATGTGCACATATAAATTATGTTTAAATATACACATTATATGTGCAAGTACATGTATAATACATACACAAGTGTAGAATGAAATGAATTTGCAAGAAAACCTATGTTCTGGTCCTACTTTTGATACAATTGACTGGGTGAACCTGGAAAAATCATGTAACCTGTTGGTGATCCCAGACAGTTTTCTAAGTCTTTAAATTGTGGAGAAGGTACTCAAAGGGCCACACACACTTATGGCCTCTAGGCCACAGGTTCTTCACCCCCAGCATAGGTAATTTCCTCACTAGGAGCACCCTTTCTTGTTGTTATATTGAATAGTTTCAGACTCTTAGGTAGCCCATTTGGGTTTTCTTGGCAAAGATACTGGAGTGGTTTGCCATTTCCTTCTCTGGCTCATTTAACAGATAAAGGAACTGAGGTAACAGTGTAAAGTGACTTGCCCAAGCTCATACAGCTGGTGTCTGGGGCCAAATTTGAATTCAGGCCTTTCTGACTCCAGGCCCAGCACTCTATCTTCTGAGCCACCTGGCTGCCCAGGAACTCCCTACACCAGTGAAATCAAAGGTCATATTCTGTCCCATCCCTATCTTTGATGCTGCTTGCAGACTTACACAATCAAAAATGGAGGTCTCATAATTCTTTTGAAGTCTCTGCTACTGCCTTGAAGGAGTATACATTTTTTTTAATATAAGGCACAATTGCAGAACTGTTTGTCGAAAACTGTTATTAAGCACTTATTTTGTATCAGGCACTGAATTGTGTCTAGAAATACAAAAATAAGCAAAGAAAAAAATAGTCCCTGACCTCAAGGAGTTTTCAGCTTAGTGGTGGAAGACAATACATAAAAGATACTAAAAAAGATGATGTTAGAGAGAGATGAAGATAACCAGATGAAGAGAAAGTCCTGTGGTGATGAGTCAAGACTGCAGCTTTGGAGAGTGTGGGCCTTCTTTTTAAAAAAGATATTCTTTGAGGAACCAGCCAATCAAAACAGGAGGTTGCCCGAGGCAGATTATATTTCAATGTGGGAAGTAGTCCAGGGTTACAGCGAGCTCCCAGGGTAAGGAGGTTTCTGTGGCACATAGAGAAAACCCTGTGAAGATTAGTTAGGGCTGCAGCCTGGAGGGAAATGAAGGCATATGCCTTTATATTAGAATATTTCACCAGACTAGCTAGACAAGAAGCTACAGGTAAAAGATGAAAATAATTAGATATCAACTATTTTTTAGCTTGGAAATACACAAACCTTGGAGTGTTTTCATTAGAAATGCCAACAATATGTACTTCATGAATCTGCTAACCATTGACCAATGGGCTGGAATTAGGAACAATGAGTAGAAGTTGCTAAGACAAATTATAACTTGATAAAAGGGAAAGCTTTCTTAACAATTAGAGTTATCCAGAAATGGAATAGGCAATTTGGGGAGTCGATCAAGCAAATGCTCGATGACCATTAGGTTTCGAGTATATTTTCTTCAAGAATGTGTTAGACTAAATTGCTTTCAGAGATCCTTTCCAAATCTGAAATTCTGTGTTTCTCTGTCAGTGCATATATTTTAACTGCAGAAAGAATTTCCTAAGTGATAAAACCAGAAACTATGCCTATAAAGTGTTTATGGGCATAAGTAAGGCTGTGCAAAGATGCCTGAGAGTGATTGATGGGGAGCTTTCTTTCAAATTTCAGCATATGCAGAGTGTGTATGGTTTGGGATGCATGTAAGCAAATATTTACAGCTGGAGCAGAGAGAAATGTGAAGCACAGCTGTTAATGTGAGATTCAGAAAAAAACTGAAAGAAACAGACTCCTGGCAGCAAAACCTTGACAAATGCAAGAAGAGACCTGTAAGACCTCTCAGTAAAAAACTACCTGCTGACAACTGCACTCCTTCTCTGGCTGGTTCCGTGAAAATCTAAGGTGATCATGACTTTCAAGGGACTGAGAGAATATATTAATTAGGCAGGTATTGTGACATCAGTGAGGAAACTCAGAGAAGGCCAGGACATTGCAATCATGACATGGGGAAAAAAGTAAGTATGGTCTAAGCTCCCAGCAGCAAATCTTTGTTCTTAAGCAACTTCCACCATTTATCGTGTGATCTTGGTCTGGTATGGTGGAGGGAATATGAAGTTAAGGGACCTGTGTTTAAATTCTGAATCTACTTATTACCAACGTTATTATGGCCTTGTTTCTTCATCTTGCTAGTCCTTTTTCTAATCTATAAGTTGAGAGAACTGGACTACCTGATTTCTTATGTCTATTCTGACTCTAAATATATAATCCTATGAGATCATTTTACCCTTCTAAACTCCAATTTCTCATCTTTAAAATGAGTATAATGGAAATAAGTGGCATGGCTCACAGTACTATTGCTACATGAGGACCATATGACATAACTGATGTGAAAATACTTCACAAACATAAAAATATACAAATTTAAAGGGTTAATATGTCCCTTATTATTCAAAGGTTGCATTTATTTCTAAGAAACTAAAAACTACCTTTGTGTTATCTTCTAATGTACTAATTCACCTTGAAGAGAACTAGAGTCATGCTGAGCCAGTAGTTCAGTTATAGTCCAATCCAAGTTCATCCAAGTGGATGGACCACATTAAAAAAAACTGCTTCCATAATTATTGCAGATGTCCATTGTGTTACCTGAGCAAACACAGACAATTACTAAAGTGAATGTGTTGATAACTCAGAATGCTTGGGTGGTATATGAAACCAAAACAATAGAGCTAGATCTTGTATAAATCAAGACTGTACATTGACATTCATTTATATACATTCATTTGGGGTTCCAGGAATGGACATTTTCACCCAAAAGGAGATAGCTGATCAAATTTTGCAGGTACAGTTAAAAGGTAACCACTGGAAATATGACCCCCCCCATTTTTTTCACTTTTGGAAGATGATCTTGTCAAATTTTAAGGTTGGTAATAATAGGTATAGAACTAAACATCAGAAATTACATTTGTATTTCATTGAATTCTTCTTAAGTACTGATGAGGAGTGGCTAGCTTCTCTCTTCTTTTGTCTTACTCTTTGGTCTCTGCTACATACAGTACTCAAGTGTGGAATATACATAGCAAAAACTCGGAGTCTGAGGTTGAGTGGAAGTACTGAAGAGTGCTTCTATAGACTTGATATGAGTTCCTTCCAGAATCATCCTTATAGTTAAAATAAATTGGGAAATGTCTTTCAATTAAGCTCTCTCATTTGCCAGTTGACCATATACTGGAGCCCATTGATATGTAATATCTTGAGAATTCTTTAATTTACAAATTAAAGTAATTAATTACTTTTCTAAATGGATCAAAGAACAGAAGAGTAACAAAGTAAACCTCTCCTTGGTTCTAGATCTCATAGGGAGCACATTCTAAGACCTTTCTCCATGGGATTCTCAGAAGACAAAAAGGTGGAGAAAACTGTGTCATCTCCTGATAATTTTTTAAGCTGCTTAAGAATGTTTATCTGTGTATTACTTTTGTTTCCATATTGATAGCATTTTGCACTATATTAGCCATCATTAGCTATGATCAAAATCAAAGACTTTGAGAAACTGAAGGAACTTCAGTGGTCATATAATCCAAGCCATAAAGGAAATAAATCCCTCCTAAGTAAATAAGTATTTAATCAATATTTGATGAGGCACATCAGAATACCAACATGTTGAAGCTGAAAGTGATTTTCTCAAGGAAGGCAGGATAACTAGTATACAGTCATAATCTCAGGTAGGTAATCTTAAAAAAATCAATTGATCTCTCAGCCTCAATAACCTCATCTGTAAAACAGAGACGAAGGGAGACTGGGTCTCATTATCTCTTCAGCTTTCTACTAAGGGTTTTCAAAAAAACTACTAAGGAAAAACACAAGCTTGAAGTAGACTGAGTTCCTTCAAAGGACAGCTGCTTAGTGAGTAATGCTGTCTTGCTGTATAGCATTAAAGTAATATAGATGGAATGATTGATAAGTGTTGTTTATTTCAGCATCTCTGATATTTTTGACTCTCTGTTAACCTTGGTCCACATCAGAAAGACCATTTCTATTCCAGTTGTTAACTGTTGTACACTATTATCTCTTGTCACATTACCCTAAATATAGAGAAGTTTTATATCCTCAGATCTACATGTTTCCTTATCTGCAGGGGCATCTATAGTGTTTAAGTATCTGCAATTATCTGCATTCCACAAAGTTTGACTCACTGTCCCTTCCAAAATCTTCACTTAGAATTTGAAAAATCAAATTGCCTTTAGTAGAGACACATACTGCCTAATAGAGAAGAACTTAGGTTCATGGGTTATGAATTATACATGAAATCAGCTTTTCCTGCCAGTCACTTTATTAGGAAATTCTTGGCCCTTCAAGTGAGTAGATATCACTTTGAATGAGTATCAGGATGAATTTGGTTGTGTATAGGTTGATTTATAGGAAGGAAGAGAGAGAATCAAGGCTGGGATGGGACTAGTGATTGGGATTTAACATCATTAATTTTAAAAAAATAGTTAAAACTGGAATCCTGAAAACCTACAACAGAAGATTGTCTAGTGCTTTACTGTATAGTATTGACACAACTTTTGCAAGCTCTCTAAATCCATTCTGGTACTAAACTAGGAATTTAGGGTTATACTAAAGCTAGTTTACAGGAAAGTTATGAAAGGTTTTGAATGGAATCAATCAGACATTGAGCATTTTTTAAGTATCTTTTATGTGTTGTGACTGTTATGCACTCAGGACATAAGGACAAAAGAAAAGCAGCCTCTGCCCTCAGGAAACTTACATCTAATGGGGAATATAACATGTATCTATAATCAAATACAAAGTAACCTAGAAAGTGAATGTCTTAGCAAGTAGAGCAATCAGGAGAGGTCCAATAGAAAGTGGACACTTTTTGTGCCCTTTCTATTCTTTTTGTTTTTCCTTCTTTCTTCATCCCTTTCCATCATGTATACATGGGACACTCTTCCAGGTTATCATGCTCTATCTGTATCATCTTCTCCATCCTCTATCTAAATCTAATTTCAAAAGCATATTAGATGAACTATTTGAGATGTAAATGAATTTTCAAGACTTAAAGTATTTCTTTTCTCCCCTCAAAGGATTTTTTTGAAGACTAAGCCCTTGCTAGATTCACTGTAAAAATTAATAAAGCTTAACTGGCAATAGTTATAGTTACTATCATTATGGGGAATTAAAATGCATGTGATAAACAAAGCATCTATCCTCTAGAAGTTTACACTCAGTGCTACAGTCATGAATCATTTCCATTTTGATGGGTGTAAAATTAGTGTAGAAATTACATTAGAACCCAGGTTCATATTCCCAGTCTACTTTATTAGGAACATAATGACACCCAGGGTTAGATTAAGAAATTTTATAATCCTTACAGTTATCAAGGCACTGCCCCTATAGCAGCCATATATTCCAGCTTCACTTAATAACCCATTCTTGATCTACTAACTTTGATTTTTTTTAAATCCTTTTTTTAATTTAGTGGATAATTTCTTTGAAATACTGCTTAAGAACCGAGCCAAAGATACCACTTGTCAGAATTGAAGACTTGCTACCAGTCACTAGAAAGTTGGTATTTGTACAGTAAATTTCAACTCAGTTCAACAAACATTTATTAGATACCAACTTTGGGCATGCACTGTTGTTTCACAGTCCTTCCTAATTTTATTTCCTTTGTCAGGGCATGAAGAATTGTTTCTTTAATTTAAAAAAGAACTTGTTTCTGGGGGGGGGCAAATCTAGAAAATTTCTTACAAGACATAAAAACATTTCTATCTTAGTTCTGGCTAAAAGTATTCCTTCCACAGTCCTCTAAATGAAATCTCTTGGTGTCCATACTTTATGCTGTATCTCTCCTCAGGTAAACATTTTGCCAGAAAATTTAAAAGATTATTTTGGCGTCGAGTAACATTAATGACAACTATGATAATTACAGTTAAAGGACAGATAAAATTTAAGGAAATTATTCTTTTGCTGGTAATTTAACCTATAGGGCTAGTTATTTGGTCTATGTTGATTAATACACTGACCCTTTAATAATGATAAGCCACATTTATTTGGTATACTTACAATATTAACTATATTATTACTGAATTCAGTGAGCTATTAATACTTGTTGTTATTCTTACTTCACAGATGATTAAAACTGAGGCCCAGAAAGAAATTACTTTTCCAAGGGTTACCAAAGCTGCTAGAAAGAGATGAGGGACAGAATTGGTTAGAGATACTTCCTAATTCCCTCTTCATTCTTAACCTAGGTTACTTGCTCACAAAATCTTTTGGAAACTAGCATATTTGGAGCCTTATAAACATTAGTCAAAAATCTATAAAGCTTAATTCTACTAAATAAATACATAATTTTATGCTAGAAATAGAAATATTTTAATGGGAATAACCAGGGCATGAACTATAAAGGAATTCCTAAATCAGTACCAATCAAGATATCATGAACTCTCAAGTGAAAAAAGACTTCTATATAATGAAAAGTGAATCCTTAACATTAATCCTAAAAATATAAGATATGCAATTATTGCTGGAAGAATATAGTACTAGATCATCTCTCCTGTGCCCAATTGGATCATGGGGTATGAATCAATTTCTCAACTCTAAACAGAAGTAAAGGTAAAGAAAAGGAAATGAGTGGAAGAGCCAGGATGATTCTCCTTGGAGCAACTCTAACATGGAACATGCCTGGAAGAGAAGGGACCCAGAGGACAGCTAAGGAACTACTGTTGTCTTCTGCTAACAGAAGGGAAAAGAGGAAGGACTCCAGAAGGCAAAACTGAAAGTTTACTACCTCTAGTCAAATAAAGTTAGTTGTCCATCATCACAAGCCTTTCTACTAATATCTAAAGCCACTACTGAGCCCTTCCCAAGAGAAAGATAATATGCATCTACATTCTACATTCTATCATTTAACAAGTCAATTTGGAATGAGTTATGTGACTATTTAGTCATGAGAAAGCATAGTCTGCATCATTTGTTGAGACCAATATATCTGAATATTATTAATTATGAATATTATAAATATCAGAGTGAGCTAGATGGCACCTCAAAGGATATTTAGTCTAATCCCTCATTTTACAAATAAAGGAACTGAGACCTAAGAAAGTAAAACAACTCACCCAAAGTTACACAGTCAATAAACATCAAAACTGTATCATAGCTGTTTTTTTTCCATTTATTTTTTTTGTTACATTTAAGTTCTGAACTGCCTCCTTCCCTCCCTTCCCACATGCACTAGAGAGGACTACCATTTGACAAAGATATATGTGTATACACACATATGCACACATGAATATACATATACATACAACACACACATGTGTATGGATTTATAACCATTTGACAAATATGTGTGTGTATTTATAACCATACTATGTATACTTCTATTTATCAGTTCTCTGGAAGTAGATAGAATCATCCTTCATAGGTCCTTTATAGTTAATTTGTATATTGGTACTATTCAGAACAGCTTAGTTTTTCACCGTTATTCTTCAAACAATATTGCTGTTACTGTATACAATGTCCTTGGTTCTACTTGTTTCACTTTTGATTTTTTCATGCAAGCCTTTCTATGTTTTCTGAAAATCAATCTGCTCAGCATTTTTTGTAGCACAATAATATGCCCCTCATAACTGTTTAATGTTTTAAGAATTTATCAAAATGCACTAATTGCTTAGCTGAAATGTACTAGTAACAGTTTCAAATCAATGGGTAGTTGCAAAAAGACTTGATATCACATGAAATGGTATTGGGCACCATTTTCTAATTGTATTTAAGGTTTCCCTAGTTTTTATAATTGAACTAGTAATAGCCCTCTCCTTGACAGACAATTTCAGAATTTTGTCACCATAAAGTGCATGATTAGGTAATGTCCCTTTAAAAATGAATAAAATAAAATAAAAATTCAGTCAGTAATTTAAGGAAAAATGAACTCCTACTTAGAAAGAAGCAATATTCAAGTGAGTTAAGACTTTCCAAAATATACTTTACTAGTTTTCCCATCTATATCATTTGCCTAACAAAGAACTAAAGGAATTGAAGCTAAGTAAAATAAGATAAGAATGTGATGTACCTACAGAGAGAAAATAGAAGGCTTGAAATGTATTAGGCCCGAAGTAATGGAGTTTGTTTTTACTGGGATAAATTAAACTATTGCTTAGCATAAAATTTAAATAGAAGAGAACTTTAAATCTATAGCCAGAGAACTTGCTTCTGTTCTCAGTACCTGAATGACCCTAGGTCAGTGATTAGGTCTCAGTTTCTATACTCATAAAGTTAAAGGGACTGAATAAGATTATTTTTTTCAACTCTAAATCCTGTAGTTCTATGTTAAAAGTAAGATTTATAGCAGTTTAAATTAGTTTTCATGAATTTTTAGGTATTATAGCCATTGATATGGGTGAACATTATTAGTGCTGCCTAGATTACATTTTAGAGCAGATTTTATATTATCTATTCATTTATAGTTAAACATCTTCTTGATGTTATTCTTATTGGCCAATGAAATCCAGGAACCTAGATTATTTCCTTACATAAAAAAGACTTGAAAATGAAAGCTTCCCATCCCCTTCCCCACTAAGAAATTCCTCAAATGAAGTTAATTATTCAGTTTCTAAACTATTCTGAGTTTCAGAACATTTATTTCTTACCTTTTTGTCCTAGGAACTCATCTTTACTTACTGGACTCTATTGGATCTTTTCAATAATTCATTAACTCAAGTCAGATGCTCTATATTTCAGTTACCTAGTAAAGAAGCAGGTTAAAAGATGGGCTTTAATGAAGAAAACAGGTACAACTGAGATAATAAATATTTTCATAATATCACATGTTATAATTTTGCCCAACATATATTATATGAATGAAACATATATTATAATGGGGACTCCTTCCATGTTGCTGTTAGATTAGGTAGCTGTTGAGTAATCTTCCAACTTCTAAATTCTGAAAATCTGTGAATTTTCAAAATACTATTTATGCCATTATAACTCCTTGAGGTAGGTAATGTAAGTATTTCTATCTTGCTTTCACACTTGAGAAAACTAAATCTCTGAGAAGTAATCTCAGTGGCTAGGAAGGATAAGATGGAGCCAGGGCTTTCAAAATAATTCAGTTGGATAGCCATTTGTGAAAGGTATACTATGTGCAGGGCACCATGCTAGACGTTGAGGACACAGAATCAACATGGAAACAATTACTGCTATCAAGGAATTTATATTCTTGAACCAAGATTTTCAGTTTTCTCTTCCTGATCTCTTAAAATTACATCATGATAATGGAAGATATATTCCCCAGGAAAATACTCAAATGTGACCGTGTGTATCTGAGTAGGTATGACTCTGCGACTGAAAAAGAATGGTTTTAACTTTGGTGTTGGTACTACTGCACTTAATTTTTTTTCTCATGACTTGGGCTGGTTATGTGAGACTATTTCTCTTGGAAAATGTTATCTATTTGAAATGAATGTGTAAGCTCCTGTATGCAGGGGGGCACCCAACTTAGGATGGTCAAATTTTTGTTTCTCTGTATCTAACTTCTCTTTTATATATAATAAATTATTGCTGCTTAGGTCTTTTAAATGATTATTTACATACATATATCCCATTGGGCTACCTTGAGAAAATCTTTATGTTACTCATTTACATATTGACATATTTGTGAAACTAGGTATGAGAAAAGATTCCATGCCAACCAAGTGAGTTATATACTGAGTTCCTGGATTCTGCCTTCTTAAAAAAAAATACTAGTTTGAAAGATTTGCTGCTTCCAGACCCCCCCAGTGATGTGTCTCCTTCCATAAATAAGTGTAACCTTTTGCTGAGCATACAAGGATTTGCCATCCCTCAGGTGTAAAGACCCTATTCACAGAAATTTATTAAAAGTGATATTGACAGAAAGAGGAGATTGTAGCTTGAGGGTCTTCCATCTTATGAAGAAGAGTGGAATTATAAGGAAAAATACACAGAGTAACACCTTATGGCATTGAAAGTTATTCTACTGAGTGCTATAAAAATTTAAATTAGCATGTGCTATGGACTCCAGGGCATATTTTAGATGTCATGAACCATAAAATATTATTGCTAGGTGAGGCCTTAGAGAGCATCTAGTTCATCCTCTTTATTCTGTGATGTGGATAACAATTCCCAGAGAGATAAGAGATTTACCCAGGTCATACTACCAGCTAGTGACAAAGCTGGAGAGAGTCTGGGTCTCCTGACATAATCCATTGAGTTTAAATGTATTAGATATCAAACCAAAAAGAACTTAAACCATTCATGTAATAATTTAACAAACTTTTTTATAAACAACTTTTTTTGGCATAAGATTTGGCACATTACTAGAAATGAAAATTCTTTTCACATACATACATGTGATATAGGTTGCTCAATATAACATTTAGTGATCACTTATCTCTGGAAACCAATCATATTAATATGGTTCAACTGTCTTGTCTGATTATGATGTTACTTGTTATTATCCAATTAGTACATTTCTGGCTTAAATCATTTTATAGGAAGTCAGTCCAAGAATATTTTTCCAGTCCATAAGAAACTATTAAAAGTCACTTAAAACCATTGAACTGTGCCTGATATTGGATATGCTGGCTCTGCTTTTCTTTTAAGCATTATTTTAATGTTTTCTTGAAATCTGGCACAATGGAGAACTTTATGGGATTCAGGTTAGTGAGTGAGTGTGAAAGTAATGGGTGCTATAGTCCTAAACCTGGAGAAGTCATAGCCTTATAACAGTATCAATAAAAATTCCATCTCAGGTTGTGGAATAAAAATGTTTTCTTTCCATATATTCCCAGAGATTTGATGGGCAAGGACTAAGAGGGCATTTTGTAGGTGATGTTGTTGCTTCCACTGCTGTTGCTGTTAAGTTCTATAAGTGATCTCTTTTAATGGTTCTCAGAATGAATGAGTCTACTGTAGAGGAGGAAAAAGAGGAAGAGGAGAGGTGAAGAAAAGGAAATGGAGATGAAAGTCAATAAGCAAATAAACAAACATTTGTTAAGAACAATGTAACAGACACCATGCCAAGCACTGGGAATTCAGATGTGTGCCAAAGGAAAGACAGTACTTGCCGTTAAGAAGCTTAAATTCTAATAGGGGAGGACAGCATTCAAAAGAGAGGGAAAGGGGATTGGGAGGAGGGAGTGTACCCAAGGTGGAATGTAGTAGCAAAGTACAGAATATGAAGAGTAGAGTCCTGGGACCATCCTACCAATGGATGTTCCAGGGTAATTCATCAATGGGAGAAGAGAGGATGGGGCAGAGAAAGAAACATAAAAAGAAAGAATGGGCATTGATTTCAGATTGAACCATCATTTAAGTCAGATTTTGTATGTGTGAAAACAAGGTAAAAAGATAGTCTTTTTCAATCTTAAATCCTCGTAAAAGTGCTGTGATGAGTTTCCAGGTGACATGGTCTGATTTGTTACTTACATAAATGGAGTCCCCAATCAACTTAATCATCAAGATTCATGATGATAACTAATCCCGCTTATTCTCACAAATCAAGTAACTGTATCTTAGTGAACAAGAAACTAGGATCATATTCATTCTTTGTGGTTTTTAACTGTTTTAGACAGGTTTCTAAAAAATCATCAGTTTATAACCATAATAAAAACTTTAGTTTAGCAAGTTCTAAAAACCTAAGCAATCACAAAATTCTACAGTTGGAAAGGACTTTAATGGTGATTTAGAGAGACTCCCTCAATTTTTTTCACTTGTAAAATGAAGAGATTGGAGTAGAATCAGGGGTACGGAACCTGAAAAGTCAAGGCCGTGTATGGCCTTCGAGGTCCTTGGGTATGGTTTTTTAACAGAGTCCAAGTTTTACTGAACAAACCTTTTTTATTAAGGGGATTTGTTCAGTGAAATTTGGGTTCAGTCAAAGGGCCACACTTGAGGACCTAGAGATCCACATGTGCCCTCAAGGCTTCAGATTCCCCACCCGTGGACTAGATCATCTCTGAATCCATTCCAGCTTCAAATATTATTACCCTATACATAGAGTCGAAAGATATTCTATTCCAAGTACAATATGTGGTCAGTAATTTAGGGATTTCATTAATACTCAGGGTATGATCTGATTTTCTTCCTCTGCCAAATTTAATCAATAATTTTCTCTGGTGAGCAATTGAACATATATTTAATTATTTGCCTGTTACCTCTTAGATGATTATCCCAAGTTTCTTTGTTAACAGTTCGTATCAGAATTGTTTTTACTACCCATCCAAGAACCTCTTGACTCAGTTCATACAATAGACATTTCATTAAACAACTAAAATGTCAAAAGTTCTATGCTAATTAGTGTGGATACAAAGGCAAAAATGAAATAGCACCTTCCTTCAAGGGCTTTAATCTTTCAGGTTCATCTCACTCACTCACTTGAATGTTTTTACAGGGTTGTTTTTTATGTAGGCTTAAGTTCAGTGGACAACTGGTTATGGCATCCTAAGCAGAGGTTATTGTCACCATTCATCTTGGAAAGAGAAGGATCTTCTCCAGAAATAACTTCATGAATTACCAAGTATTAAATCAGAAAAGACCATTTGGGGAAATGGCCTAAGCACGAAATATCCCAAATCTCACAAATTACTATTTAAATCTGAGAGAAGACAAATAAGAAAAATGACTAACGCACACAACATTATACTGTAAGCTCCTAGAAATCAGAGGATTTTTTTTAACCTTTCTTTATATTGCTAGTGCTTCACACAGGATGTGGTACATTGTATAATAATAATTATTAACAAATGTTTAATAAATGTATGGCTGACAACTTCTTTCAAGAATATTGTGCTAAAGTGTGCTGTTTTAAATGTCAACTCAATTTATATATTGCTTGTCAGATAAATAACAAAATTCCACTTCATTCCTTTTCAAATCTATTCCCAGTGGTGAACATTTCCTCCCAGAGATTTGTTGATTTCTAATGGCATTGTGTTGGATCAAATTACTTTGTCAAATATTGTAATTTTTCTCATATGCAAAGTATGGTGTTTGTATTTTTTTTTAAGTTTGAATTTTAAGTCTGGTAGGTTTTTGTTAAGATGAATAGGAACGAATAATTCATCATCTACAATTTAAAGGGCAAATCACATTTGTACCCATATGTAGGAGAGAGGCATTCATACTGCATGTACATGCTTCAATACATTTTTAGTATATTATAAAAATAGAAATGACATTTTAAACATTACTTTTAGAAATAGCAGTGATTTTTAATATCTACTTAATGGAGAACAATTCTGGGGTCTCTCAGCAAGAGCTGCCAGTTTCCCTGCAGGAAATCCATTCTGTTGACTGGATTAGGAAGTACTAATCAGCATACAGCCATACAAATGAAGCTGGGAACTTTTTCAAATTCTCTGTAGCAAATCATTCTTGTTTTCAAAAAAAAAATGAAGGAAAAGAGAAGAAAGGGGTAAGAGGGGAGAAAAAAGAGAAGGAAAGGGAATGGAAGGAAGATGTGGAGATGAAAAAGGGAGGAGAGGAGAGAAGATTACTTGTAAAATCTTTTTCCAAATTTCTCCACAGTGAATCTGTTTGAGAGGTGTGTCAATAGAATGGGACAGACTGATGGTATTTTGATTTTTTTACTCCAAGACTAACTGGGAGAAAAGAGTAGGAAAATGAAACATTGGGTTATTTGTTGTCATAGTCAATGAAATCAAAATGCCAAGGGATTCTTTCAATTATTTAAATTTGTTTTATTTTTATTTTCAGTTCTAAATTTTCTCCCTCCTCCCACCCCCTTCCCCACCCATTGAGAAGGCAAAGAAAAAAAAAGACAAAATACTCTTTATACATGTGATGTCATGCAGAACATCAATTAACTATATTTTCATCATTTCTAACAGCATTGCAGTATTCCATCACAATCCCATACCACTTGATTCATGATTGTTCAGGCATTCTCCAATTGATGGGCATCTCTACAATTTCTAATTCTTCAAAACCAAAAGTAATTCTCTAAATATTTTCACACGTATAGATACTATTCCTTTTCTCTGTGATCTCTTTGGGATACAGATCTAGTAGCAGTATTGCTAATTCAAAGGGTATGAACAATTTTTTAGCCTTTTGGGCTTAGTTCCATATTGTTCTTCAGAATGATTGGACCAGTTCACAGCTTCACAAACGGTGCATTAATGTATCTATTTTTTCCACATCCCCTCCAGTATTAGTCATTTTCCTTTTCTGTCATGTTAGCCAAACTAATGGGTATGGGACAGTCCTTCAGAGTTGTTTTTAATTTTCATGTCTCTATTAGTGATTTAGAACATTTTTCCTATGACTGTTGATAATTTTGATTTTTGTTCTGAAAAGTGCTTGTTCATGTCCTTTGACCATTTATTAATTAGGGAATAGCACTTTTTTTTTAGAAATTTTGTTCCAATTACCTATATATTTCAGGAATGAGACCTTAATCAGAATAACGTGCTGTGTTTTTTCCCCAGTTGCCAGCCTTCCTTCCAATTGTGGCTACATTGGTTTTGTCTCTCCAAAAACCTTTTATGTTTTTGTTTCATGTAATCAAAATTGTCCATTTTACCTTCCATGATTCTCTCTGTTTTTTGTTTGATCATAAATTCTTTCCTTATCTATAGATCTGGCAGGCATTTTTTGCCATACATCCCTATTTCCCTTATGATATCATCCTTTGTGTCTATAATATGTACTCATTTTGACCTTATTTTAGTATAAAGTATGAGGTGTCCAGCTATGCCCAGTTTCTGCCAGATAGCTTTTCAGATTTCCCAACAGTTTTAGTCAAGTAGTGGGTTCTTATCACAATAGCTTGGATCATTGTGTTTATCAAGCTAGGTTATTGCAGTCACACTTGGGTCTATAGTGTATCTAATCTTTTTTCATTATCAACCATTGTATTGCTTATCCAGTACCAAATTGTTTTCACGATTACCATTTTGTATTGTTTGAAATCTGGTATTTCTAGGTCAATTCTTTTCACTTTTTTCTTTGATTCCCTTGATAATCTTGACTTTTTGGATCAAAAAATTTTAATGTAGGCAGCATTAAAAGCAACTAGTCAAGGGGTCATTGAACTTAAAGCTAGAAATGACTAGGTAATCTAGCTATAGAATTAGATTTAGAGCTGGAAGGGATTTCAAAGTCGACTGAGTTTAATCTCTACATTTTACAAATGAGGAAACGTAGACACAGAGAGGTAAATTCATTTGCTTGGGATCACAAAGCTGGCAAAGAAATTGAGGCAGAATGAGAAGGCACCTGAATCCAAGTGCAGCACCAAGTCAATTATGCCAATTAGTCTAACCCTCTCAATTTACCAATAAGAAAACAAACCTAGAAAGGTTGTAGCTTGCCCAATGTGGCATAACTGGTATTTGAAATTAAGTGGGCAGATAGTCAAATAGAGCACGGAGCTAGAATGGAGCTTGAAGGATATTAATGAACTTGGCAGACTAGCAGTCCTTGAGCTGTTCATTGTCCCAATGAGGGAGAAAGCTAACCTGGGTAGTCAGTTTTTATACACTGTTTTCTATTTGTTATGTGATTTTTTTTCCCTCCCATTCACAGCATTCAATCAATAATCCTTTATTTATTGTTATTTATGATAGCAATCATTTACATAGATTTTAAAGATTTTTCAAAGCATTTTACATTCATTATGTCATCTGATCCTTGCAACAGCATTGTGAGTTACATAGCATTATTATTTGTATTTTGTAAATGTAAGAAGTAAGGCTCAGGGTTAGGAAAGACTTAGAAGAGGAAGAAGGTCTATAATTGAGAACAAGGCCTTGAAGGCTGTGATCTACTGTTCCTAAATAAATATTTATATTTTCAAGCAACTGCAGCCCCAACCTCTTCTTGCAATGCCTGGGGTATATGTACTTCTCCCATTTTCCCATTCAGTCCCATATCATCCACTAATTTGACATTTATTTGATGATCACCAAAGTCAATGTATATAGTGAAAAGAAGACTGGCTCTGGCTACTTGGTATTTGTGTAACCATGGTCAAGTCACAATCTGAGCACTTGTTTCCTCACCTGTAAAATGATTTTAAAAAAAATGTGACACTGAGCAAAGTTTGTTGTATACAAACTTCTATGATACAAGAATGAGGAATTATTATATAGATATTAGCTAACAGCTTTTTTATTACATGATAGCATTAATTGACTCTACTTTTTCAAATGTCTGAATCTAGGGAATTATTATAACTCTATCTCAGAACTTTAGTCTTCATAGAATATACCATGTTTATAGTATCCTCTCCCCCTCTTTTTTCCTTCCATACTTGGTTCTTGAATGTTTTAGAAGTTAAAGGTTAACTGTGAATTAGGTCATGAATGGAGAAGGGGAATTGTTTACAATGAGGCCACAAATTGAATTCAGGATTCTTTGAGAGGTAAAACTTATCCATGCATAGAAGACAGTGACTTTGAAATGAACAAGGCAACTTATGTGCAGTGATGTGAAACTTGGAAAGATTATATGACTGCAGGCTAGAATCTAGAGGTTTTACTCAGGAAAAACATTACCAATTTTCCATTAAAAATCCTACTATTTTTTCAAAAGTTATTTGGAAGACAGCGAGATTTGATTGACCATTTCCTAGTATTAAAATTGAGTATATACTGTACTTTTAAATACCTGTTTGACTCCTATTGATTCGTCACATTGTGATATCTTGTAAAACACACAATAGCTTTCCATGTGCCTTTTTTGTTTTTACTTTTATTGTATAGTTTCATTTATTAATTTTAATTCAATTTAATTTTTGGTTCAAAATTCTTTCCCTCTCAAGCCCTTCTTCTCTCTTCATTTAGAAAGAAGGAAAAACACAATTCTTAACAAAAATGTATAGACAAGGAAAACTAATTTCCATATTAGCCAGGTCATTCATATATGTTTGTGTATGTATATATACACAGATATATATTCCTCATTCTGCACATTCAGTAGCACATTTCATTATGAGTCTTCTGGATTTTTTGGCTATTTTTATCAGTTCTAAAATCTTTCAAAGTTGTTTGTCTTTACAATATTTTTAATCTTGTATATATTGTTCTGATTCTTCCCACTTCATTTTGTATCAGAACTTGCAAGTTTTTACAGGTTTCTCTGAAATCACCCCATTCATTTCATGATAATACACATTATACACAATAGCATTCTATTACATTCATCCACCATATCTTGTTTATCTATTCCCCAATTGATGGGCACTACTTCAGTTTACAATTCTGGTCACCACAAAAGAGCTTCTATAGATATTTTTGGATATGTAGGTCCTTTTCTTCATTCTTTAATCTGTTTTGAGTATAGACCTTGGAGTAGTATCACTAGGCCAAAGGGTATGCACAATTTAATAACCTTTTCAGTATAGTTCCACATTCCTTTCCAGAATGACTAGATTGGTTTACTACTTCAGCAACAGTGCATTATTATACCTGTTTTCCCACAGTCCCTCCTGCATTTATTATTTTTTTTGTAATTTTTTCCAATTTGATGGGCTGAAGTAGTCTCAGAGTTTTATTTTGCATTTTTCTAATTATTAGTTATTTGGAGTATTTTTTTATACAACTATTGATAGCTTGGATTTTTTACTCTAAAAATCCACATTAATGTCTTCACCATTTATTAATTAGGGAATGGTTTTGATTCTCTCCCTGTGCATTTTCAAAGATAGTAAAGAATGATATTCTAAAAAAATGAAGAAGATGCAATTCAAAATGGTTCTATATCCATAAATCATTCCATCACTAAGAATGCTAAGTTTGGAGTCAGGAAATGTAGGTGTAAATTGTACCCTAGATACTTGACTATCACATAGACATGAGTAAGTCACATCACCTCTAAAAGTTTCTGTTTCCTCATCTTTGAAAGGAAGATTATAATGCACTGCCTACTTTAAGAGATTCTAGTAAAGAAGACAGGCAACTCTCTCCCCTTCCTTTGAGTTGTTGTCTAATCTCATCAATGTAAACATTTACTCAGTCAATAAAGACCAAAATTGGAAAGTAGTTTATAATAGTTTTGTTTTGTTTTGATTTGGAGGATGTCTGGGAGCACTTAGGTCAAAACAGCATTGGCTTTGGAATGTAGCAAGAGCAACCAATCTCCCAGGATGGTAAAGGAACAGAACACCTGGTCAGAAAGAGCTCCCAGGGAGACCCATGTACTAGCACTGAGAACAAGATCAGGGGCCATTTGGTAGCTCTGTCGCCCATTAATCAATTTCAAGTCACAGTTCTAGGATGTAGAGAAGTGGTTACAATCACAAGGGAACAGGTGCTCTATCCATGTAAGGACGACAGCACAGAATAGAATGGCAGTGACAAGATCTTTTCCCAGATCATACCAACTTGAAAGCAACAAAAACCTTACAGGTGGCTACTGGGTTGTAAAATCATCAGAAACTCACAAAAGACAACAACTCAGAGCACAGAGGCAAGAAGATCCCAACTGGTTAACATAAGTCAAAGTTCAAGGCTCAGAAAATGAGCAAACAACAAAAACTGACCATAAAAACTAAATACGGTGTGAAAGAAACTCAAGGCACAAATCCAGAATTAGACAATCACTTGCAAACATCAATAATCAAAGCTTCAAAGTAAAATGCAGGTTGGACAAGAAGAGCTAATGAAAAAGATTTTTTTTTAGAAAAAGGCAAACAAAAAATGCTGTTATTGAGGTCTTTGTCTTTATCCTTTGTTCTAGTTTGGTGTTGATTTTGATCTCTGCTCTAACCAGTCAATGATCTGCCTATACACAGAAAATTGATTCTAATATGACTTCCAAATCAATAATGTATAGTTTTCTGTACATTTAGATATAGTCCATTTCATTTGGGGGGGATAATATTTAGTTTACTCCATTTCCAGTGCTTTTGGCACACTTTAGGAAGAGCATATTCATGATACACAGTTGGGGGGCCAATGTATAGTTATAAAATGATGTTATTTTTCTCTTCTCAAAACTGAGTAATATTTTCCAACATGTTTTTGCCATTTTCCTCTATGCCCAATTTTGCTTAAAAGTTACTAGGGATCAAAGTATATTTTTGTCTTTCTTTGAAGAATCAACAAATTCTTCCTGTGGTTTCTTTTTTCATCCTTTAAATAAATATTGATGCTTAAGCTTCACATTTATCTTTGTATTAGTCTTTTGACTTGTGTTTATCGTAAATACTTCAAGAGAAAGTGATCATGTATCCCATGAAATCATGTTTCTTTGGGGCACGTGATGAAACCAAATCAACCAATTCTTTTTTTTTTATTTGACTCCGCAAAGAGAATCTGTTCCTTAGCTGTCCATTAATCTGCAATTTTGCATTATAATGTATTGTGAGAATATCAACATTTATGTGGGTTACTTTGTTCTTTTTTCTAAGGGAAGCCCCACCCGCTTTTTTTTGGTCATTAGGCAAAGAGTTCACATTAGGAATTGGCATACATTTGTGAGAGTTCTAGCACCATTTATCCTGAATAATTCATCACTAGAGATAATTTTTGGAACTAAAACTAAAGTTAAATGTATAGAGAGGAAATGGGAGCTTCCTTATACATTTTCCTCTCCTGTCTGCATTTTTGTCATTTTTAAGAAGCAAGTACAGAGAAGCTGCAGCACAAATTTAATGAAAATGTTATAGCCTGAGACAAAATCTGTACCTATAGTTTTCACACTAGATTTAGTATACTGATCTAGTTAATTCTTTGGAAATGAATTAATTTAATTCCGAGGAAAACTTGGAGATTTGTGCATCAAGTCACCTATCACAGTTACAAGTAATCTTATGCTCAATGAGTCTGCTCATACACAAGCAAGAGTATAAAGGGAGGGAACCTGGAATATACAGTCTGAGAAAGACTTGTTAGATTTCTCAACCTCTTTCAGCTTACTGAAGTGACTGTCTTTGGTTCAGGTCCAGGGCTTTTTACTTTCAAAATATTCTTTTACAAAATATCTCTATAAAGCATGGTAAATGTAATAGTATTAAAGAAATCAGGCTAAGTTCACATGATTCACTTACATGAATTTACAATTCATTGAGGGAACAGCTTGGCTTTTTATGAGAAATTATTACTCAGGGTCTTGGAAATGACCACATGCCTTAGGAGATTTAAAAAAATGAGAATGAAATATATGTTTTAAATATACAGCAGAAAAGCAAATTTTTCATCTGAACCAGGAGACTGGTTTTTTTTAGATGTTCTTTAAATCCCTATAGGATTAATACCATTCCTTTATTACATTTGCCCTTCACAGGTATTCCCCAACCTCAGGGAGTATAAACCCTACACTCCAATATCTATGTATCTAGAGACCATAGTGATTAACCATTTAATCACCAAGCATTTATTAAGTCCTTACTTAAGTGCCAGATATCATGATAAAAATTTGGGATATAAAGAAAAGCAAAACATGACCCAGAACTCTCTAAGAACTTACCTTCTAAGGCAGGAAATACCATGGAAAATATCTAAATACAAACAAAATATATAGAGGATAAATAGAAGGTAATTTCAAAGGGTAAGCATTAGCATTCAGTGGTGCCAGGAAAGTATTCTTCAGAAGGTAGAGTTTGAATTAAGTCTTGAAGGAAGCCAGCAGAGCCAGGATGTAGAAATGAAGAAGGGGAATACTTCAGTCATATGGAGGGATGGAGGACATTGTTTTTGCATCATTGCAATAATTAATCTAAAACATTTGTTCTGCTATTTGTGTAGTTAATTTGTGCAATATCTCCTAGAAATATTGTATTAGTTATAGTCTTATCCGATAGAATAGAAGGACTGAGTTTTTCTAGGTTAAAGACCAAGTATTAAGCTAAGAATTTTAGGATTGGAAAGGATCTAGAACCATAATAATAGTTCATATTGATAACATACTTTGTAATTCACAAAGCTCTTTCCTCATGATAACTCTGTAAGGCACAACATTTAATAGATAAGAAAAAAAGACTTTAGGTTATGAATAGAATGACTCATAAGCCTACAGTTAATAAGGGAAAAACACTCAAACCCAGGTCTTTAAATTCCAGTTTTGCAGTAGAATTTTTTTCTCTTCATTTCTTTTAACATTTCTTTCCCTTCCCCTTCTCTTCCTTAACCTTATGCATACCCCCTTCCTCATTTCCTCCTTTTCCTTCTTCTTCCTGTCCTTTTCATCTCTTTCCATTCCCCTCTCTTTCCTTTCCTCTTCTCTTTTCCTCCCCATCTCAACCCATTCCTTTTCCTTCCCCTCCCCTCTTTCCTTCCACTCTCCATCTATTTCCTTACTTTTCCCTTCTTATCCAGCTCCTTCTACTTTCCTTTCTCTCTTCTCTCTTCCATCTTTTTCCCTTCAACATATAATAAATTGGAGAAAATTCTTTCTTCCATACATCTAGTCTGTGTCTTTAATTTTCGAAGAAGACCATGACATCACAGAAATGATGACATGACTTGCACTTCACTTTGTTTTGAGTGGAGGAGGGCCATGCAAGGTCATCAATCTTACTTTCTCCTTCTGAACCATCTGGGTCCAGTGACCAGATATTCATCAGGATGACTGGAGATAACCTAAGATGCTTTTAGGCTGCCCTTTTCAGATACTCACTTAGAGAGAGGTAATGCGCATTGAGTGAATAGGTCTCTTTAACAAGTAGGCAGGGAATGGCCCTTTTAATGAACCACAGAAGAAAATCTAAAGCAACAGAAACTGTTTTTAGTTGTAATAACTCTAAGTCAGCCATTAAGTGGAGCTTGGGCTGGGACCTATTGTTGTCTAGCCCATGGGTTTCAGAGTGCACTGGGTTTAAGGTTTTATAAATCTAGTAGAGGAATATAAAACATACACAAATAATCCTAAATAGAAAACAAAGTCCAAATAGGGAAGTTCTTACAAACTGGGCGGATGGTTTCAAGACAGATCCGTTGGATGTGAGAGTTTAAAGAATGGGGAGAAATTCAACAGAAAGAGAAGTGGTGAAAAGTTCGTTCAAGTATATATAGAAATGACTGTGACACAGGAGCAAGAAAATGAAGGATATGCATAGGATGATACAAACAGTAAAATTAGATTGGGATGTAGAAAGAGGTGGGATGATGGTATGAGACATAGAGTAAAAGGTAAGGCTACACAAAATTGTAATTTTGAATGCCTGACTAAGGAGTTTAAATTTTCTTTGGTAGGCAACAGAGAGGATTTGAAAGGTTGGGGGTAGAGAAATATCATGAAGAGAGGTATCTCTGAATGCTCAGGCATTTATTGGTTTTGGTGAAATAACAGCATGTTCTTTCTAAATGTAAATGTACATTTCCCTGACTAGGATTGAAGAATGCCATTGTGGAGAGTGGTAGCCAGCCTGTTTCACAGCCAAGAGTGAAGACAGCATAAAAATTTTTAGAGGGACAGATATATAATAGGTGTGCTTCAATCAGTGACACATCATCAGCATTCTGTTTGTGAGCTAGAAGTTCTAGCTATCATTTTTATATTAGATGCAGTTTTGAAAGATTCCTTTTTTACCACTGTCATTTCATTTTGAAATGGTTTATTATATCCTTTAGAATCTAGGTTACTTCTGTAACATTGAGTCCCTTAGGGAGGTGAATTAAGAATAACAAATGTATCTCTTACATAAAAGCCAAGGGTGTGGTTGGCTTTACAGAATGCCTTCTGGATTTTTGAGGTAGATGGTGATACTAGCTATGTTAGGGCAGCTAGGTGGTGATACAGGAGACAGAGTGCTGAACCTGGAGTCAGGAAAAGTTTAACTCTGATCTCACACATATACCAGCTGTGTGACCCTGGGTAAATCACTTAACCCTGTTTGCCTCAGTTTCCTAATTTGTAAAATAAGTTGGAGAAGGAAATAGCAAACCACCTCAGTCTCTTAGCCAAGAAAACTCCAAAGCAGGTCATGGAGAGTCAGACGTTAAGTGAAAACAACTCAACAAAAACTAGCTATGTCAAGAGTAAATATTTAATCCCTGCATGGAGTCAGATAAAGACCATTTTGTCATGGAGGCAAGACTTCCAAGCAGCAAAAAATTAAGTAGGAAGAAACAAGGATAGTCAGAGAATTGCAACAAAAAAGAATGTACATTCTTAGAGAAAACTATTCTCAAATCTCAACATGCAAAGTAAATATTTGGCATTACTTGTTAACTCATAGACAGAACCTGTTTTGACTCAGCAAATTAAAAAAAAATGTTTGTTTTAGATTGTTTCGGTTTGCAGACAGTGGGAATATAAGAAATGATCCTTGCTCTCAAAAGAAAAATTAGCAAACAATGTTAAACAGTATCTAATTGTTAAAATTGTATGTAGAAAATATGAGATTCAGAAGAGTTCAGAGAGGAGAAAAATGATTGATTGTGAGCTGAAATGGACACAGAAGAGATAGAAATGAAACTGGGACACACAATCTGAATCAACAAAGGGAAAAGGGAAATAATGACATTTCAGTCAAGTTTTTATTGATCTTTGTTATTAGTTCTGTTGTTATTGTTTTTTGTTTAGTTTTAGAGCCAGAAAGAATATAAAAGATCATCTATTCCCACCTATATTGTTCATTTGATGATTTGAGGACCAAAAGCGGGTAATTAAGTGGTTGGTTCAAGGTTTAGTTATTGGTGGTGGAACCAATATCCAGTTTTCTGGATTAATGCTCACGTGTTCTTTTGACCACACCCTCATTTCCTCCCAACTCTTGTTCATCTTGCTTCATTTCATATGAAAGCTATTAATTCATCTCTTTGTTTGGAAATCAATAGCTGCCATTCTGCACTGTACTATATGCCACGTGGGCATACCTACTACCTTAGAATTTTTAAAGTAGGAAAGGATTTAAAGGATTATCTAGTCTGACTTGTGAGACAATGCTATTTCTTTGTTAGATAACTGCCCATCCTATCATCTTATATTATTTTTAGATTTCAAGCTGGTATCTTTTTTTTTTGTCTCTTAGAGACAGAGGCTAGGCTCAGTGGGCTTTTGGATAGAGTCAAATGAAATTGCTTTTTTTTAAACTTCTATTATGTGCAGGATAATACAGTCCATGATTCAGTTTCAAGTTGATGCCAGAAAGCTCTCCAGGAAAATTTCATAGTTACCTGATATTTTAATTATTTTCTTGAATTAGTTTAACACAGTGCCTGACATATAATAAGTGCCTAATAATTGCTTGTTTCGTAAATTATACGAAAGGGTATTATAAGACTGTTTTGTCTGCCTGGAAGCTGTAGCAAAGGCCAAAATATATTTATGAAATATCTACTATCTGTAAACACATTTTCATCTTATTTGGAGATATTTTTGGTTGTTTGTTTTGGTTTTCCTACAGCATTATTTGCTAAACAATTTCAAGTAAACTGAATTCACCCACAGAGGTGTAGTGAATAAATGAATTATATATGAAGCTGACAAAATAAATAGAGAATTCATATTTGCTTTGTTCTTTGAAATAAAACTCTATCACAAGCAATGGCAAATGTGAATACCAATTTTGTACTATTGTTAAGAAGCACTTATACCTCAAAGGAACTAGAGAATGGGGTATATCCAGGTATTTTGATAAAGTCTAATGAATAATTCATGGAACTTCACTTTAACACTGTTAGACCACTAGATAGCACAGTGGGGTCTAGATTCAGGGAGGCCTAAGTTCAAATTTAAGCATCAGACACTATATGTGACTCTGGACAAGTCCTTTAATGTCCGTCTACTTCAATTTCCTTATCTATAAAGTGGAAATAATGTAATAACAATAGCACCTAACTCACAGAGTTGTTGTGAGGGCAAAATGAGGCAATATTAGAAAGCATTTGGCTAAGCTTAAAGCTATTAAGCATCATTAATGTCCTTCTAGTAATGCATCTAACAGGATTTTAGTTACCAAAGCTTAAGAACCCCCTCCCTCAATCTTCCCTTGTTTCCCCCAAAGAAAGCTTTGTTCCAATGTTTGGGTTTATTTAGAAAGCAAATAAAAGTATTGTGGATTGCTAATAAACAGTATTGATTTTCAAAGAGTATAAGTAATAATATAAGTCCCTAGAAAAATTGCATTATCTCTTATGTAGTTCACATCAAATGTAATTCTATTTTTAAAATATGCATAGAGTTCATAAGAGTGCTTAAAGCATAAAATAAGATATACAACTGGATGAATGTTAAACAAAGAGTAAACTTTTAAGATATGTAATTTATGTATCCTATTTTATTTTGATGATATAATTTTAAATTCAGAATTTAATCAAATAAAAAATCTGAGGCAGAAAATAAGCATTGTAAGCATTTTTCTGTATTCTGTTTAAATTATTTTGAAAAAGAATTAACATTTAAAAGTAATTTTCTTTGGAATGTTATTTATGAAAAAGCAGTATCAATTAGTAAAAAAAATAAAAACCTCAGGTCTTCTAGAAAACATAAAAATTATGGTTTTTTATTAATTTAACCTTTTATAATTTTAGATCATTTCATTTTAAAAAATGTAGAATTTGATTTATTGGATTGTGATTATCTTAGAACTCAAAATACCAAACCATCAATTTAAAAATAAGGGACAATTTATTCTTTTAAATTCATGAAGCTTTCTATACTTTATATCCTTGAACTTCACTAAAAATATGGAAATAGAATAGGTTGTGGTGAGAATTACATGATTCCCCTGATATCAAGAAAGATTTGAGGAGTAATGGGTCTCTTGAAGATACATCATGACTATCATTTTCTGGACATTATATGTATATCTATTTCCTTACAGAATATGGAACTAATGAATGACTTACAACATGAAAAACCATTTTCAACTGCAATCCAATTATATTCGATAACTCCCTATCCTAATTACTGGCACATAATAGGCATTTAATAAATGCTTGTTTTTGTTGTTGCTGCACCTCCCTACTTCTCCCACTCAGTCCTAGACTTCTGATTTATAATGTGGTAAATCACATCATTTGTAAATGGGAATTTGTAATTTCCAATTTGTAAAGGGAATTGATGGTTATGTAAATATACCCTCAGTAATTAAGATTAAGTATAATAAATTACTTCCTAAAGAAGAGTTTCAAAATGCATTCAAGTCCCAAGGAAGAAAGATGTTTGTACCAGATTGTTTTTACTGCATTTGAAAAATAGGGCCCTACAAAAACACAAATATTAATTTTCTCTTAAAAATGTGTCTGCCTCCTGTCTTGCAAATAATTGCCTCCCCCGCAAAAGAAAGTTTTGTCCAAAATGTTTTCAGGAGTGTTTCCCTTTTGACACACCTGTGAGAAGCATTGTTTGTATTATTTTGTATTGAATTGTGCTTTTTTTCAGCTACAATCATCCATTATCAAACTTTGACTTGATATTGCTCATTATAAACCAAATGCTTTCATTTTTTCTTTATTTCATATATTTTCAGAAGGCTAATATTTACTATTAATATATTATCTGAAAAGTGCCTAAATAATTATATACTTTATAGATAGAGTGGAGAGGAAATGTTTATGTGTGTGTGTGTGTGTGTATTTGTAAGTTCTTTTCCCATGTGGAGAATGATGATTTTGCTTTTAATACAGAAGGATCATCTTTCCTAAAAATTTGCCCTTCTACTCTGAAAGAATGAATATACTTCTAAGAAAGGCTTGTTTCTACCTTAGAAGCTACTTACCATCATATGGAATCTAAATCTTTCTTTCAAATCTGGAATTATCAAGGATTTAGCTGACACACACACACACACAAATGGGTAGTGCACGTGTTTTATCAAACTGAAGCTTCCTCAACATTCCCAGGAACCAGAGAAGATTTTTTTTTTAATGAGCAGGAGGAAGATAGCTGTCTTCTTAAGAGGTAGCATCATATAATTGATAAAGTGCTAGAATTGAAGATGGAAAGATCTGGTTTCAAATCCAACCCCTGATGCTTTCTAGCAAAGTCACGTTGAGCAGGTCCCTTAACCTCTGGAAGTCTCTGTTCTTTCATGTGTAAAATGAGAAAGTTGAGCTAGATGATTTCTAAAGCACCATCCAAGTCTAAATCTATGATGCTATCCACATCAGAAAAAACAGTATTCAGTAGAGATGGATGAGAAGAGTCGGAAATTAAACTTAGTTTGCTAAAGTGTAAAAATTTCTCAAACATGATGCTTCAGAAGAAAATATTTGAATTCATCTACCTCTATCATTTATGTCTGGAAAACGTCAGATTGGGGCAGAATTATTTTGTTACCATTGTCCATAGTTTTCAAGGTAGCGATATGAAAAATTGCCTCTTAATTCACTTTGGCAGCATGGAATATTATTGGGAATATTTGGACAGGAATGAACTAAAATGGAAAGATATTTCCATTTAGATCAAGCAAGGGATATCTAGTTGCAATCACAGAAGCAGGAACTAGTCATTTAAGAAGCCTTTTTCATAGTTTTGTTGATGAAAACTAGGGAAGCATAATATGTTTGTCTTTACCACCTTAAACCTGGGGAGAAAATAGGTTTAGCGATACTGCTAACAATAGCAAATCTACATATGTCTCTCCAATTTTAGAGCAAGCTAGCCATCAGTAAATCAATAAACATATATTAATACCTACTGTGTGCCAGTCACTGTGCTAAGTGCTGAGGACACATTAAAAAAAGGCAACTCCAACTTTCAGAGAGCTCATAGTCTACTGGGTGATGGCTCAGGAGGAGAAGTGAGGCTGGTGACCTGCACAGCCCTCCCTCACTCCAAACAAAGTCAAGTGCAAATCATGTCATCACTTCTTTGATGCCATGGTCTTCAAAAATGAAGGATGAACACAACTTGTGAGTAGACCAAGCTGTCTGAGTGGGGACCCAACTAGCTGGGTAACCTAGCTCATACTCTCTCCCCATCTCCTTCCTTTGGGGTTTACTGGTTAGATGACCTTCCTCCCTCCCTCCCTCTCTTCTTTCCTTCCTTCCTCCCTTCATTCCTTGTCATTCCCAAAACCTTAAAGCCAGTGTACTCTGAAGCCCATAGACTGGACAACAGTGGGTCCCTACCCAAGCTCCACTTAATGCCTGGCTTAGAGTGATTATGAATAGTAACAGTTTTTGTTTCCCCTCCAGCTTGATTTGCTTATTTTTTTCTTTTGTTCATTAAAAGGGTCATTCCCTGACTACTTCTTAAATAAGCCTATTTACTCAATGGGCATTACCTCCCTGTAAGTGAGTACCTGAAAAGACCAGCCTAAGAAGGTCAAGGTCTCCCATTGGATCCTGGGCCATCTCTAGTCAACTTGATGAATATCTGGTCACTGGATTCAGATGGCTCTGGAGGAGAAGGGAGGCTGGTGACTTTGCATAGCCCTCCCTCAATCAAGACAAAAATCAAGTGCAAGTCTTACCATCATTTCTCTGATGGCATGGTCTTCTTCAAAAATGAAGGACGAACACAGCAAGTCTACTGAGTGCAATTAACAAGCAAATGTCAAGTGGGCTACTGGACTTTTTGAAAAAAATAAATCAAGTCATATCAATAAGTTCTCATGAGAAAATCCATTTTCAGAAAATGTAAAGTCATAAGGCAGAATCTATGGGCTGATTTAAAGATCCTGGTCTTTGTATTCTTTTCCCTCAGTTGTCACCTTCCTCCAAGGTGCTTTACATCTGATCCATCATTGACCTCATAGTCCACAATTGGGAAGATTGCTGAGACTAGAGTCCTGAGATGAGTGCAGATTCACTAGGGAATTTGAAACTTCTCTGAAAAGAAGTTCTAGTACAAATTCACTAAAAAAGTAACATCTCAATTTTCTATCCTCCTTTCCCCATCACATATCTTTATTTTTCCTTCTTTATACAGTTTATCACCTTTTAGATTTGGAGGTAGGGGAAAATCATTAAAGAGACAAATGAGCATATCTCGTGTGGTAAAGGACCATGTCTGTCTGTGTTCATCCTTCATTTTTGAAGAAAACCATGACATCATAGAAATGATGACATGACTTGCACTTGAATTTGTTTTGAGTGAGGGAGGGCTGTGAAAGGTCATAAGTTCATTTTCTCCTCCTGATCCATGTGCATCCAGTTTTCATCAGGATGACTGGAGATGGCCCAGGATGCAATGGGAGACCTTGACCTTTTAGCCTGACCTTTTCAGATACTCACTTAGAGGGAGGTAATGCCCATTGAGTGAATGGGTCTCTTTAAGAAGTAGTCAAGGAATAGCCCTTTTAATGACTAAAAGAAAAAGAAGTAAATCACCAGAAACTGTTACTAGTGATAATAACTGTAAGGTGAAGGAAAGAAGAAAGGAAGGAAGGAAGGAAGGAAGAAAGGAAGGAAGAAAGGAAGGAAGAAAGGAAGGAAGATATCACCTAGTAAACCCCAAAGGAAGGGAAAGGGGAGACAGAAGGGATAAATGAGTGTATCCTGTTGGTAAAAGACCATGTGAAAAGTGACAAAAGAAAGATTTATCAGCTGGAAAAATATTTCCTGTATGAGGATCAAGAAGGGAGAGTTCCATTTATCATCCATCATCTGTCACAAATTTGAAAGATGGGAGCCTTTACAGGAAAGATGCTTAGAACTAAAGCCATGTGGCTCAGGTCAAGAAAATACTAAATGTATAGTCAATTCTTTATTGCCCATCTTTGAATTAACTTACTTTTCATAATCCTTATCTGATTTTTAGTTTCAGATTGGAATATTATAATATTCCAATATTATGTTAGATATAATATCTGATATCAACTCTTCATAGAATGAAAAAATTACCTTAAATATACTCTCGGATTAATCAAAATTAAAATATCAAATTTATTAGGAAAATTAACAATTCATTGAACAAACTCATATCATTATTTGTTATTTCATTTTATCTGTACATCTATCCCTACTATTTGTATGAAGAATGGTTCATATATGAGCAGATCCTCTGGATATCCATAAGTATAAACCCATCATTCAAGATTTTCCTGTCTTACATTTTTTTGTGTTCTTCCTTCTAGGAGAAATATGTGTATTATTCTTTTTGCCCTTTCCTTTCTTTTTTTTTTCATTTAAAAACAAGATAATTGCTCTTCTTTGAGATTAGGAACTTACTGATTTTTTATTTTTTTCATACACAGCGCCCAGTATAGTCCCTTATATGCACATGGTGTTTACTAAATGTTTCTTGAATTGCATTGAATTTGCTACAAAAGCATACCATATGAATTTGACATATTTGTTTTGATTTAGATTCGGAAAGTTAACTAATTTCTGTCTGGAAAGCAGGAAAATGAGGTCTATGAAAGAGAAATCAAATGTCCAAAGTTAACAAATGAACAAAACAGCAACTAGTATCCAAGTCTTTTTGACTCTGAATATAATTTTAGAATGCCAAATAGTATTCCTTGATGATAGACATCTCATCCCATGTACGTATGTTCCAAGTATTATACAGGCATATTGCCATGACTTTTTAAAAACTCAAATGTACCTTTGAAAGTACCCTAGTTACCTTTCCTTCAACCATTTTATTAATGAACAAAGTAATTTACTATTTTTAAAGAGCACTAATGTTTACAAAGAAGTTTGCACACCTTACCTCATTTAATCCTCATAACAATACTGTGAAGAAGACACTACAGTTATCATCTCCATTGTATTAGAGATAAGGAAATTGAAATTCACCATTCAGTCTGAGATGGGATCCAAACCCAGGTATATCCTGGAGGGTCCTATTATTCTTTTCCCTAAACTATCCTTCCTCAATTTGCCATTCTGGAAATAGCATTCAATTGCAACATTTTCATCATATTAGACATCTGTACCCTTCAATAAAGATAATATTGTTTTGTGGATCTTGCCACTTTAAGCTAAAAATCAGTTGTTTTACTTTAGTTAGGAAACTACTCTTCTTTTTTCTGTCCAAATACTTAGACCCTTTAGGGAGATTTTTTTTTCTTTTTTTGATATTGTATGAAACATGAAAGTTAAAGTTTGATGTATTAAGAAAAAAATAAACAAACTTGAATACTTTTTTTTTAAAGAAACTAGCTTATATCACTGTCAGCAAAATGTTCCTCTTACATTTGGCTTCTCTGTCTTCCGCTGCACCAGCTGTTTTCAGCTACTCTATAGTGCTTTGCGCTCAGATTCTGCTTATGCTATTCATGATGCGTATTGCCTATGGAAAACTTCAGTTTTTCACTTATCCATATAATATATTAATACTGGCATCCCTTTGACCTTTATAAGCTAACTTTATTTATTACTGTGTGCATTTCAAGTACATCTTTGAGTCCTTTAATTTAATTTAGGACTTTCACTCTCTAGGAATTTTTTTGTGTATAATTGAAATTGCTGGCCAGAATGGTTTTACTCAGTCACAGATAATGTGTATCTAGTACATCAATGTGCCTTGCAACATTTAGCATTTTCCATTTTTGTCAGCTTTCTCATTCTTATGGTTATGAGGTAGAATCTGAGAATTGCTTCTAATTTTGCATTGATCTGATTAGCAGTTATGTAGAGCATCTTTTCACATATATGCCCATTACAAAATCTCCATGGCTTTCTATAGATCTGTATACCATGGCCCCAGAGGGCAGATCCAGAAGCAGTGGTTAGAAATAGGCCTGGTGTGAGGGAAAAATCCTAACTATTAGAGTGGTCCAAACAGTGAATTTTGGACTGCCTCAAGAGGCAGTGGGCTCCCTTACCTTAGACATCTTCAAACAGAGACAAAAGGGCCACTTCTAAGGTGTATTATATGAAGATTACTTTTGGGTACGAGTTGCACCAAATGACCATTGAAGTCCTTTCCAATTCCCAAATCCTATGATTTTTCTGGAGAAATTGACTTCATTTGAACAAAAATGATTAAGAAATTCAGTTAATTTATTATTGGATGTAAGCTGCAAATGTAGTAAGATAGAGCAACTTTTGGCTTTGTTGAAATTCTATTCAGAAACTCTGACCATTGAATAAGTGAGTAAATGGAATGTGTTCCAAATTTACTACAAGGAAAAGAGCAATTCCTTTCCTAGTAATCTTTCCCCATTCCAATCCATCTTATACACTGCAGCCAGGTTAATTTTCCAAAGCCACTGATTTCATCATCTAAGTACTGTGCTCAAGAAAACTCCAAAGTGTACATGCAAATATGGTCCTTCAGTGTCCCCTCAAGTTGCTTAGCAATGGGCACTTTTTCAGTTCTCACCCCATTTGCTATGCCAAAAGAAAAGTACAGTACTTTCATAAACCCAGTGGATCTTAAAATCACAAGTTATTTTAGGAGAATATATGAAGTTTCCCTTTTCCCTCAACCCCAGTGAACCCTCTGCCATGTACCTATTCAAGTCTAAATATCTATAATCTGGTATCATTTGTCTCTATTAGAATCCCTAATTTCCTTCAATGCTCAGCTCCTACATGGAACTTTTCCTGATCCTCCTGGGAACTCCTCTCATCCTTAAAAATAGTTCATAGTTCATTTATTTCATATATAATATATAGATATATATATATATATTTATATATGTATCTGTCATCTCTCTCCTACAGAATATAAGTTCCATGATAGTAGAGGTTATTTCATTTGTTACTTGGTATTCACAACATGAAACATTCTGGCAGTCACAACAGTGTCATACACAAAGATATTCTGTATGAACTAAGTTTACAATACAGACATAATGTGGAACCATCCTTTAAAGCAGAACTCGAATGTAACTTACTCTTTGAAACTCACTACCTCTTACATAACAGGATGGCTAATAAATTCTTATTAAAAGGTCACACTGGTCTGAAACAGAAACCCTCTTTATGGTCAAACATTTCTTTGTTGTCCCCTACGCATTTTATGTTAATAACTGTCTTTAAAGTGTTGATAGAAAATGAATAAACAAATAGTTTCTTTCCTCAAGGAACTAACACTTGAATGGAGGAAACAACATGTTTATTAAAAAGTAGGTATATACAGAGTAGATGAAAGATAAACTTAGAGGGTACCAGGGAGTGGGAGGAAGATGGAGGAGAGTCAATATAGGGAAAACTCACCTACATAAAGTATCATTGAACTGAGGTTTGAAAGAAGGAATTCTAAGAGACGGAGGCAGAGAGGAGAACATTCCAGGTATCAGGGGAAAGAGGAGGGGACTGCTAGTGCAAAGGCATGGAGAAAGCAGCCAGAACACATTGTATTATGAAGAATAGCAAGTAAGTCAATGTAGAATG
>CM053769.1:376511031-376534636 GCA_028658325.1 Potorous gilbertii | reverse complement strand
AGAAGAAGAAGAAGAAGAAGAAGAAGAAGAAGAAGAAGAAGAAGAAGAAGAAGAAGAAGAAGAAGGAGGAGGAGGAAGAGGAGGAGGAGGAGGAGGAGGAGGAGGAGGAGGAGGAGGAGGAGGAGGAGGAGGAGGAGGAGGAGGAGGAGGAGGAGAAGAGGGGAGAAAAACTTATATTTGAGTCTAGAGATACTAGGAAACTGCTGGTGTTTTCTGATTAGGGTGATAGTGATAACGTGGTCACACCTACATTTAGCTGTTCAACTATATACTCTTTTGTTGGTCTGTAGTTCTATTCAAGTTTTATTCTTCTCTGGACTAATGAACCTTTTGAAAACAGGGTCCATGTCTTGGTTTTTCTATTCCTAATAAGGTTTACAATATTTTACAACTTCTTATTGATTAGCAGGTCTTTCATATTGTCATGTTTTCTTGTCAGTGATATATAATTCTTATTGCTGCTTATGACCATTTTGTGCAAATATGCATAAGCACTCAAAAGGTTGTGATTCTCTTTCCAGATGCCAATAGATCTGCATTCAATGCACATTACTTTTGCTGACATTTATTGATGGCAATAGGTGTCTTGCCCGTGGAGCAATTGCAACCTCTGCAGTAGTATTATTTATAGTTCCTTAGGGTTTAACTGAGTAAAGGAATGCTGAAGCCATAGAAGAAAAATTGTTTTCTTTTTTTTCAGCAAAAAAGTGAAAGGTAAGTGGCAGAAATATTTAAACTTGGCTAAATCAGGATGAAACTTTTACTGAAAAGTAACAAGCTTGAAAGATTATAGCAAGCCAGAACTACTAGTCACTCCCTCTTCCCACTTCTCCATGTGAGTTCTTCCCTATAGAAAAACCCTCCTTTGTTAGAAATTCATCAGAAGTCTCACAGGAAAATAGAGATGGAAAGAAACTGAAGAAATGGATTTGCCAAGGCACTGCCCTGACCCTTTGTTCTGGCATTGATTATGTCACCCCATAGGAGGTGTAAGAGTTCCATATTTTCCCTTGATCCCATCTTTGTTCTGACAGTGATGGTACAATGATGGTTACAAGGTGGTAATATTAATCCCCTTGCAAAACCTTACTTTTTTATACTTTCTGCCTTCTTAAGAAGACATTCCTCTGAATGCTTGTGACCCTTTCCATTATTGAGGATGTTTTCTTGAAAAAGTGTGAATGACTTGCCCAATTATGGATCTTTTTTTCCTTATTGATGATACTTGGATAATTAATTCATAGCCATTTTACCTACTGTCTTTTCCTGATTACATTGTTGTAGTTACTATAAAGGTTACAATGTTGTGATTATTCTTTATTGTTTTCCTGATTCTGTTTCATATAAGCCTTTCTAGTAATATCACTTTTCTTTAATGTACCAAAATGTATTTGGCCATAGACCATGGGTGTCTACTTTGTTTCCATCCCTTTGGTACTACAAAAGAAATCCTACTTTCAATATGTTAGAATGTGGTTTAACCCTTGCATGTTTGCCTGGTTGGCATTAATGATGGAACAACAATACCTTCTTCCCAACTAAGTCAAATAAATAGGTCTAACTGGATCATATTAGCAGGAAAGTGGTTCATTCAGTGGCTCCATTTGCCTCTAACCACTTTGCCATCATTGTGTTAATATTCTATTCTCACCTTGAATGAAAGTAACAATTCCTTGATCCAGCTTTCAGTATTCAATTTAAACAACTTTGGAAGGGGTGTTCTATTTAAAAGGTGCTTTCTTAAAATAGTGTTTTCTGTGTAAGTATTCTGTTTTCAGTGATGTTTTAGACAAAAATAGAATACATTCCAGATAAAAAGGGAGCCTTAAAGAATCACCCAAAGCCAAGAATGTAATGATTAGTTTAATAAAGGGCAGATTTGCATAAGCATTGGTCAGGATTTTAAATGTAGCATTAGCTATTTAATAACAATTCAATTATTTTTCAAGAAAATAGATTCAAGATATTTACGGAGGTCCAATTCAAAATATAAGGTATTTTTTCTCATTATACAGTAATAGAAAAGTGGGACAGCATTCAGGAAACCCCATGATCCATTTGCTCCTAGCTCTTTTAAACTATCAAGTTATGGAATAAGTTGGCAAAGGTTGTCATTGAAAGTCCTCTTGCCAGATATTGCCACAAATTCAAATATAATCTCAATTGAACTCAGGCTCTCCATGAAGAAGACCTAAGAAAAGGGTTATCAAGGGATGCCCAAAGCAAGTTGCAAACTCTTTCATGAGACTTCATCAGTTTCTTGCTGAGTATCATCATTTTATCTGAATTTCAAGTATCACTTACCTCAAGTTTATTAACAGAAATCTCTCATCATACCATCACTATGTTTCTGACTTTTCTACCTTCTAATACTACCAACAATAACTAATGACCAACACATACTCCCTGTTCTATTTGTGACTTTGGTAGCTCCCATAAGTCTTCTTAGCCTGCCTTGGTTCTGAAATAAATAAGCATTATCCCCTCAGTGCCCCCAAATATAATAATTACTACTTGCTCAGCACCTTTGACTTGTTAAACCAAAAGTAAAGAGGTGCAAATTGGTAACGTCAGACGATATGAAGAGCTGAAAGTAACATTAAATGAAACCTTCTTTCCTTACTCTCCAAATGATGAAAAGAAGTCCCCTCTGCAGAATTCTCTGAATAGTTTGGATATCTTTGTACTACATCACTTTCCCCCATATTATAAATATTTGTATCCTTCCTTTTCTCTTTCATGTACTATCCTTTAGAGTAAGGTCTATATTCTATCTGGTTTTGCATCACCAGCAGCTGGACAGTGTTTTGCCCATGGCAGACAAGTATTTTAATTGTTGGTTGAAGTGGATTGAAAGAATAGAGGAGATGAATGGATGTTCCATATCGCTAAAACTAATCAGAACAACTTAGGAAGTTAATTTCACACAGCAAATTGACAATGATGATAAAAGATGAGAATAGTCAGTGTTGGAAGGGTTATAGAAGCACTAATACATTATTGATAGATCTATGAGTTAATCTTACCATTTTGGAAACCATTTACAATTGTGGAAAGAATATTACAGCATCCAGAGCCTTTGATCTCAAGATTTCACTGTTATACGTAGAGCCCAAACAGGTCAAAAACAAAAATAAAGTTACCGTATATAATAAAAATATTTATGGCACACATTTTGCAGTAGTAAAAAGCAACAAAACTAAAACAGAAGATATGCCCATGGATTAGAAAATGACTCAAAAAATTGTGGTTCATGAATGTGATATAATATTACTATATTATAAGTAATTATGAATGCAGAGAAGCATGAGAAGACTTACGAATTAAGGAAACAGAATCAGGAAGGCAATATGTACAATAACCACAACAAAGCAGTTGAAATTGAACACTGTGAAATTGCAACCTCTAAGGTTGGCCCCATAAAAAAAAGATATGAAAAAGCCTGTACCCAGACTTTTCTTCAGAGGTGGAAGACTGAGTGTGAAAAATATCATATTTTAGATTTTTTGACATAGTTATTAGATTTATTGAACTTTTCCCTTTGTTATCCTTTTTTTTAAATAAGATACAGCTTTCTGTGTAGGGAGTGAAGGAGGGGTACATTGGGAAATGTAGGTGATATGAAAACAAACATTTCAATATTTTTTTTAAAAAAAAAAGAATATAGGATAAGAAGTTGAAAGATTTGGAGCCCAGTTCCAAAACTGCCACTAACTAGATAGTTAGCTTCACACAGTCACTTCCTCTTTTTGAGCCTCAGTTTCCCTAACTATAAAATAATGGGGTTGGAATTGGGTCAGTAGTTTTTTTTAAAATATTGAAAAAAGGGGATAAAATAACATTATTTGACCTTCAGTGGGCTCTATGATTCTGTGTATTGAAGCAAATTAAAAAGTTGTCTCTAGCTATAGATAGAAAGCAACTAAGTGGTACAGGGAAGAAAGAAAAGGCTTAGAATCAGGAAGACCTGAGTTCAAATTCAGCATCACACTTCCTAGCTTGGGCAAATTATTTAACCTCATTTTTTCATCTATGAAATGAGAATCATGATAACATCTATCTTCCAAGGTTATGAAGAGCATCAAATGAGAAAATATTTATAAAGTGATTATCACAATACCTGATACACAGTAGATGCTTATATAAATCCTAGTAGTCATTGTTTTTATTATATCAAATCCATTTATTTAGGCAGGTGATCCATTCATATCACATAAGTGAAGTTAAATAGTCAGGTGAATATATTCTGTATTGATAATCCATTGGGTTGTTTTAGTTAATTTATTTTAAATTTAATTGATTAATTTTTAATCCGTTTCTTTCACCCTGTCATTGTCAGGGGTTTCTTTGATCTAGCTCTCAATATCTCATGGTTTCTTTTGACTCAGCTTTAGAAATCTAAGATGCAACAGGAACCGCAGGTAACCCTGTAAGACCATGTCAACAGTTCCTTAGAGATGCCATACGGCCGAGTGGAAATGCTGCAGGGCTTGGATTCAGGAGAGACTTGGTTTTGTAGTCTACCTTTGGTCCTAACAACCATGATCACAAAAAGTCACTTAATCTCTCAGAGTCTGAACTTCTTCATCTGTAAAATAGCAATGATAATGGTGATTCTATCAATCTCTTAGGGCTGTGTTGGGGAACTAAGTAGGTAATGTACATAAAAGACTTCGTAAACTTTAAAGCACTATATCAGTGTCAGCTCTTATTATTGACATAGAAATTCATGTGCCCTGCTTTGAGATATGTATAAACTGTTATGAAGGTTAGTATCATGTTATAGCAGCCATCTTTAAGTACATTTTAAAATATATTACTTTGGAAATGGAATAAAATCTTTAAAAATAGCTGCTCTTGCATTATGCTTCTAATTAATCAAGCCTAACTTTTCTTTGCTTATATAGAGCCACTGAGGTCCAAGAATGAAGATGTGGCAGCCAAGTATTGTTGCCTAACCATCCATCTACAGGATTAGAATGAACAATAGGAAATCATTGAAATGTCATAGCAATTACCCAGAATACATTTAGGCTTGATGTAGGGGTGCGGGTAATAATGAAACCTATCCCAAAGAATGGGCTGCCTCAAGAGGAAACGGGTCCCACCTCTTTGGAGGTCAGAAGTTGGATAATCAAATATGTTAATTTTATTATGGTATATTTTTCTTTCAGGTATAGGTTCAATTTGGCCACTTAGGTCTCATTCAACCAAAAAAAATTTTATGATTTTGTGACAGATCTGAAAGCTCCTAATCTCAGTTTTTGTTTTTTGTTTTACATTATACATTCATCTTTATGTGGTTTCTGCATATGCTTTCACTCCCAGAAGCTTTCATAAAAACAGTTTTATTAAGGCAAAAGCAACATATGAGAGGTTTGGACTAGATGGCACAAGAGAGAATGGGTCTAAATTACTGGTTTTCTGAAGAAGCATAATGGAGCAACAAAATAGATATCATAGATACCTTGTAAATGCTATTCCCATTCATCTTATATCTTTTGAATACAGGCATATTAGTAGTCTAAATACCCTTCCTATTGGTATTACTTAAGATATGAAAAAAATGAGAATTATTATATATTTATAAACAGACATTTGCTAAATTGAAGAAAACAGTAGGCACCTCTTTCCATATCTAGGTTTTCTTGAATCATTTAAGGCATGTGGAGAACAAGGGTTTTTTGAATATAGGCTTCCTGATGAAGTCCTCTATATTCCATTGGATAGGACATAGCTGATTATAGTGACTGGAACTGATTCTAACTGGCTTTAGACTTCCACCATAAGTTTGGAACAATCTTGAATGAAACAATGTCCATACTATTCCTGTATTCCTCCTCCCTCCCATTTACTTAATACTTTGGTGCAGATTGATTTCAGCATTAAACCTTATATAAAAGACTGAAGAATTTTCTGTAGCACAAATTTTGAATAAAAAAGAAATGATAGACATACCTCTGACAGTACAGGAAAAAGTATCTTTTTTAAAAAAATGCTTTGGTTACATAACAAGATAATATTACAATCAACTGAACATTTCCAATTATATTCCTCAGCAAAATGACATTTCTTCTCCTTCAGTCTCAAATAATAGGTTTTTATACAAATGTTTAAGGGAAGAAATATTTAACTTAAATTTCTTGTATGTGCAATGTTTGTGCATTTCCATTTTTATCTTTACTGATCAAAGACTCATAGAAGCTTCTTTAAAACATTCCTGTAACTAATTAAATATGTATTCCAATTGGAGTTTTCTTCTTTATGCCAACCGCTTCAATATGTGGGGGGAAGTTTCTAACAGTAATAACATAAAATTACTCAAAACTATGTAATGACTCAGTATTTGAACCCCATGAATAAAATATGAGGTGTATTTAAATTGCAGTAGGTTAATGAGGAAATGCAGTATGTCCTTACTGACAAATCTTTTTAAGAAATCACATTACTTTTCACTTTTGCCATTATTATTAAAGCTCTTCCATCTACTATCCTACTGAAAGCCAGGATGCCTCCCTTAGAATTTTAAAAATATCACTCACTTTTAGAAGATGCTAAATTCATAGGTTCTGCAGAATAGATTTATAGGAGAAAAATATTTTGGAGTTATGTGAGTTAAACTAATCTTCTCTGTCAAATAGCCTTCTGAACTTGACCTCCCTTGTTCACTTATGAATTGCTGAGTGCTCATCTTCCAGAATTGATAATGAAGTGGGAGTTTTCCTACAATGTACAACATTCCACAGTTGGTTCATCCAATATGAATTGAGGATGGAAAGAGAAGACTATTGAATGAGTAGTAGTCATTAAGTTTGTCATTACCCATGGGGCTTCCACTACTCGACATCAGAATGATGGTCAAGTGTTTTATCTTCAATTTCCAGTTACTTTGTAGATATGTTTCACTTTCATATCAAAGTCACCTTAGAATTGTCATAAAGTATATATATATATATATATATACATGTATTATGAAAGATACACACACTCAGGTTTTTATTTTTTAAAGAGTGAAAGAATGGGTCTACAAGTCTCAACTTAGATTTTCATTACTGTCTAAAGTTTTCATCACTAGGAAATACAAATATTTACTTAAGTAACTTTAGATAATTTTTTCTAGGAATTTATTTTCAGTGTTTAATATGAAAGCCATTATGACACTAAACATCTAGATAAAATTTAAAAAATTAATATAAAAATGCAGATGTTTTCTCTGCATGATATAAAATATTTGGATATTTTATAAACTTTTCTATTTTTTAATTAGGAAGTTCATTTATTTTAGTTTTCTATTCAGATATTTATCATCAGTATGTAACAATTCCAGAAATAAGTAGCCCAGTTCTCTTTCCAGTTCTACCAAAATCTTATTATGAACCTTAGATAAATTGAACCTCAGTTTCTTCCTTGGTAAAACTAGGAACTTAGGCAAGATGATCTCTAAGGTCCATTACAGGGCTGAGATCTTATGATTCTGTCAATAGGCATACATACATACATGCATGCACATGTACATATATATTCATATATACACATACATACACATGTGTACATATATGCACACATATAAACATATATTGTGTCTTGTATATGTTCTTATATACACATGTATATGCATATTTGTGTGTATACATTTCTTGTAAGAATATGTGTATTTGGTATGCACCTATGCATACAAATGCACATGTATGTGTATACATATATGCATGTTTATATGCACATGTATAATTTTTAAATGCCATAATTTCTCAACTTCTTATGTTATTATATTGATACTGGTCATGAAAGCACAACTTTCATATTAAACACTGAATATAAATTCCTAGAAAATGATCCAAAGTTGCTTCAGTGTATATTTATATTTGCTATTGATAAATATTTTAAATAGTGATGAAAATTTAAGTTCAGAGACAAATCCATTCTGTCCCTCTTTTTTAGAAAATGTTTCCATTGACACATGTCTTGTCCCTCAATCAATCATCAGGACATGGTGATTTGCATGGTCTCAGGCACATAGCCAGTCTGAGAGACACACTCTGCTCAGGTCTGGGCCTTTTATGTATGCAGATTAAAAAGTTAAATCTGGGAAACTATAGTCAGTCAGGCTACTTTGGGGGAGGAGACTTTTTTTTAGGAAATCATTAGTCCTGTTACATTTAGTCTTTTTTTAAGTTTCTTTTGTTTCATATTCTCTAAATCTACTTCCCATTTTAGTGAATGAATTTTGTTTTTAGACTAATAAAAAATGTAGAGCCAAAGGCATATTCTGACGTTTGGGGAGCAATTTAAAATTAGACCGGAGTGATAAAATGAAATCATAATTTCATATATGTTTACCACCAACATTTGAAACATTTTAAAACCCGCTGATGACAATCTTATTGGAAACTACTCTTTCTGAGTGTCTTTGCCTTACCACCTCAAAACTTCTTTTTACATTTATTGCAAGCAGTGTTGTATAGAGGAATAAGCAACAGATTTGTACTCAGAGGACATGGTAATTACTCTATATTGTCTCTGCTACTTGTAAGCTGAGTGAACTTAGACAAGTTTCTTTAACTTTTTAATTCCCAGTTTCTTCATCTGTGAATTACGGATACTAATACTTACACTATCAATCTAACTTTGTTATTGTGGGAACTTTTATAATTTGAAAGATCCCTGAATAATATTTTCACATTTTCTAAGTTGCCATGACCAAAACAAATGAAAATGAATGAATGGACAAATAAATAAATGACCTGATATCCAACATTATAACAGTAAGCCTTGTGATATTTACCTAAGGCAACCAGCCAGCCCAGTACATAGAACATTGGACCTAGAATCAGTAAGTTGTCGTTGAGTCATTTTTCAATCATGTCCAACTCTTTGTGACCCTGTTTAGGGTTTGCTTTACAGAGATACTAGAGTGGTTTGCCATTTCCCTCTCTAAGTCATTTTATAAATGAGGAAACTGAGGTAAACATAGTTAAATGATTTGCCCTGGGTCACACAGTTGGTAAGTGTCTGAAGCCAGATTTGAAAGCAGAAAGAGGAGTCTTCCAGAGCAGCACCCTAACCACTGTGCCACCTAGCTGCCTGAAATCAAAAAGACCAAAATTCAAATGTGGCCTCACACAAATTACACAGCTTCTGTCTTCCTCAACTATAAAGTTAGGATAAAAATAGCATCTACCTCAAAGGGCTGTTGTGGAGATCAAATGAGATAACATTTGTAAAGCACTTAGCATACTGCCTGACTCATAGAAGGCACTTTTAAAAATGCATCCACCTCTCAAAGTGCTCAGAACTATCCCAGTTCTTGAGTGCCAGACATAATGTCCTTCTCATTGGTAACATTAACCAGAGCTTGTACACTACTGCTGTGATCTTTTGTGGGCCCAGAACTGTGTCACAATGAGTCATGAAAAGGGAGTTTTAATTGGGGTATTAGGAAGAAAGGCACTTTGTCAACTATGAAGGTGAGCTATTTATTATGTCTGGTTCCTTGAATCTCAAAGCAGTGATTGCCATCGTTTTTGGAAGTAGAACGCTCACTTGGGAGGCAGTAAAGCTCCCAGGATTGCTGGCTTAGAGATGGAAGGGACCTTCAATGTCATCTATTCCAATCTCATTATTGTATAAATAAAAAAAAAAAAGAGGGAGAAAGTGTGTGTGTGTGTGTGTGTGTGTGTATCTGAGAGAGAGAGAGAGAGAGAGAGACTGGCTCAAGGTCATACAGGTACAAAGTGGAAGAGCTTGGATTTGAACCTGATATCTTCAGATTGCAAATCTAGCATTCTTTCCATGACACCATTCTATTTCCCTAGAAAGAACATAGAGCCAGTAGTTACAATCACAGATTCTAGTCCTAGCAGATATTACCTGAATGATACTAAGCAAGTGTTTCAGGAACTCTCTGTGCCTTATTTTCGTTTGCAGAAGAACAATATCTATCCTACCGACTTTGCAGGGTTGTTATAAGCATGTAGAGAAATAGGTGATGTGAAGGGACTTTCTTCACCACCAGGTCTCTAATACATCCTTCTCCCTCTCAAGTATTCAATTTAACCTCTCAGTGCCTCCAGGCATTCCTCTAAGGCTTAACTGTTTGTTTGGTGTCTCTGTGAGTGTGTGGGTTTGTGTGGGTGGGATAGATCCCTCCAGCAGTCTAGTGAAGCCTATGAAACCCTTCTCAGGATAATATTTTTCAATGCATAAAATAAAATGCATAGGCTTACAAAGAAAATCAGTTATATTGAAATAAGATTATCAATATTTTTGAAAATCATGAACCTCAGAGAAAGAACCTCTCTTTTAAGCTGCTAAAGTTGAGAGCACTTTCTAATGCAGAGTTCCTCACTGAAAATCCCCTGTACCAGACAAATCACAAATACAGTTTAGAACAAAAGAAAGAGGAAAAATAGCCAAATAAAAGGTATTTTTTACTTTCACTTGATTATGGGACACCTCTTAGAGGTACTGTCATATAAATATTCATTCCTCAAGCTGAAACAAAGTCAGCTGTGTTTTGTTTTCTAAATTCAAAAATTGAGACAGAAACATTTCTGTAGGCACATGAAAGCTGATGGCGAGATACTACAATACCCAATGGCAAAAGGGCCCCAAATTTTATGATTTATACTAAGAAGGAATATGACTCTGCACATATCCTATCCTAGCAGCTTAACTGGATTTCCCCCCTTCTTGTCATAATGTCTCAGTGAAATACACTATGTACTAAGAATATGTTCTTTCTTATTTTCTTTTAACAGATGGCTATACAACTGATGACATTGAATTTTACTGGCGTGGAGATGATAATGCAGTAACAGGAGTGACAAAGATAGAATTGCCACAGTTCTCTATTGTTGATTACAAACTGATTACCAAAAAGGTTGTTTTCTCCACAGGTAAGTACTAAGGAAGAGGGGGAGGGGAGAAAGGTGCCTTCCACAAGGGTTGGGAGGGGGTGGATAGATGTAACTCTCCGGTGGTACCAGAGAGAAAGAGTTTAAGATGAATGAACTCTACTGACAAGAAATCCTTCAAAATCATTTAAAACTAAAATTCTCATTACCTCTATGATTAATTATTTTACAAAAGTTCCCCACTGTTTTGAGTTTGATCTCTTTTTCACTGAAGTATAAAAAAATAGAGAGTAATAAAATTGCCACAAGTCAAAAATCAGGGTCTTCTTGGACAAGATATGCAGGTGCAGTGGAGGTGAGAGAAGTGGAACAGTTTCTGCCAACCTCAATATTTTGACCTACCACTGTTTCGAGCATAGGATTTAACTTTGGGAGAGGCGCTTTATACTTATTGGAAGCATAGGAAGTCAAATGACTCAAACACTGGTTTGGATCATCCCTGTTCTCGATGGTAATTTTTTGATATTCTGAGTTGGTGGGAACTGTTAAAATGTATTAAGGGTAAGTCCACCATGTCAATAAAAGATCAAGTCAAAAAAGACCAGCTATTAAAAAGACCAATATGGTAGGATTTGTTTTTGTTTTGTTATTCAGATTATGTGTGTGTGTGCGTGTGCACATGTGTGTGTCTTTTAAGAGTAACTTGGTACCTCTTTAAATAACTGCCTGTTCTGCTTTCCTGCCAAGAAGTTTTATCAGACCATCCATTGGTACAAAGAAGAAAGAAAATCAACAGCATTAGTATTTTTGATGGCTAAGCTCAGTTTTAAAAACATAATTTTATGTTTTCTTTGCAAAACCCAAGAAGGGTGCAGAAAAAGATTTTAAATACTGAAGTATTCATTCAGTGACAAACAATCAATGCAAAGGAATTCTTCATTTTGGATGGGCCTGATCCCAATCTAGGGAAGTCTAATGGAAATGAGGTCTTCTGTAAGCAGCTAATCCTATGTCAGCTGCCTTTTCTATTCACTTTCTGGTGATATTCCAACGCCTTTTTGTCCCAGCAAGTTACTTGAAACTGCAGCATGGTACTGGTGGATAAAATCAAAATGGTGTCCAGATTGGAGAAAGGAATGAGGAAAATAGATCTCCATTCCCCCTAGGCTTCTGAACCTTTAGGAGTGGCCTTCATCAATGACTTTATCCCTATTTCCTCTTTCAACTTTAGTCCTCTCTTTTAGACATAAGGAAGCAAAATAAAACTTTCTCTCAGAAATATTTGTTTTTCTCCTTTTCTAACAGTTTGTCTTTGGATCCATTTTAATGCAATGCCATGTTTGGGTAATATCCCCCAAATCCCACCATCACCAATATTGACTCTTGCCTGGAATGAACAAGAAACGGGATGGGATTAGAAGGCATTAGACAATAATTGGAGACAGAGATGTCTAAGAAACTTGGATTGGGTTAGATTGATTTGACAGATCAAAGTCACATTTTGCAGGGTATACAGTGCCATGCAAGAAAGTCTCTATTTTATAGATAATATCCAAAGATTTTTACATAGAGAAGTGATATGACTAGAATCATAAATTTAGGGAATTACCTAAACTGGTGTGAGAGGGATGTAACGAGTAGGTAAAAAATTGGAGGCAGCAAGATGGGTTAAGAGGCTATTCCAATGCTAATAATGAGATGAATTGAAGGCAGGAGCAAGGTGATGAAAAAACTAAAAAATATTACAGTGGAAGGATCAATATGCTTTGCAATTTATTGAATATCTGGGGAAGGGAAGAGGAAAATGTCGAAGATCACTTGAAGGATAGGAGTAGTGATGAGTCAGACTGCATCAGTGATGCAATAGATAGATCAGTGAGCATAGAGTTAAGAAGACCTGAGTGTAAAACCATCCTCCTTACTAGCTGTCATTTAGCTTCTGCCTCAATTTCCTCAATTATAAAATGAGAATAAAATTGCCTCTACCTACCAGGGTTGTTGATATACAAGTATGTCATTGAGGAAAGGTTGTAGGATAAGAAGAAAACATGAATATAGAGAGATAGGTGCTATTTATAGAGCTAATAACCAAATGTGAATGAATGAGATCAATAAGGGAAAACTAATACAGAAAGAAAAGAAGGTGCAGGATAGACTATGAGAGGAGATATCCATGCCATGTTCAAGTGGAGTAATCAGAGAGGAATTGAAAAAACCCTCATTGTCAGGGAAGCTGAGGGAACAGGATTGTCTTGGATGACAGGATAGTCAGTAATGTCAAAAGCTTCAGAAGGGAAGAACAACAAAAAATTACATTCCTTTGGACTTTGGGATTTTGGAGAGTATTATTTCCAAAAAGTGATGGGAAAAAATTCAGATTGCAAGGTATTAAAGTTTCTTTACCTCCCAACATCCTTATAATTATTTTATGGCTAAATAAATTGAAGTTCATAGTGCTTAAGTAACTACAAATAGAAGGCATTGTAGAGAGACCACAAGACTTGGAGTCAGGAAGACCTAAGTTCAAATCCAGTCTCTTACTGTTAGTACCTTTGTGACCCTGGGCAAATCATTTAATTTTTTTGCCTTAGTTTCTTTGTAAAATGGAGATGATGACAGTGTCTACCTCCCAGAATTGCTGTATCAAATGGGATAATAGTTTTAATGTATTTAGCACATAGTAAGCACTATATAAATGTTAGCTATTACTTCAGCAATGTCACCAGTGAGGAGTCAGAAGTCAAACCTAGCTATGCCTTATTTCAAGTTCGTTATGCCAAAACCACTTTTCATCAAAAAGTCTATTCACAGAAGGAGCATCTTTTTTGCCAAAGAGCAGTAAGTGGGTCTATAACTATATGTGAAGAAGAGATGTGCCAGCAGGTAGTTATATTTTAATGATAGCAGGCACTTCCAAGATATCAGATGATAGTCATGCTTCCTAAACCTTCTCTTTCAGGCTCTTACCCCAGGCTGTCCCTCAGCTTCAAGCTCAAGAGGAACATTGGATACTTCATCTTGCAGACCTACATGCCCTCCATTCTGATTACGATTCTCTCATGGGTTTCCTTCTGGATTAACTATGATGCTTCAGCAGCACGAGTAGCTTTAGGTAGGCCATTGTCATGTAGCTTGGTGAAATTTGCTTTACCTTGAACTTGTGATGCAAGATGAGGTCAGATTCGGACATGCTAAGAAGATTTGGCTGTTAGGCCTTGGGCAATCTAATACAGCATTAAATCAATTAAGCATAAATTAAGACTCTTTCATGTATTAATTAGTTAAGCGTATGATTGTTGGTAATGAAATTAGTCCCATCATCTTGATGTTATTATTGAAGCATATTTCATAAAACATTACTCATGATTATTTCATGGTATCTGTTCAAAATATATCAGAATTCAAATTATTTATTTCAAGTCAACCTTTTTTATGGGTGATAAACATAGAGATATAATGGTGTATATTTAATAACTTACCAAGATGCCAAAAGATCAAATTCTAAATCTCTGTAATATTTGTTTGGAGTTTGGATGGCAGGAAACACAAAAATAGGCATACTATTAAAGCAAAGCTGTCATAGCTTATCCTATTCTTGAGAAAGTTCAAGTTATTATATCAGAGGGAGGGTGAGAAGAGGAAAGAGACAGTAATGAATTATGCATCCTGGGAATTTTGGTAGTTTAATTGTGAAGGATAAGGTAGTGTAGAAATGTTCCACTGTGTTCCTCACAGAACATCATTTACTATATACAGAGTTCCTGAAATAAAAGAAAAAGAAAATGATACTTTTCTTCAAACCTCCTTAAGGGGAATTGGACTTACAGACAGAATATTCTTGGTGTAATTGTCAGAGACAGACATGAGGATGGAGAAACCATTAATGTGTTAGCATATTTTATGATAAAGGATTTCCAAATATGGTGATTTAGTTCAATAGATATTAAATGCCAATTCTGTATCCAGAGCTTTGTCATAGCAGATACAAAGAAAAATCATATATAGTCCCTGTCCTCATGGATCTGACATTCTAGAAAAAATAATCCAAGGAATTCAATTTACCATATTTAATGCAACTTTCTTGTTCTTTCAGGAATTACCACCGTACTCACAATGACAACCATCAATACTCATCTTCGAGAAACCCTCCCCAAAATTCCTTATGTGAAAGCCATTGACATGTATCTTATGGGGTGTTTTGTCTTTGTGTTCATGGCACTGCTGGAGTATGCATTGGTCAACTACATCTTCTTTGGTAGGGGACCTCAACGTCAAAAGAAAGCAGCTGAAAAAGCTGCCAATGCCAACAATGAGAAGCTGCGCATGGATGTCAATAAGGTAAATGAGTCCACAATCTTATTTCATATTCTCTCTTTAATTTCCCCACTATAGACATGGTATTAGTTTAGAGAGAGAAAAACAAACTATATCATAGGATAGGATTTTAGAATGAGTGCAAATCAACTAAGATAACATGATCCTCAGTCACTCTTGTCCATAATATTTTTCATGACCATTTACATTTAATTTATTAATTTTAGACTTAAAATAATTAATAGTTTTATAAGTGATTGACCTATGAGAATCAAACAAGACCAAGAATTGTCAGTCAAGCACTAGGATACAGAAACATCCTTGGTGTACATGACATCATGTACACTATCAAAAGGAATTAATCTGTATCGTTCCCTCAGGACTGGTTCTCAAATAGATATCTATCCTGTTCTTAAAACTTTCCAGAGGAAGGGAGAGCCTATTTCCCTTGATTAGAATTTCAACAGAACTATTCTTTTATTACTGAGCCTACATCTTTTAAATGACTCCTCATGATATAAAGAATATTAATGCAGATTCTAGCCTCATTTAAACTATACAATCTCTTGGGGCAATATGTTTGTATCTTTCACATACTAAAGCAAACAAAATCTATCTTCATCTATACTACATAGATGATTTGATTGGTAACTTTTACCCTTGTAATTAGTCTAAAAAGGGTGAATGAAACACATCTCAATATATGTTTGCTATAAAATCTATAGAAAAATTATATCAAAGTTCACCAATTACTTCTGAGGTCAGAACACCTGGACCCATCATAATTAGCCCAAAGGTGATGGTCACAATCTGCAGAGATTCCAAGCACTCTGATTTCTGGTTTTTATCTCATTTTGGAAGGAGGTCAGAATATTCACCATATAGGATTTTGTTGTTACTTTTAATATTATCACTATCGTGAATAATGTCACTCCATTTCTTGTTAAGACATTTTCTTCCTGGGAGTAGACAAAATGTAAGCAGTTATTTTTTCAGGTTTCTTAGTTTCCAATAATCATCTAAGTAAGGGTTTTTTAGGAGTCCATGGGCCCCCAGGAAGTTCATGGCTAACTTTCAGAGAGCCCATGAAATTGGATGGGAAAACATTTATATATTTTCATTAATAACTGATGGAAATTTAGCATTTCCTTTGGTAATTAAAAATATTTTGAGGATTCCATGAGTAGGCCCATCATACACAAACACACACACACACAAACACACACACACAGTTAAAAAAATCCTGATCTAAATATTTTTACTGCTTTGGTATATCCAGATTATAACATGACTTTGGGTGGGGAGGAGAGAAATAATCTTCCAATGTTATTTGAGTCCAAACCATAGGATATTAGAATTGGAATGAATCTAAGAACGCAGAATGTTAGGACTGGAAGAGAACTTAGAGGTCATCTTTTCCAACCCTTTATTTTATAGAAAAGGAAACCTATGCTTAAATAGATGAAATGACTTACTTAAAATCACACAGCTCTGAACAAAGAGGAAGGGATTATAAAGTGAACCCCTGGAAAAGAAAATAATTACAAATAAATCATCGTCATTTTATTCAACTGATTATGCATGAAAAGCCCTGACTATAAAAACTGATAATCCTTAGTCAAAGCAAGTATTACTTACTTAATCAGTTGAATTTATACTGCTATTCAAGGTAAAAAATATTTAAATTTTCATCAGTTCCATGCCCTTCAATAGCTTTCTGGAATCTTTTTTGAGTGTCCTACCTCAGTGAATGGGACGTTCTGCAAATGACATTTCTACACAGAACACTTCTGAATTCTTACTGATTAGTCTAACATTTTCTTCTTGTGATGATTTTAATTTGCTCCTACTTTTTTTTCCTAAGTGTTATTTCTTCTATCCTTGTCTTTTTTACCTTTCAATTACTTCCAGATGATTAAATGTTCTTATACCTCCTCAATTCAATTCATTTTTTGTACAAATACCCAACTACATATACATTACTCTTTCTTTCTATATCCAATTCACTATATATGGCTACCCTTTTGCTGTCCTGGCCCTTGCCTCTCTGAAAAACCCCAATATAGTTTCTATACTACTACTATTTAATACTATCATGCTACATATTGACTATAGTTTTCCACTCAAAGATGCACCAAAGTCTCTCACATAAGCTCCTTTTTTTCACTTTCTTCTCTCATGTTATGTGATATGCAACTGAGAATGATGAGCACTTGGGACCCTGTCTTTATGTTGTGAGTTTGTGTCTTGTCTTTACTAGTACACTTGACCTATATGTAGCCTAAAGGCCCTGAGCAGTACTGATTTTACTATGAGTTAAAGATAATGTATTAGAGAGAAACTGAGTAAAAATTTCATTCTGGTACTTTGTGGTCTTTTATTGTAGCCTTGAAACACCATTTGCATTTATTTATATCCAAGCTAACTTTGACCACAAATCCAATCTAGCAGTATCAATGAACTTAATTAGCACATTCTCTACTTTGTCTTCCAGATTTTTTATAAAGATATTAAACAAAATGGGACCCAATATCGATCTCTCTGGGACCCTACTGGAAACCTCTCCCCAACTAGACGGACTACCAATTACGATTACACTCTGTATACGGTTAGATAGCCAGTTTTTGATCCATTTATTTGTACATTTGTGGGAGCCAATTTGTATTAGCTGTTCCCTTAAGATAATGTATGGTGCTTTAGCAAATGTCTCATTGGCATCCAGATATATACTATCTGCTAAAATTATTCTAATGATCAAGTGTAATAAAGAGACCCTAGAGGGGTTATGAGGGGTTGTTTGTAATATAGCCTTGTTGTTTATAGCTCAAGGTCTAGTTAACCAAATGGATCATATTGAGATTCTTTCTCATTATTTAAAAAAAATAGTTTGTATTTCAAAGATGACCCATGCACATGGTTCCATTTTTCATGTTTTCTTTTGTTAGAGGTTAGGGGTGGGGGTTGCTTTTCTCTCTGATGGGTATTCTCAGTTTCTAATGGTAATGTGTCTTCTAGCCTGAACTTATGTATTTATGTACAAGAAATGTTAAATTTGCATCAAGTCCTTGTCAATTCATTTTCATTTAGTTTTGACCTGAATGTTAACATTGCTGATTCAGATCCATTGCAGTAATAGGTGAAATGAAACAATTGAGTTTCTGATCTGTCAGATTCCCTGACTTCAGTGGATTTCCCATAGCCTCAAGAAGAGCCTATTTTTTGGCTGGGGGTTACAATATAGTCATACAATCTTCATATAGTCTCAATTTTAGATTATTTTTATATAATCTATAAATTTAACTCTCCCTATATAATTATATTTTCTAATAAGAATTCCCCTATCATCATTTTTTGTGAAATTGGCTGTTACTGACCCTTTTCCTGTAAGGACTTGATGCTTGATGCTCTTTCATTATTTTGTCCTTCTAAATTTTCCATGTCTCTTCAAGTTTGTTCTGTGTTAATATGTGACCAGATCACAGGCTTCTGGGTGCCTCATTCACTGCCTGTGATGTTATAGTTGGTACTGGGTTCTGCTCTGTGTGTGAGTAATTTTACAGTGCTTCTTAAGACAGTTGAAGGATGGGATTTCCAATTCATAGATGCCATATTATACATTTTATCAGAATTATTCATTAGATACTTAAATTGGGAAAGATATTTCAAAGGACATATTATGTGTTTTGTGGTCATTCATTCATTCAATAAGTATTTGTTGACCCAGCTGTATTATTAGCTCAAAGATATCTAATTCACAATGCTGGTGTTTTCAAACTGGAGCTTCTATTTTACATTGATAAAGTAAATTGAAGCCTCAAGGATTCTTCTTTGAATAATTTAAATCTTACTAATCTAGAATGAAATGTATATGAGAAAATGTTCATATCTATGGTGAAAATAGTTGAAATGGGTTGAAAATATACAAAAAGTAAAGGGTCAGATCCCTTTAGATGAGTTTTATACTTTTAAGTTGACTGTTGCTTCCACTTTGAAGTTCAGCAGCTTTCTCTGATCATGAGGACATTGTATATAGAAAGTTTATTTTCCTAGGGCACTAAGTGATAGACTTGATGGCTTACAGGTGTTAATGTTCCAAACATGCTTGGTGATTTGTATTTATTAATAACTTAATCTTTTAATTTATTTTTTGAATTTTTTAGATATTACCTAATTTGACAGAATGAGTCTAGAATATAATAGAAAGTATATTTATTTAAAATCAAGGGTCAGTGTCATTCCTTGAAATAAGAATTTGAATATCTTCTGCATTTAAGTGCTCTTTCTTTCGCCAGTTTGAAGATTTTCTCACTCTTTCCTTTCAACTGTATATATGCAAACACGTATGTATTACTTGTGTTCATTTTTATTGCATACATAATCATGAATATTCACATTGCCTAGGTCATAGATACTGATCAGAGTGAAATGTGTTATAATTAAAGGTATATAATGTAGCGTAAGTATATCATGTAGCAACTTGGAAAATTTGTTTTTAAAAAAAGTAGATATACAAATCTTTCATTTCAACTGCAAGTCTGTATGGACCACACCCACATTTATCTTTTTTTCTTCCTCCCTCCCAACTCTCCTCTTATTCAACTTTGTATTATTAGACCAGAACAATTTGATAATTCAGATTAACATTAATTTTTTGAGAGGAATATGGTAGTACACACCTGTAATCCCTAATACTGGGGAAACTGAGTCTGGAAGATTGTTTGAACTCAGGAGCTCAGAAGTTAAACCAAACAGGTATATGCACTAAATTCAGTGTTAATATAGCCATCTCCTGGAAGCAAGAGGATCCCAGGTTGCCTAAGGAGGGGCAAACTAGAAATGATGCAGGTCAGAGTTCCCATGCCAATCAGAGTGGGATTGGGTCCATAAGTAAGTCCTATACTTTGAACCTGAGCAAGGTAGGGAAATCCAGACTTTAAAAATGATAATACTGAATAATTTGATGAGCATGTTCTAAAGAGAAAATGCTGCTCTAGATAGACATGTTGAGGTCTGTGGGAGAAACAAGGGTGAAAAAGAAAAGGTCTCTCTCTACTCTTATGTAAAGTATCCTTCAGGACTTCCTCTAAACATGGATCCTCATGGGGAGGATGAAGCCATAAAGAAACTAGAAAAGATAGGATGACTGTGGAACTAAGGAAGGGGCACTGGAATGAGAGTGCTAAAATGACTCAGTCAGTATCTAGCTATGAGAATCTGTGGAACTCTTTGCTAACTCAGTACTTTGGGGACTCACTTGCCTCATTTGTAGAAGTAGAGAGTTAGAGTAGTGACATAGCAGATCTTTTCCTTGCCCTTATAAATATATATGTTCTTTATATTGATTAATTTTAATATTGATGTTTTGAGATACTTTCTAGTTTTACCATGATTATCTAGTTACTTATATTATTGCTATGTAACTTTTGTGTACTGCTTTATTATTATTTTTCAATGTGCTTTCATATTCGTTACTTCTATATCATCATAATACCCTCTCAGGTAAATAAATGAGGAACTATTATCCCATTTTGTAGATGATGAACCTAAAGCAAAGAGTGATCTACAATAACATAATGAATCAGTGGTAGAGCAAGGGCTGTTGAGCCCAACTTTCTTTAATCCTACTTCATTGTTTTTTCCCAACACCACATCAGTACTTTAGGAATTTTCTAGTGATTTGTAATTCCTGAATCAGATTTTATTTTCTCTTTTGCTCAGTTAAGAAGGTGTAGCCTCACATTTATTCACTATTTCCCCAAATTCTCCTAGGAGATACACGTATATACATACATATATGTGTGTGTGTGCATGTATGTGTATATATATATGTATTCATATATTTATGTATGTATATGTGTGTATGTGTCTCCTAGTGGGGTCAACCTGGAAGTCACATTGATTTTATCAAATTGGCTTTGTCTACCTGATCCTGAAACCATAAATGTAGGAGCCAGAGTTGGCATGGGAAGCCGTCACACTTTATATACTATCATTTGCCATGCTACCCTCAGTACTAGGCAAAGTCATGTGTGAAACAGGAAGAAAGGAAGGAAGGGAGGGAGGAAGGAAGGAAGGAAGGAAGGAAGGAAGGAAGGAAGGAAGGAAGGAAGGAAGGAAGGAGAAAGAAAGAAAAAAGAAAGAAAGAGAAGGAACTAAGGAAACAAGGAAGGAAGAAATTTTAATGAGAAATGAGAAATAGGATCCTATAAATACTCAGTCATGGAAGTCATGGTTTCTGGATGCTCAATTGGAAATAGATACTGAGATAAAAGTGAGTTATGTAGTACGTGGTTCAAAGAGTTTGTTCTTGAAAAAAAGGCTAGGCAAAGCTAATAAGCTAGATAAAGAATGCTACCATGGCATGCATTTGAAGAAATGGGAATTGCATTAAATTTTTATCAACCATCACCCTATTAATATTAAATTATTTTATAAGACAAGTAAAGTGGCTAGGATGATCATTAGTTTCCGAGAGAAATTAGATCTCATTTTATAACCACTAACAGAGAGGAAGTCCGCAGTAGCTCCAGATGCTTATTTAATTGGGACAAGGGGTTTCTTGGGAGATATAATGCAAATGGACCCTAAAATCAGGTCTTTTGCTAAATAAGCTTGCAATTCCTCTCCCAGCAGATTTCTGCAACTTTCTTTCACTGCAATAGCCACTGTTAGTTCATTTTGGATCACTCAAACCTGCTTAGTATCCTACACTGCTCCATCTTGGCTCTAGGGAAATCCCTCAAGATTCATGTCCTCATGGGGCCTAGGTTCCCACTTGGCTGCTACAGAACTCTGTATACTCACTTTTTGGGTTCCCAATTTGACACACCACAGGTCTATACTTTGTTGACTCCATAGGACACCGTGCTATGCAGATCAAGGTTATGAGTTTGATGCCTTTGTGGATCAGTCTAATTTGCTTTATTAAGGGCTGCTGCAGACTATTTTTACCTGAGCCAGTTGGCTGAGAAGTACTAAACCTGGGTCACAATAGGAATAAAAAGAAAGGCTATGATTATATCAATAAAATAATAATAATTCACAAAATACTTATTAAGTACATGCCAGATTTAAGTTTCAGTAAACAAAGGCACATAAACACATGAAAAATTAAATAACAGCATAAAAATCTTTTAAGAGATTAAATAATATATGACTGTGTCCAATGAGAGGTAGAGGTAATAAGCTGTGTGAGTTCAGAGGAAGGTGAGATCTCTGACCTCAAGGAGGTCAAAGTTTTGTTGAAGATGTAATATGGAGAAAGGAACTTGACCTGTAATTTCTTTGGTAAAAGGAATTTGTGGATGATGAAGATCCATCTACCAAAACAAGTCAGCAACCACTTTGCTACTTAGAGTGTTTGAGAATTGACATGAGCACTGAGTGGTTGAGATTTGCTCCAAGTCACACAGCTGCTATGTGCCATAGACTGAAGGCAAAGGCAGCAGATTGGAAACAGGAAGAGCATCTGGAAAGAAGAGAAAGGGAAATTATATGTGTGTGTACATATATACATATATGTGTGTATGTGTACATACATATATATGATATATACACATGATATATACATATAGATGTATGTGTATATTACATAGATTAGATATTTTAAAATTTTTGTGTGTCCAATACACATATACATATATGTATGTGTGTATATATATATGTGTATATAAACATATACAATAATGAGGAAGAATTGAGAGGATTTGAGAGACTGTTTGCCGGGGTAAGGATCTAGTAGAGAAGGGAGAAGAGTAGAAAAGCAATATAAATAACATGCTATAAATATATAATATAAATAACAACATAAATTGATACTTTTTTACACAAAAGAAAATATATAATTTGTGCTTATGCTGGGCTTTAATCTTTTTGTGAGCTTGAAAAAGAATTCCAAAAAATCTAACAACATCACTTGTCCTGTTGTTTCTTAAAATGTCATTTTCCTACTTGAGATAGATCTTTGTAAAGATGAGTTAAGGTTTGCTTTATATTTAGCACCCACTGATGTGATAATTTTCATGGAAATAACTTTGAGAACAGGATGTAGGTTACTCATAAAGTGAGCCTGTAGTGATAGTCTCCATTTTTTTTTACATCACCAGGTCCTAGCACCATAATCTGACCATAGCATGTATTTAATTTCTATAGGATTGGAATAGTTTGGATTTAAATACAACACACACACACATATGTGTGTGTATACATACATATATATATATATAGTATATAATTAGGGTTAATTCAATCATCTCCCTTAGTAATGTGAAATACTAGGGTTATCACAGCCCATCCCCAGACTCCTAGGCAATCTCATTCTGAGCAATGATATCAGCTTCTCAACACAAAGAACATCATATAATATACTATTGAGTTCAATTTTGGGGTACCATCATTTAGAAAGGATGTTAATAAATTGGAGAGCAACTAGTTGAGAA
>CM053769.1:376488615-376510531 GCA_028658325.1 Potorous gilbertii | reverse complement strand
CTTAGGAAACTAAGCCTTGAGAAGACAAGACTTACCCCAAGTCATTGCCCCTCTGTAGCTCAGCAATAGAACCAAGACTGTAATCCAGATCTTTTGGCTAATATTGTGAGTATTGTTGCTGCTTTATATTTTTTTTACACAAGCCCATTGGATCGAAACTTACAAGAGTACTGGCTTTATTGGCAAAGATATTGGGAGAAATTTTCTGGTGACATGCTAATTACGTGATAAAAACACCAGCTCAGTGGTCACAAAGGCACGCCAGAGATGTTCAGCTAGTGAGCAAAATTATATCGATACTAATAATTGTGTTTTATTTGAAGGGTCTCAGTTTTTCTGTTTTCTCTTAATTACTCTATATAATCATTTGGTTTTTATACTTAGAAAAGGTTTTCTTCATTTAAAAAAAATCTACAAAACACTGCAGAGCAAGGTAGCCGTGAGCTCTGTACCATTATTAGTTTTATCCGATAAGATTATTGTCAACCAAAGTCCATATCAGGTGCTTCATTATGAGCTTTAGTGTCCATATGAAGATGATGCAATAGAATGCAAGCTTACGCAGGACTTCCAGGCTGGGAAGGTTCAAATGATGAGCCTGGTGATGTATTGCAAGCCTGTCACTTAATCACTGATCTAGCCAGGCAGGCAATCACCATGCTACATTGGGAAGAGAATGTCCTGGAGTCAGAGGACCTTGGTCAGATCTTGCTTTTGTCACTTATAGCCTGTATGACCTTGGGCAAGTCACTTTACCTTCTGGGCTGAAGTTTTCTTATATGGGAAACCAAGGTGTTGAACTGGGTAGACTCTGAAGTCTCTTCCATCTTTGGATCTATGATCTTAAATCACAAGATGCTCAGAAGCACACAGTGATGAATTAGGACCTACAGCTCCTGAGGAGCTTTCATTGATGGATAAAGAGCCCACATAATTTGAAACACTTTTCATGTATCAAATGGGAGGATGGCTGCCTGGTTTTCCAGGTAGAATTTCGTAGAAACCTGAATTAATGTTAACTTATGTTGGTAATTTTCAAAACAATTCTTAAGTTTCTTTTTATGGTTCTATGTTATCAATCCACTTCCCAATCTGATTTAAAGGTATCATCACTGGTCTACGTAAGCAACAATATGTGGAAAATATGGTTGTTACCATACCAGTTCAAACATCCGAGGTTATTAAACACTCCATGAGCCTATCACTTGCTTTGCCAGTTGCCCATACATCTGTATAGGCCTGGGTCTACCTTCCATCATCAGAGGCATTTTTCTATTATTATAAAGTTGCAATAACTTAGGTAGAAATCAATATATTCTGAATTTCCCCAACACTTATTATTGGGATATATGATGGATATTTCCTTGCCATAATCATCACTGAAAGTCCCTAAAATGAAAGTACACATATGTTTTCCTTCCTATTAGAAAATGTCTCATTATAGGAGATTAGACAGTGACCAATGCCCTAAAGTAAATCAATCAAATAGCAACCACTCCTCTTAGCATTATTTTCATTAAAGCAAACCTGCCTGTTATGTCACTAAGAACTCTCAATTTCAAGAACCTTGTCATGCATTCTTGTAATGATCCTTGGAAGTCATTTAACCCTTTGACCCTCATTACTATAGCTTAAGATGTCCTCAATTCATCTTGTCTTGGCTATACAAATGAACAAAATAATTTCTTAGATGTTCGTATTTGTGAATTTCCCTGTAGTATGTCAGTTATTATCATTTAACAAATCATCTGTCACCTGTCACTTCATCATGTTTCACATAATTTAAATTTTTCAAGTATTTGGCATCCCACTTAAATTATATACCTTTTTAGGATGTGACTCTTACTTCTCTGTAAACTTTCAGCTCCTAGCACAGCATAACCCATAAAAAGTGCTCAATACATAGATATTTATTTCCTAATTGCTTTTTCTGGTGCTTATTTTTTTTTAGATGGACCCCCATGAAAACATCTTACTGAGCACCCTTGAAATAAAAAATGAAATGGCCACCTCTGAAGCAGTGATGGGACTGGGAGACCCAAGAAGCACCATGTTGGCCTATGATGCTTCAAGTATCCAATACCGGAAAGCTGGCTTGCCCAGACATAGCTTTGGTCGCAATGCCCTGGAGCGACATGTGGCACAGAAGAAGAGCCGACTACGGAGACGTGCCTCCCAGCTGAAAATCACCATCCCCGACTTGACTGATGTAAATGCCATAGATCGATGGTCGCGTATATTCTTTCCTGTTGTTTTTTCCTTCTTCAATATTGTCTATTGGCTTTATTATGTGAACTAAAAAGTAGCATCTCATGGGAACAAAAGACTGGATTTCTCTTCAAACTGGTTGTACAGCCAAAAGTGGGACTTGGAAAAAAAATCTTTTCAGGAAAAAAAATGATTTTAAAACACCTTAGTTGCTGGCCTATTCTGTGGTTCATTTCATACTATTTGGATTGCTTCTGCTAAAGTTTTCTTTATGCTACAATGTATGTATTTTTTCCCAGTTAAAATAGAAGTATATTTGGTGTGTGATGGCCAAATTCAGTTCTGACATGCCGTTTCCACTTTATATGCTTAGGACTCACTCAACCTACACAAGTGGGAAAGTATTGGGGAAATAGTCTTAATGAGGTATAGTTGCAATGTGAATCATTTCCTTGTGTAATGGACATGTCTAGCTGTTTCACAGTTTGATTTCTAAATGAAAGAAATATATCAGATTGATATTATATTTAGAGATTGTTCATAGTTCACAGAGAATACTTTTAATATAAGTTGAAAGTAGTACTGAAGATCATAAAGCAATATTAGAATGAAGATGATGATGATGATGATGATGATGATGATGATGATGATAGGTCACTATTTCCCAACACCTTGCAAAGGTTTTGGTTATTTCACTGGTAAAGGATTGGCATGTGACATGCAGTACCACCCTTGCAAGTAATAAGGAAGTCAGACTGGGCAGTCAGGGAAACCAAGGTTGCCTTCTCTAGCTCCATTAAATGTTGGCAAAGTACTACAGTTAGAGCACCCAATGCTAAGAAAAAGGAGACTGGTGGTAATGCTTGCTTTTGTTTTAAGTGTGATCTTTGATGGGGGTAGAGCTGAAGAGATTGGGAATTTCATAGGAAAACTATTTCACAGGTGACTTGAGAAACTGTTTATACCCTTTTATGTAAAAGGACAGGGTTAGTCTTCAAAGAATAGTAGGAAAACTAGAGAAAGACTTTTAAAACTATAAGAAAAAATTTTTAAGTATATAAGCAGCCAAACAAAGTCTCTTATCAGCTCTATACACCACCAGGGCACATATGAACAAATAGCAGTGGCCAATGATGAACAGGGCAGTATTTGTATGCAAATTCATTGTCTTTGGGGGATTGTACCTACTGAAACTTTGATGTGAAATTTATTCAGAGGTAAGAAAAAAATGGGCAAGTTTATGAGAATCAGTAGTACCTGACAAAGAATTTGACTTGAGCCTTGCCTCTTGTATCATGGCATGCACTTGACAAACAGGGTGGATTTCCCCTCAGTCCATGCTAACCACTTCTGTGGAATTTCCCACACTAGGTTTCCTGAACTGAATGGGGTGCTCCTAAATGAAGACACTGTTCATTGCTGTAGTAAGGTGAAGCGTCCTCTCGTGTCTTTGTTGCCTCTGAAATCTGATTGCTGCTTCTTTTGAAAAAATTAAAGCTTTATATTAGTAAATAAGTGTTGGGGGATTCAGTAAGTTGTTTTCCTTTTACATGTAATGAAGTTCACTTTCATGTTTTCTACAGAAGTGGTAAAAGAATTAGATATTGTTTTGATTGTTTTAAGAAAGAATACTCTCTTTTTGCATGTGAAAATATGTCCATTTAAAAGGAAAAATGGAGACTGGAAAAAAATAACAGCAGAATTTCTTTGGCAGACTCAGTGATAAAGGTCTCTCTTTAGAAAGTAGCCACATTACATTGTATTGTCTGTATCTCTAAATGAAGCCATTGTATTTGAATCGTGTGAAAATGGAAATGGCTGATATTTGGGCCACATTGGAGAAAACAGTTTGATTTTACAGAGCTTTATTGAGTAAAGGACTTGAGAAGTTTAGTTTTTCTTCTTTTGTTTCTTCCTCTAAGGGAGCACTATTATTTTTTAATGAAGCACTATTTGTGTTTAAGAATTCAGATAGAATTTGACATGAAAGGCTCTATGGGTCAAGATTCACCAGCAGATTGCATGAGCTAGTTGCTATCTGTCCTTTTATTTATGGCTGATTTCTAACATTCGTTGGAAATGGTGCTTTATCACACAAACATCTTGTTCTGAATTTGAGACAATAGATTATCTCTTAGCAGAAGGTGGCATACTATCATACCTGCCTTCTGAGTATATGGTTAGAGATAGGCCAGAGTCTGAGATAATTCAGTCCCATTCTTATGTTTGTTGAGTCTCACTCTGGTGACAACTTTGCAGAAGAAATGGTCAGGTTCTTATGATAGCATGGGTTCATAAAACAGTGCACACTCAAGATAACCCCAACTTATTTTTCCCCAAAAATGATTTCTACTAAGTCATCACCTAAATAGCCTTTCCTGCTTCTGCTACTAACTCAATATGTAATGGAGAAAGTATTTTATTACCTCAAATACACAAATGAAAGAAACAAATAGGCTGAATTCTGCCAGGATGGTTCTAGGGAAAAGCCAGAGTCTGAGTCTATAAGTAGGGCTGCTACCTGCCATTACCATAAAAGCCATAATAATCCTCAATATTGCCATGTTATGGGTGCAATAAAATGCCTGGTGTGGAAGGAACTGAGAAAACAGACCTAGAATGAAGCATACAAAAAGCAAACTATTCTCTGCCAAATGGACCTTTGCGTAGACAAAGTTATTTCTAAAGGAAATGAAATAGGATATTCCATAAATGCTCATAGTTGTGTTGGGATGAAGACATTAGGAAAAGGAGTAATGAGAAGACTTTATAATGGAAAATATAGAGTTGCCCAAGAGAACAAATATTACGTTGGCTTCCAACCACCACTCTCTTGGATCACTTGAGAGCAATAACTCATCTTGTCTTTACTTGTTTGATTGGGATTTTATTCTCTAATGTGGCTAGAAAGAGAGTCCCTGAGAGTGGTTTAATGCTGCACTTGAAGGAAAGAATGAGAATGAGCCTGGATATTCTGTTTTCTTATGATTAAGTTTGCGAACTTGTAAAAAGTAATCTGTGCAAAGACAATGTTGATATTCTATGATTATTAGTAAACATATTTCCTTTTGAGTATAAAACAGCCAGACAGCCAGCAATTAAGGTGTTTTTCATCTTTATGAAATTCATGGGCAAATTCTGACTCTAAAATGGCAATGTTTTAACAAAATCTTGAATCTCAATCTGTAAATATCTCTTGTACATGACTGCTAGCAAATATGAAATGCATTTTCAGAATTGAAAACCAGTGCAACATATTTCTGTGTTTGCATAAGGAATGTTACTTTTCTTTCTTCACTAATAACTGGGAGAAAAAAAACTCCAATGTCATTTAGGTGTTCTCTATTCTCTTCTCATTCTTCTAAAAATCAATCTAAAATGAAAAGTAGGTGAAAGATCTCTCTGATTTTATATTCTAGCTTAAAAGCTTAAGGAATACACCCACATGTGCACACAACACATGCAAACACATACACACACAAACTGTTAGCTAAAAAAGCACAATGCCTAATGAAAGTGAAGGTGGATTTGTAACTGGGAAATGAACCAATTAATTTTAGGCCAGATCCACATTTTGATGAAAAATCCAACCATATTCATTTTGAATAAGTAATTGAGTTTCCAGTCCTTAAATTAACACAAAACTCAACAGAAAAGGAAACCAAACTTACAACATATCCATGTGTATATATATATATATGTATATATAGGTCAGTATAAACATACATACATATATATGCATTTATATGTTGAATAGCAAAAGGAATAAGCTAATATGTTTTGTTTCTATCACTTAAACCAGTATAAGAATATTTTTTACTTTGGGGGAAAAAACCAATATATTAAAATAACTAACTATACAGGGTAACTGGGCATTTCTATATCAACCAATCAATGCATACAATTCTTACAAAACATTGCACAATTTGACACTGTAATAGTACTGTACCTCAACATCTGAAATTAGATTAAATTAAATTCAACTACGTGTCTACTCTCTCTCTCTTTCTTTCTTTCTCTTGTTCTCTCTCCTTTCTCTCTTTTCTCTCTCCCTTTCTGTATTTAAAAAAATGTCCACTAGCTATTAAAAAAAATTAAACAAACATGTCCTAGGGAAGCCAAGGGAAAGTTATACTACCAAATCTTTCTAGGAAAATAAACTGATGGGTTGACCAGGGTAAACTATTCTTAAAAATAGTGAGCATAACCATTTTGCTATGTGTATATAGAACATGTAATGTGTGCAATTATAAGTTCATCTAAACATCTGTAAATATCATCAGATTTCTTAAACATTTTTAACTTCTAATTTGTACTTTATAGTAAGGCAAAAATGCTAATTCTCTCCTATGATTTAGGTGAACTATGTCCTAAAACCCTGTAAATAATTAAGCTGTAAATGAGCATCCGGTAGATTCAGTAATTGTTTAGTGATTTTCTTTTTTCATTTTATCAAGTACTATAATTGCAGTGCCCAAACAGAGTAATTTAAACACCCTTTTTCATAGACAGTTCAGAATTACAGATAACAGTCTTAACTTATTTTTGAATTTTTCTTAAAGTCAGTGGGAATTGTTATAGTGTTAGAAGTAATGCAACAACAGAATGAGTCCAGCTGTGACAGGAAGCAGTATAAATCAAAGTTAGCAAAAGGTCTTTTTTTTTTCCCAGCAGAGGTCAAAGAAGAGGTAAGATTGTAGTTAAGCACTAAGTTTTGAAAGAAAGTGAGTCATATTGATTTCACTACAGAGAAGAATGCTTGTTCTAGTAATCTTTGATAAAAATAAGTTCTGGTAGATTTTTTTTCAAGAAGATCCTCAAAACCAAAGACTCCAGAATTGTGGGAAATAAAGGGAAAGCTCACCAGTCACACTGCTTAACACCAAAGGCAAAGCTTTTTAAAATGCACTAGGAACTTTGTTTAAAATGATAAAGAATCAATGGCATAGTAACTCAGAAATTGTCCTTTTCTACTTTGTCAAAAAACAAAATATTGAAAAAAAGAAAATAACAGCAACATTCTGAAATATCTGTCAGCTACATGGAGATTTAAACAGAACATCTCTCCAGATATATGCAACATTATAACAGGCATTGTTTTTTTCTGAAGTGCTTTAGAAAATGAGGGGAAAAAATGAACTGATGGAAAACATCATCCTGTTTTCACTTTTTAGTCATTCTCCTTGTCACATTTACCTTCTCAGATTTGCTCCCAGTCTCTCTGCGTCACCAATGTTTGAAGGACAATCGACCTACCCCATATGTCTGTATCTTTCCTGAGTTCCAGATGCCCCTGTCTCTCCTTAGTCAGTTCTGTATTTTGAGTTTATATTTGAGTTTACCTTCAATAGGATGAGGTAAATTCTAACAAAATTGCCTATGATTTAAATTTCTTAATGTTTTTTCTTTCTTTGCATGGGTGTTTAAATGGTTCTGTTACTGATGTCTCTGCACAATTCTAATGTCTTTTTTTGTAACTTAGCACTCTGCTTCACAATGTAGTCATGATCAGCCTTACTAATTACCTTGTAGCCTTTCTTATATGCACATAATGCACATTTTTCAACAGCTAGAAAATGCAAAATACTAGCAGATATCATTGCATCAGATTTTCATGTTTTTCTCAAAAGAACTGCTAACCTCTGGGATAAGTGAGGTCATAAAAGAAAATGATCATTGTAAATGAGTAGAACATAAAAGATATTTTCTTGAATTTAAACTTATCGCAGCCAGTCTTAGCATGTAAATATATAATAATGTTGGCTAGTGTGTAATTCTTGAACTAAAAATATAAATAAAGAAACCTTAAAAGGATTTACATAGTGTTTCATTGTGTTAGAAAGGCTATTTCTTTACAGTGATTCTGTGTGAGATTGTGTAATGGTGGGATCCGAATCATCATTTGTTTCTGGGAAAGGGATAAAGGGAAGGGGAGAGAAGGGGTGTAATCAGAATGTATCACGTCCACTACAGTAGTACAAATCCATAGAATGTTAGAATTGGATGAACCTGCAAACCTTACCCACATACCCATCATATAGATGGAGAGACTGAGACCCAGTATGGGAAATAATCTATTTACCCATGGTAGCACAGTGAGTTAATCACAATGCCAGAATTTAAGCTTACATTCCTTGGTTATCAGTACAGTTTTCTTATCATATAGCATATATGTTGAAAATATCCCACTATTTTTGAATACTTTATTTTTCCCAATTACATATAAAAAACAATTTTAACATTCATTGTTTTAAAAATTTGAGTTTAATATTCTCCCCCTCATTGTCTCCCCCCTCCCTGAAAGAGTAAACAATTTGATATAGGTTATACAGGTGCCATCATGCAAAACATATTTCTACATTAGTCATGTTATAAAAGAAAACAGAGATAAAAAAATAAACAAACAAAGGAATTGGAGAATAGTATGCTGCATTCAGACTCTACCAGTTCTTTCTCTGGAAGTGCACAGCATTTTTCATTGTGGGTCCTTTGAAATGGTATTGGATCATCATCTTGATTAAAGTAGCTAAATCATTCACAATTGATCATCCTATAGTATTTCTATTACTCTGTACCTTGTTCTCCTGGTTCTTCTCATTTTACTTTACATCAGTTCATCTAAACCTTTCTAGGTTTTCTCAATTGTCCTGCTCATCCTTTCTTATAGCATAAATCACATACCACAACTTCTTAAACCATTCTCTAATTAATGGACATGCCCTCAGTTTCAATTATTTGCCACCACAAAAAAATGATGCTATAAATATGTTTTTTGGTACCAATAGACGCTTTTTGCTTTTTAAAATTTTTTTTTTGTTGAGTATAGACCTAGTAGTGCTATTGCTGGATCAAAGAGCATTCACAGTTTTCTAGCCCTTTAGGAATAGTTCCAATTTGCTTTCCAGAACCCTCTTTTAAAAGTATCATTAAATTAAAAATTTTATATTTCCGTTTGAGAGAAAAGAATAAGCTTCTCTAAGTGCGAGCTTTGCTTAATTCTTCTCTCTCCTGGAGAATTACCATTATCTTCAAAAAAGCATTTAGTAAGAATTTACAAGTAAGTAAATTTGAAAATAAACAAAATGTAGCATAGTATTAAGTATTATACACAGTAAACCAAGAAAACATGGTGGCAACATTCTGGAAATGAATTGGTCAAGGTAGACGAAACTGAAACAGATATTGACAGGGAAACAATAACCTACAAAATAATAGATACATGGTTAGTACTACTAGACTTGTGAAAACTGTTAAAGCTGGAAGGGACTGCAGAATATTGAATGTTGGAGCTGACAGGGATTTAGAATATAGAATAATATTAATCAAATATAACTATAGTTCTTTAAGATTAACCAAGAATATTCTTTTTAACCCCATAAGGTAAATTCTACAAGTATTTCCATTTTGTGAGTGATGAAACTGAGGTGCAGAGAAGTTCAATATCTTCCATAGTCTATCCACTAATACTGGAAATGAAATAAAGCATTGGAGCCAGGACTCAAATCCAGGTCTTTGGTAGCAAATCAGTGATCTTGCCACACTACTTAGATTGCTAAAGGATTTCTGAAGTCCTTCCCAGCTCTGGTTATGACTCTTACTTCAGGATATAGAATTTCAGATCTAGTGGAGACTTCCAGATAGAAGGTAAACCTAAAAAAGACCTAGAAACATAGAGAATGTTATATCTAGAGGAGGCCAGTGTCCTCTGAATATAGAAGAATATAGAATTTTAGCAGAATCCAGCTAAAGGGACCTACGAACAAAATATTAGAGCCAAAATGACAAAGAAGCAGTGCTCTATAAAGAGGACCTATTAATTATCACAAACATCATCATCATTTTCATTGTCCAAGGATTAAGACATACCATTGCCCAGATCCACTGATAGCAGAATAAAATGAAGTCCACTTTGCCTACTACATTATTTTAATCACAACCTGGGGGATTTAAATTAGAAAATAACTTCAGAAGGAAAAGTTATCAATAGTGATTAAAAGAGGCTATGAAATCATTCTTGTCAAACACACACACACACACACACACACACACACACACACACACACGCCCCAGGCACCTCTTTTGCAATGTGCGTGTGCAAGGGAATATTGTCATTTACTTTCTGGCTCCCTGCCTCCACACTGTTATGTCCTGGTCAGATGCTGCTGATTGCTTAGCCTTGTTTCAAGTCCTACCCACATTCTGACAATAGGTGTGGTCATAGGCTAGAGCATTTTAAAAGGAAGGCTCTCATTCCCAAACTCCCAGAAAAGTTTGGCTCAGCATACAGGCCATCTTGCTTCTGTTTGCTAATACCTTCTGCCCAATTTCTGATTTCCAAGGAGAGAGAGAAATGGATCAACGTTGGGTAAGGGAGGAAAATTTATGCTTCTTGAGTACTACAATCTCCCTCTCACTGAGGTCTCTAAGTAAGGACCTCCACAGGATTTCCTCTCTAAGTTAATTTTCTGGAGATTATTGTATCTAGACCCACTCATTTCTGACAACTTAAGATTGTTATCATAAGTTCCTTAAAAATTGCTTTGTCTCTCCTGGGAACTGTTCTGTCTCTCATATGTAATGATATTGCTAGGAGTTTCAAGGAAATGTGACTCTATCCGTTACTGGATATCAGATCAACTTTATAGGTTCAGCTCTTGGGATTTCACTCCAAACAACATTTTCTCTTGATAGGAGGAATAGAACCAGTGAAAGAATATCTCTGTAATTCCAGTTATCCTGTCTCTGCCTCTGCTAGGGTCAGAGCACTCCAGAAAGTACAACACCCCTATCTACATCTCTCTCCTACCTAAAGAGACAAATTGGTGTGTCTGCCTTACGATCAAGATCAGGCCTAACTATGGGTCTTGCTTGTTATTCTATATCAGACTTACCTTGAGGTTCCGATTTCTGGACCTTTACCTGTCTTACCAGCACATCCCTCAATAAAAGGTTGATTACTTTTTCCCACCTTGCTAAAGTTCCTGGTTTCTAAGGTACAGGTAATTTCTGATCCTTGACCTTTGCCTTGATGCTGCATTCTCAGCCTTCCCTGATGCCTTTGCTGGATCATTTTGCACATGTCTAAGTACAGACTTCCAAAGCACTTCCACTGGTCCATTTATCCTAATATCAGTCTTTCTTCTTCTGTCCCCCATTCCCCACCTGACCAATCCTGATCCATTCCCCATACAACATTCAGCATCTCCTTATTACTCACTATCAAGTTCTCTCAATCATGGTCACTTATATTCTTACATTAAGTAGGTGACTGCCTGTATTCTGTGATAAAAGGGAGACTAAATGACTCATACAAGCAAATAAAGCTCTTCTACTGACAGGGACATGGAATTCCCATATCATTATCACATATTTAGAGCTTTCTTTAGGATGTCAGTCTGGTTATAGAAAAATAGACACTGAACTGGGAATCAAGAAACCTAGGTTCTCCTCTTTACTCTATTGCCAAGTCACTTCATGTCTCTAACCCTCAGTTTTGTTCCCTTTAATTAGACTAGACAGTTAGACTTATTCTGCCCATTGGGAAAAAAATAAGAGCAATCGTAGAACGTTTCAAAGAGATAAATTAAACTTCATGTCAGGAAAAAAAAACTTCTTAACACTTAAGAATTCCAAGCGGAATGCCTACCTCTCCGGGTAGGTAGTGGTTACCTACTGGTGGGCAATCTTCAAGCACAGGCTAGATGACTACTAGCCTAGGATGCTAAGGTGATTTTTTTTTCAGGTATAGTTCACTCCATAGAGCCATTGAAGTCCCTTCTAACTCCAAACTGGGATTATCTTTCTCTCTGAATTGAATAGACTTTACCTAATACCATCCATAGTCACAGGCCAGATTCTGTATCTAAGGGTATAGATCTATAAAAAAAGAGTGTAATGATATAACAGGAAAGAAAAAGGTTTGGAGAATGGGGTGCTATTGAGGGAGGGATAGAATCTAGTGGAGATACTAAGTTGGAGAAACTGAGCAACCAAAAGACAATGTATACATTTAGAGGTGGAAGACTGGAGAAAGAGGATAGCAGCAAGAGTGAAGCAGTACTGCTGCCCCGCTCTGCCTACTGCACTATTTCAATTTAATTTAACAAATATCTGATAATCACCTACCAAGCTATTTCAGACAATTAGCTAAGGATTGTAGTGTGACAGTATTCTGGAGTTATTCTCTCTCAGCATCCAGTGGCGCTGGCACTGGCACAAACTGGTTGGGTACCCAGAAGGTAATGGTTGCTTCTCCCAACTCCCCATCTGAAAGTTTTGTCACTTTTTGTCCTTGGACATTTGTGGGTACCCCTACAGTGGCTATTCGGTTCTCTAAGCCTCAGTTTCAGGCAGAGTCTGTGGAGGGGCTTCTCGTGTAAATGCCCTTAAAGTCCTCTTTGCTCTGGGCTTAGGAACCTGTAGGTGATCACATTCAGATCCCTTGTGCTCATTCCCCCTACCTGCCATTGTCACAGCAGGGGGTCTGGCTCCAAAGCTATTGAATACCTTGATATTTTTTCATCCTAGGAGCTTGGGAATGATCTTACACTTGTCTATCCAACTCTCTAGGACTCAGTTTCCTTTAGAGGCACATTAAGTACTTGGATTCTAAGGCCTCTGAAGGATTAGTCACATTGATTCCTTGGACCCTTCTGGCTGATCATGCCATGATCATGTGTCTCACTAGGCCTCAGTTTCAGGAAGATACCACGGGTGTCTGCGGGTGTGTGTGTGGGGTGGGGGTTGTAGTCTAAATGGTCTTAAGGCCTTCTTACCTGTAGGTGTAGGAACTTGTCTTGGATCACATACAGATCCCTGAAGCTCCTTAGGCCTCTGTTTCTCCTATGGTCTCAGTAGGGGGTCTGGCTCAAAAGCTCTTGAAATGCTTGACATTTTTAATTCTCAGATCTTATTAGTGATTTTACACTGAGTCATCCAGCTTTCTAGGACTCAGTTTGCTTTTTAATCACATAAAGGGTTTGGATTCTAAGGCATCTGAAGGACTTGTCATTTTTTATCCTTGGACACTTGTGGGTGAACATACAATGTTCATTAGACATTCTAGGCCTTAGTTTCAGTTAGAGTCCATGGGGGGGCCTCTCATGAAAATGCTTTTCATTTTCAATACCTAAGTTCCACTTAATGGCTAGCTTAGAAAGATTTTCAATAGTAAGTGTTTCTCTCTCCCTCCCAGCTTTATTTTTTTTTCTTTTGCTCATTAGAAGGGCCATTACCTGACTACTTCTTAAAGAGGCCTATTTACTCAATGGATGTTACCTCCTTCTAAGTGAATACTAAAAAGGTCAAGCTCCCCCACTGCATCCTAGACCATCTCCAGTCATCCTGATGAATATCTGGTCATTGGATCCAGATGGCTCAGGAGGAGAAAGTGAGGCTAGTGACTGTACATAACCTTCCCTCACTCAAAACAAAGATCAGTGCAAGTCATGTCATCACTTCTCTGATGTCATAGTCTTCTTCAAAAATGAAGGATGAACACAACAACCATTCTAGGGATATCCCAAAAAATTAAGAGAAGGGTCTGTATTTATACTGCTAGAACTCACCAATCCTTACCAATGTATTTCTCTCTCATTGATTATCAGTTGATACGATTCATCATCTAGATTTAGCATTTTGAAAGAGTAATTTCATAAGATAGTATCCTAGGAACAATTGAGCCAAAACACCCCCATCCAAAGAAGAAAATGGGGGCCAAATTGTCCCACATGCAGCCATAGAGTCCAGGTAGGCTCAAGTTTAGAGCACTTGTAGCAAAAGGGGTTATAGCCCCTACAAGTTACTTTACTAGAAGACTTCTTTTCCCATTTGAGGGGCCCTCATAAAGTTCTCCATTGGCTGGACATGACTTCTGCTGCTATTCCTGTAAAGTCTTAAAGCTGCATTTCCTCAGTGTATCTTGTTTGTCCTTAACTAGTGAACAATGCCACCTCTCGCTACTGTTCCAGAGACGGTGCTAAGTGGCTGATGAGAAGTCTAAAAACTCCTACCAACAGAAGTTCGCAAGGTCATCCTCTTGTCAGGGGGAGGGAAAGACAGAAATATTACCTCACTCATATATTTTTTTTCTCTCAGGGGAGTAACTGAAACTACTGAGACTGCTGACTAGATTTTGGAATCTTGGAGTCTGAAAAGGTTCACAATTCTACACAAAACCCACATGGAAGTGTTAACAGGATTTTCCTGAGCCAGTCTCTTAACCTGAGAATGATGGAACAGCAGGCCAGAGACAAAGTGCCAGTAATCAGGTAGCTGTTTAATTAATTAGCTTTATTATGAGGAGCAGATTTGCAAATCAAGAATTCTCCAGATAAGAATTCCACCTTGCAGAAGTGAAAACAGAGATTATATGCATAAATGACAATGGAAAGGGAAGGGGGAAGAGGAAATGCCATCATCCCCAGGACCAGAGTGGTTTCCCATGACAGGAAGACAATATAACAATTCAGAAGTCCTTTGGAGCAATATTACTCAAGTCCTTGGGGGTCATTATCCCCAAGGGGTGGTCATGGATGGGTCACAGGACCAAAGTTCTGTGACTAGAACAGGTTCTGCAGTTTTTGATTCACTTAAGGAACATAAACAGTGATGCTAGTGATTGTGAAAATTGTCAGTTTGATCATTTCAAGCTGACTCAAACTATAAAAGGCAATTCTGAGAATCAAACTTGTAGTATATTCATTACACATATCATATTGATCATGAAAATCATAAATTCCACAGAAGTAACTGAGTTTCTTCAGCTACATCACATATACCCTCTATGCATTATCATTTCCATTTCATCCATGGCTTTCAAGGATATCTAAAGCTTAGGTTAATGTTGCTGATTCACTGCTTCAATTAGAATTGCTCCCACCTGGTTAAGGTAGTTCTTTATAGTGGAACAGAATGATTGACTCAAGAGAGATTTCTAGTCTTGGACTCAATAGAGAAATCCTAAGAACTCTAACAGCATAACATAGAGAGAGCTGCAGGGATCCTCATCGACCATCTAGTCTGCCCCCCTCATTTTATAGATGAAGAAATCAAGGCTAAGTAAGGTTAAATGACTCACTCAAAGTCATAAGGTAATAAATGTCAGAGGTGAGGTTTGAGCCTAGATCTTTGGACTTTAGAACAAGTACTTCTTCCATTGCACAACACTGCCTCCAAATACTTCCCTAAGGCATGAATTCCACCTTTTGAAGAAACATCAGGCTAAAGGCTATGGTTTCCTGCCATACCCTATACAGAATATAGTGTTCTGATGCCTGGATTTTTCTGGTTTCTGTGTGTCTAGTAAAAAGAGGTAGTGAGAGAGGTAAGTGCAAATGTGTTTGGATGGGAGGAGAAAGGGGATCTGGTTATGACTAAGAAGGGGAGGGAGAAGGTGTACCAGTTGGAATGACAGCTTCCTGAAATCTAAATGTGAATCTAGTCAAATGAGAAAAAATTTCTCTCCAAGAGCCTAGTTAAAGAAAGAGGAACCAAAGCCCTAAGCAACTCTCATTTAAATAACCATTGCTCAATCATTGTGGGCCAAGCATCTGCCCCTGGGGTCCCCAGCTGTTTCTACCCACCTGTAACAAACAGCAAGTACAGGGTGTCTGAGTTTCTTTCAGTGGCCAGCCCAGCTAGGACAGGACCAGGCTCTGGCTTCTTCTGTCTAAATTGCTGCATTTTCAACTTAGTCACACATAGGACTGACATCTTCTTGAACTTATTTTGAGCTTCAGAAATCTTAAACAAACTGAATTTTTCACTTTTAACAAGCTGGAAGAGGTGCATATTCATGTTTCCCTTCCCACAAAATAAGTCATTTGTTTTGATTATGTCAAGGAAGGAGGAGAAGATCCCCAACTCTATTATTGACAAAGACTACATTGAATGATCAGTGTGTGTTCATCCTTCATTGCTGAAGAAGACCATAACATCAGAGAAAATGATGACATGACTTTCACTTGACTTTGTTTTCAAGCAAGGGAGGGCTGTGCAGGTCACCAGCCTCACTTCTCCTGCAGAGCCATCTGAATCCAGTGACCAGATATTCATCAAGAAGACTGGAGATGACCCAGGATGAAGCAATTGGGGTTAAGTGACTTGCCCAAGGTCACACAGCTAGTGAGTGTCAAGTGTCTTAGGTGACATTTGAATTCAGGTTCTCCTGACTTCTGCATTGGTCCTTTATCCACTGCCCCACCTAGCTGCTCCAATAATCAGTATCAACAGGCTTAAACACTTGCTAATTTGCACTAGATTTAGATTCATTTGGGATTTTGGGGGGAGAAAAATGGAGTAAAAGTTATCAACAAGAAGTTGAAGTCCAGTTTATATAAGATTTTCTAAGGGATGGGGCAGAAATGAGATGAATATCTTGGATGAAACATTTCCATCATCAAGTCCAAAATAATTTTATTTTTTACAAAATATTCATTCATTCATTCATCTGTCTGCTTGTTTATTTATTTGTTTGTTTATTTATAATTTACAACATTCAGTTCCACAAGATTTTGAGTTTCAAATTTTCTCCCCCTCCTTCCCCTATGCCATATCCTCCTCCCCAAATGGCATGCAACCTGATATAGGCTCTATATGTACATTCACACTAACCAAAGTTTCACATTAGTCATTTGGCAAAGAAGAATTAGAACCAATGGAATGAACTATAAGAAAGAAGAAACAAAAGAGAGCAAATAGAATCCTTCAATCTGCATTCAGATTCCATAATTCTTTCTCTGAGTGGGTGTAGAATTTTCCATCATGAGTCTTTTGGAGTTGTCTTAGAACTTTGCATTGCTGAGAAGAGTCACATGTATCAAAGTCATCACACAATGTGGCTGTAACCGTGTACAATGTTCTCCTGGTTCTGCTTCCCTCACTCAGCATCAGTTCCAAAATAATTTTCAAAGAAGCAAAATATCTCCATTAGCAAAGCTTATCCAGTGGAAGTACACTTAATCATATCATGTTATAGCACTACTAGAAATATGAGCTGTAAGATGTCAGAATTGATTTTTATGCATCTTAGGAAAAATTAATTTTCCTCTCTCCACTTCATTCTCTGTCAGGATTTCTCACCAACCTCATTCCCTAATCCAGAAAATAAACTTGAATGACTAAACCCTTTCTCCCAGTGAATCCTGCTTTCCTGATTGGTGGTTACCTCAGTGACCCACTATAAGCTTCAGGAAGAATTCATTTTACTCTTCAGACTTTTCCTCAACAAACCTTCCAGTGCACCTCCCAAAACCATAATCAAATGAATTCTACCATTGTTCCTGGAAAGAATGTGTCACTTTTCTTTCCTATTACTCTATTCACAAGCCCTGAAATTTTCCAAACCAAATTCCCCTCTATTACCCCCATTTTTCCATTTATGTTGTCTCTCTCCTATTAGAATGTAAAGTCCCTGAAGATAGGGCTTAGTCTCTCTTTTGTATCAATATTACCAATGCTTAGCACAGGGCTTGGCAAATAGTACTATCTTCAAAAATGTTTCCCTCCTTCCTTCCTTTCTTTCTTCCTTCTTTCTTTGTCTATTTTTCACCATCCCTATTATTATTTTTTTTTACACAGATATTTGAGAGATAAGTGAAATTATGTTTCAGAGCTGTAGACTCAATGAACTTTAGATACTGTGTGGTATTTGGACTATTTACAGTCAGTCCTCAACATTTCTGCATTTAACTTCTGTAACTTCAAGAATTCCATTATTTTATTAATAACCTGATTTTTACTCTTTTATTAGCAACATGCACATGTGTAGTAGAGAAAAAAAGGAGAGGTTCCATACACTGATATTTTACCAGGTGCTTCGCTGAGCTTGCTCAACTATTAGAAAGAGCTCCCCATGTGTTTGTCACATGTTTCATTGTCTTTCAAACTCAAGTTTTATCTTGCAATTATGCCCCCAAAGTAATGCAAAAAAATGTTTATGATACTATAGATTTCATGTATTATGAAAAGTAAATATTGTATGAAATCAAGGTTCTAGTTTTGGCATTGTTTTTTTAATTAAGATGTTAGTACAACAGGTCACAGAATTCTACTGAATTACTATTGAGAAAAAATGTTTTCATATTACCAATTTTCTTTTGTATATTTCATGTCTTACTTCATAGTTGCTGTATTAGAGTATATATTATCAGAATCAATGTATTGTTATAAAAATTATATTTAGAAAAAGTGTATTTTCAGCAATCTCTACCAAAAGATTATAGTTTTTGGTGGTTGCCAAAACCTACTCCTCTCTTTCCCATAAGTTCAATATATCATCATTTATATTTTTTACTTTGGTGCTGTTTTCTAGGAACATTAGCCGCCCAGTTTAGAATTGCCTGTATACTATATTTGGAAATCTATCTGTGCTCTCATCAGATATAATTAACCAAGTCAAAGATATAGGGATTTCATGGCATTCACTCTCCATTGATAGTTTGTTCACAGATATGGCAGGACAAAGGTAAGTTTTGGATTATGAGTCAAAACAATGCAAGGAGCTAAGAAAATATTGTACTGAGCGAGCTCCTCCACTCCACCTCAGCCACACACAAAGATGGTCATCTGTTTGATCTTGCCATTACTCACAAATGCTCTACTTCCTTGTCCATGAATTCTGAAATTCCCTTATATGATCACAATCTATGGTTATTCCATCTCTCCCTCTACCTTTTGCCCCCAAACCCAATTCTTCATTTGTTCATAACCTCTAATTCCTGAACCCTTCAATTCTTTCCAAGACCTGGTTCCAAAGCTACCAGCCATACCTTCTCTTTTTCCTGTCATGATCCCTTGGTGATCCAGTTCAACTTTTCACTGTCCTTTTCTCCTGAGTCCCTTGCTCTCTTATTTTATTGCCAACCTTGCCCAATCATACTCAGAACTGGATCACTTCCTATGTACATGCTGCTGAACAAAGCCGGAGAAAATCATCAAACCTTGTTAATTGGGTTCATTACAAATTATATTATGCAACCTCAACTGGGACTCTACTGCTGAAAGGCAATTCTTTTTAGATGTTTCTAATTAACTCACTCTCTTAGGTACCACAGGACCTCTTCCAAACATTTTTATGCCTCCTCAAACCTCCCATGGCACCTCCACCTCCAACCCTTTCAGATGAGAACTTTGACTCATCTGCTAGTGAAAAAATTGAAGTCACTTACTAAGTGTCCCCTTTTTTCATTCTTCCTCATCTTTCCTTAGCCAAATTTATCTCAGACATAGGATTTATCAAGAGATCTAGACCACATGCAATTTGAACCCTCCCTTGAACAGGCAAAATGTGTAGCAACATACCTCCCACAGAACTTCCAGCTGATACTTCTATAATATTTCTTGCCAGGTGCAGATGGAGAAACTCTAGAGTTAGGATCTTGGCATTCATGGCATAGGAATGTGAATAGTGAAATCTGGAATAAAGAGAAACTTAGGAAGGTTAGTACTGATGCTCTCTTAGCTTTCTGGTCATTGGCCTTTACTAAACCATCATGAGGCAGAGTGATTAGCACCAGTAACTACCTCAGCAAGGGTCCCCAAGGCCACTGAATGTCCTTGTGTCCCATCCACTCTGATCTTGCCCACGGTTTATTGATGCGGCATTAGGTCACTTGCTTTTTTAATATTCCAAATAAAAGCCTGGCTATTTCTCCAAGCAGTGGGGAAGGACAGTTGTAGAATAAAAAGGTGCTGCATTTGCATTTGACAGTCTTTGAAAAGGTTCTTGGTGTACCATCCTTTCAAAAATGTCATGTTAGGACCTCATATAGAACCATAGCATCAAAGGATGACACAGTTGGAAGTTATTTTAGAGATTCTATTGATTTTATGAATAAGCAAGTCAAATTATTCTCTTAGCCACAGTAGAAATAACTCTACTTGCAATATTTAATTTCTAGTTTTTTTTCTTGCTTGAAAAATCCCATTACATTGGATGAGTCAGCTCATCTCCAAGGGTCTCAGAATGGATAATTTCTAAGATGCCCCTTTATAGTTACAATATTGTTATGTTCCATGTTTGAAGAAAAGTATAAAAGTTCCAAGGATATCTGGGTTACTGAACCATGGATTTTTCAGCTATTACTTTAACTTTCTTGAAAACAGATGGAGAAGACAAGTAGGGAACTCCTTTGCACCATTTTGACAAACACTAGGAAGCAAACCTGAGATCTAAGCAAAAAAAAAAAAAAAAAGAAATCAGCAAGTGAAATATATTTAACTATGTGGCAAAGACACACACACACACACACACACACACACATACACATAAAGTTTTGCTCCCATCATTTGGTGAGTTTGAGTCCCATTTTCATTTTATGCCTGACTGTATAGGAACTTTACAATTAATATGACTGACCAGGTCAATGGCTCAGTCACTAAATTTGTTGCTTTTTAGAGTGATTCATGAAATCTACAACATATGAAGCATCTGCATTTATAGTTGTGCATTTAATGTATTATAATTACAGATGTAATCAAAAAATAAAGTTTGATATTTTTTTTGCTAAATGACAGCTTTAATCACTTCTCACTGAGGCATGACTCCAATTAGAAGGATCTTCAGAAAATCATGCCTAATAGCATCATTTATTAGAATACCAAATGAGCCACTTCCCCTACACCTCCCCCCGCCCCTGCCCAGTGTCCTCTCCTCTGAATTTTCTTTCCTTAATAAGATGTGGCTTTCCCTATGATATGGGGTAAAACTAAATTACAATTCCTACAACTCAAGAAACATCATCTACATGAGGAATCATTAATAACTCAAACAATTTTCTTCTTGAATGTCTTAGAAGAAGTCAATCCACAACTACAAAAATGCAGTTTATACTTGAGAGACAGAATACTTGCTCAGACAGAACACAGGACTTGGACTCGGGAAAACTTGGGTCCATATTCTGCCTTAGACACATAGAGGCTGTGTGATCCTGAGTAAATCATAACCTCTCTGTTCCATAGTTTACCTATCTTGAAAGTAGTAGAGTTAGACTCAGTGGCCTGTTAGACTACTTCTAGCCTTAATTTCATGATCCTGTAATCCTTTTGGATTTGACAATGATCCTTTGCCTGATATGCACAAGAAGTATTTCTGAATGAGAGGACCAGAAAACATCCCCTTTCAAAGCAAGATGGCCACTCTACATGATCATCAAGGGCAAAATTTCAGAAACTTCTCAGGTTTGTTCATAGGAATTCTGATGGGCTCACAAATGCCTCAGATTTAGTCTCATGGGTGTTCATCCTTCTTTGCCAAAGACAGACCATGCCATAAGAGAAATTATGACATGACTTTCACTTGACTTTGGCTTGAATGAGGGAGGGCTTCACTTCTCCTCCAGAGTCATCTGAATCCAGTGACCAGATATTCATCAGGATGGCTGGAGATGACCCAGGATGAGGCAGTTGGGGTTAATTGACTTGCCCAAGGTCACACAGCTAGTGAGTGTCAAGTGTCTGAGGTGAGATTTGAACTCAGGTCCTCCTGACTCCTATAGTGGTGCTTTATCCACTGCACCACCTAGCTGCCCCTAATCTCATGTATCTTCTAAGGTAAGCAACTTTAACAAGATGTTCAGGGTTGCCATTTTGAAATATGATTCTGATCTAAATCAGAGAATAAAATTTCCCCCCACAATCTATTGAGCCAGCCATCTAACTATGACAGCTATGTTTATGGGGGTGGGGGGTGGGGTTGGGAGTGGTATTA
>CM053769.1:376467751-376488115 GCA_028658325.1 Potorous gilbertii | reverse complement strand
TGGGATTTAAACTCTAAATTCTACACTTTTTCCACTGTAGTACATCTTCAGCACTCTCGCTTAACCTCAGTTGCATACAATGTCATCTTCTTGATCTTACTAGCATCCATATATGTTCCACTTTCATGATCAAGAACCCTAGAATTCATCTTTGTGACCCCACAACTCTTTATTTTTCTTTCAGTCTCTTCCAAACTCATTCTTTATTCTCATCATAACTTGGTTCATAAAAAGATAGAAAGAGGGGCTGATTCAACACTCACCCCATCTTACTCTGCAGATTTACAGTGGAAGAATTATCTTCCAGATCTCCTAGAGCACTCAAAGAATCAGATAGAACTGAAAAGGAATATTTTTTTAAGTAACCTTTCCCCAAGGTTAGTTGGGGATACCTTTACCTGGACACCTTTTAACCTTTCATCTTAATTTAGAGTTTAAATTCTATCTTTGACTAATTAGCTAGAATGTGACCATTACTCAGAGTTCTGATAGTTCTCACACACAGCTATACTAACTGCATGTTGCCATCTTTATCTCCAGCAAAGAGAAACCAAAGACTCTAATCCATAATGAATTCACTTACATCAGAACTGCCTTTTATTCACCTGGACTTACATAAGGTGAATATGGGAACTAGATTCACAGAATTCACAGAAAAGAAAAGAAAAAGAAAGCATTCCCAGATAACAGATGACTTATGCTGATTTGACCATGTCTAGGCCAGAGGGAACAACTATTCACATATTGCCTCTTTTGTACTAGACCTATCTAAGCTCATGGGTCTATCCTGAAGATGATGACTCTGACCTTTTCATCTTATCCCAGTATCTAAGGGACCGAGTGAGACTGAAGTTGCAGGAGGATCCAAGAAATCTGAATTGTTGTTGTTCAGTCATATCTGACTCTTCATGACTCCTTGAACTATATATATAGCGTGCCATGCCCTTTTATCTTCCACTGCTTCTCAAAATCTATCTAAGCTAATATTTGTTGTTTCTATGTAGGTTTTCATAGAACTGATCAACTTTGGCCCCTTCATCATCAGTAATTGCCGAACAGGTTGTCTTGGATTTGAATAGATATCATTCTGTAATTTTTGAGTTTCTGCCCCGGGACTGCTTTTTCACCTTTATATTGACTATGAAAGGTACTCCATTTCTTCTAAGGAATTCTTGTCCCCAGTAGCATATGTAGTGATCATTGAATTAAATTCACCTATTTTTCATGCATTTAAGTTCATTGACACCCTAGCTGTTGATGCTTAATTTTTCCTTCACTTGTTTGACCATATCCATCTTACTTTGGTTCATAAATATTACATTCCTGGTTCCTATGCAATATTAATCTTTATAGCATCAGACTTTCCTTTCATCATCAGACATATCCTTTCCTTTCAGCTTTGGCCCAGCTGCTTCATTAGTACTGGAACTACATGAAGTTGTCCTCTCCTCTTCCCCAGTAGCATGTTGGATACTTTCCAACTTGAAAGGCTCCTCTTCTGGTGTCACATCTTTTCTCATTTTTCTATTGTTCATGGAGTTTTCTTGGCAAAGATGCCAGTTTTCCATTTCCTTCTCCAGGCGATAACCTTTTGTCAGAACTCTCTGCTATAACCTGTCTGTCTTGGGTAACCCTGCACAGCATGGTTTGTAGCTTCATTGAGCTAGGCAAGCCCTTTGCCACAACAATACAGTGATCCAGGGGGAATCCATATAATTCTGTGTCAGACACTTACTGGCTGTGAAATAAGGATAAAAACTGTATTTACATCAGTGGTGTTGTGAGAAGCAAATGAGATTACATATTTAGATTGCTATTTAGCCAATATTTACAAATTTAAGCACATATTATATGCATGTATGTATATTTGTGTATATCTATATATATGTATGTATGTATGTATATTTAATCTTCGAAGATAATCTCCCAACAAAAAGTTGGGAAACACTCTAAACTCTTTTATTCTGCAACTAGAGACAACACTATCATGGGGGAAAACAAAGAAACTAACATTGTCTTTCAAGTCAGAGGATCTGAATTCAAATATTCCCATTATCTTTTCTCTGTGACCTTGAAGAATCTATTTTTCAATTTCCTCATCTATACAATGAGAGATTAAACTAATTCAGATGTCTTTAACATTTTTTTTTGATTACGGACCACTTTCGACATCTAATGGAGTCTATGGACTCCTCTGAATAATGTTTTTAAATCCATAAAATAAAATAGAATTAAAAACCAACTCAATTATATTGAAATAGATATATGCATATAGTTGTAGTTATATACAGTTACACATACATAATATATACATATATGTATATGCACACATGTAACTATATTTACACATTTAATAAGTCTACAGACCACAAGTTAAGAACTCTTAAAGACTCAACTCTATAGCCTGACACCCAGCTTGATTTCTTTACCATTCCTTAACCATTCTGTGCATTATGCAGCTCAGGTGTTCCACAAACTAGATCTTTGGAAAAGTATTTAGCAAACTGGAGCTGACCACAGGAACCTGTCAGTGTGGCATGTGATAAACCTCTCTCCAATTTAACATTTTAATGCAGGGAGTATTTGAGTGAGATTAGTTAATTTCAGACCCATCAGTAGTGAATAAACTTGCTTAGCACCCATTGTCCTCTTGACTATTCATGACCCCATTTTGGGTTTTCTTGAAAAGATTTTGGAGTGTTTTTCCAGTTCCTTCCCCAGCTCATTTTTCATATGGGAAAACTGAGGTAAACATGGTAACTTTCCCAGGATCACACAATTAATAAATTTCTGAAGCCAGATTTGTACTCAGCTATTCCTGATTGTCAAACATTCTATCCACTGGACTGCCTAGCTGCCCTAAGCAAAGAAAGAACTTCCTGGGAACTCATCCAACCAGTCCTGAGGTGAGGAGTTAATGAGGGACTGATAGAGCCTTTTGTTCTCCATCAGACCTACAGCTGAAAAGTTCTTGCTTACAAAGATTGTCCAGTCTAATAGAATAGCAATGGAAAATACGTAAAAGATACAAGTATATGAAAAGACAAAAAAAATAGTAGTACACATTTTTAAATATCATAGTACAAGTAAATATATACTGAACATAATTAAGAGGAAGCAGCATAGCATAAATACAATTGTGCTAGACTTTATCTCTTGAGCTCATAGGCCTAGGTGCCCCCTGCTCTGCCTTTGTAAGCATACCCAGATCGTGAATCAAATGCTTCAGTAGATCCTTAGGGAGGGTTTCCATTAGTTTTCCTTGTTGAAGCTACACCCCCAAGTTCTATGCTCAAGTATGCAGTAGATACGGGCAAATCACAATTTCTCTAAGTGTGTTGAATGATACCATCCTCATCTATTAAATGGTCATAATCAGATTTATGCTAACTACTTTCATAGAGCTGTGAGGAAAGTGCCTCAAGAAGACCTGTGTTCAAATCCTGTCTTTACACTTAATAGCTTTGACCCTGAAAAAGTCACTTAAACTCTCTCAGCCTCAGTCTTCTTATTTGTAAAATTAGATTAATAATGGTACTTACAGAAGGTTTTTATGAAGATCAAATGAATTGATATGTATAAGACACTTTACAAAACCAGAGCTTAGCTATTATTAATTACTGTATTGTGATGCATAGATGACTTTGGGATTCTCAAAGGCTATTCCAGTGATGCATCCAAGCTAAAAAGACTTTGGACTACAGGCCTGATGATGAGATTTTCTCTTTCCTCATAACTATCAAGTACTTTAGCCACAAGTAAATTAGGCAAGAACTAATATATTTTTTTTTATCACAACAATGCATGTAGACCCATCTACTAAAACATGATGAATTTACAATCTGTAGTGGTGGAAGAAACATTCATTCCCTTGTGCAATCATAAATCTTTGAAATAGTAACTTAATAACAACCTCAAACAATGAACCAGTCTACAAGAATTTATTAAGATTCCATTAGATTCTAAGAAACACTATAGGCACTGAGGGTATAAAGACACATGTGAAATAATCCCTGCCCTGATGGAGTTGAAAATCTAGGTGAAGGCACCAGATATGCATGCGTGCATACATATAATGTTGGTAGTGATAGCTTGGATTTCTTTCTTTGAGAATTGTCTTTTCATACACTTTGACTATGCTGTAGAGTAGCTCTACTTTTTGTTTGTTGGTAAAGACTGCATCTCCCTATCTGACCCAGACTGGATGTGCAGGGCCTACTGAAGCCCTATCTGGTAAGACTCTCCCACTCCTAGGGGTTCAGTATACTGATGTCAGACAGTGCCGACAATCAACTTGATCCAATGCAGGTTAGAACTCCTGAGCTCAAGAGATACACCAGCTTCAGTAGCTGCAACCACAAATTTGATGCCACATTCTTTTTCTTTTAAATCTGAATCAATTTTTTTTCTTTATCTACCTTTTATGTCTAACTTTTATCTCTGAAATTTACTGACAATATTTATTCCCAGTTAGATGTTTCCCTTCTAATTTTAACTACATTAATTTTATTTACACAAAACATTTTCAATTGTAAGTAATCACTATTGTGAACTTAATCTTCTGTGAATCTCTGAAATCCTTGCTTGGTTATGAATTTTTATCTAGAGTTTGATTGTATACATCCTTCCTTGTTCCTGTAATTCATTTGTAATTTGACCCTTTATGTCTAAGCCATGTATCCATTTAGAATTTATCTTGATATATGGTGTGATGTATCAGTCTAAACCTAATTTCCACTTGACTGCTTCCCACTTTTCTCAATAGATTTTGATGTGGTAAGTTCTTACTTCACCATGGGTTATTTCAGTTTATCAAACGTTTGACTTTTTAATGTTTTGTGCCTAGTCTGTTCCACTAACCAGCCTCTCCATTTTTAACCAATAAGAAATTGTTTTGGTAATTACTGCTTTGTGGTTTTGTTTGTGTCCTGGTACTGCTAGAGCACATTCCTTTTCTTTTTGGTTATTTCCCTTGAGATTCTTGATCATTTTTTTCCTTCCACATCCAGGGTATTGGAGTCCATGAAAATGCTTTTTTACGTATTACGATAAATTTTAAATTATTATTCTGAAAAGGAATCCATAGACTTCTCCACACTTTCGAAAGGGTCACACACACACACACACACACACACACACACAAGAACTTAAGGTAATTTTATTACTATTCTTTCTATAATTATAATGAAATCCTTCTATGGTTTTCTTAATATGGCACTAAATAAATAAGTTAATTTATGTGGTATAGTCATTTTTAGTATATTGCCTTGGCATAACCATGAGGAATTTAGACAGTTTTCCAAAAGTCTTAGTGCAGCCTTAAGCTATTAAAGTTATAATAAGGTTTTTGGGACAACTTTCATTTCTCCAATTATTAATTTTTATAAAGAATGTTCTCTTCATATAGCCCCTGTACATGCCTTGGTTGGCAGACTCACAAAAATTTTATAGATAATATATTTTTTGAATGGAATATTTTCAATGTCTGACTTCCTTTAAGTCTTATCTAAAATTCTTCCTTTTTCCAGAATTCTTTCCCATTTCCCCGTAATTCTAAGGCCTTCTCTGTGAAATTTTCTCTAATTCCTCTTGTATATAAGTAGTTTGCTCTGTTTTTGCATATTGTAGCCCCAGTAGACTGCAAACTCCTTGAAGTCAGGGAGTTTGTATTGTCTCTCCTTATATTCCTGGCACAGAGCAGGGACTTAATAAGTGCTTGTTGATTTGACTTGACTTTATTTATCACTTGGCCTATTGCTTTCCCTCTGTCATTTTTGGAGCAATTGCTTGAGAGACCTAGGCTGTCCTGCTTCCTCTCATTTCACCATATTCATCAATCTGTAGATTGCTTAATTTTGTCTCTGTACCCCTAGCACTTAACATGTTTCTGGTACATAGCAGCTGCTTGTTGGAATGAAATTAAGAGAAATATCCAATAAAACCTACCATCACTTCCTATTTCTGTAGTACTCAACAGTTAGAAAAGTGCTTTCTTCATAATAACCTTGCTAATTAAGCATTCTGAATATTATGATTCCATTTTATTGATGAGGAAATGGAAGTATAGAGAGGTAAAGTGGTTTGCCTATAGGCACACAGATAATAAGTTGCAATGAGAGAAATTTAGCCTTATTCTTTTGGCTCCAAATCCAATGCTCTTTCTTATATACCCTGTTGCTTGCTTGCTGCTGCTGCTGCTGCTGAGGATGATGATGATGATGATGATGATTGACAATGAAAATCTGTGCCTTATTCTGTGCTGGATATTTTGAGGAATGAAGTCAATCAATGACATATTTATTAAGCATACTATACTATACATCAAGTACAATACTGGGAACAGAGAACACATGTTAAAGCATTGAAATAGCTCCTCCTCTTATAGAATTTATACTCTATTGGAGGAGACAACAGGTACATATGAAATATATGTGTATATGTACAGAATAAATACAAAATAAATAACAGTAGTCAAACAATACAAAAAGTATGTAGGGCATGGTCCCTGCTTACAGTCTTGCCATAGATAGATATGGATAATTAATCTATAGATATGGATAAAGAGAGATAAAAGAGATTGGAATAATTGCAAACTTTATATTTTATGTTTTAGTTATAATGAAAGGACTCCAAAATGGACTCACTTTGTCTAAGTGGTCCTAATAGTGACTAACATTTATATAGTACTTACTATGTGTGAAGAACTATGCTAACCACATTACAAATATTATCTCCTTTGATTCTGACAACAACCCTCGGAGGTAGGTGCTATTACTTTCCTAATTTTACAGAAACTGAAGCAGACGGAGATTAAGTGACTTGTCCAGGATCACACAGCTAATAAAAGTCTGAGGCCAAATTAGAATTCACTTCTCAATTCCACACCCAGAATTCTCTTCACTCTACCACTTACTGCTATAGACAAAGACAGCTTGTATTTTTCTACTGCACTAATATATTAACTCTTTGTCTGACAGAAATGCTCACAACTTTTGATTGAATGAAACTCTTGATTTGCTGCAGCCTCTTGAGTCACTGTTGCTGTAGATAACTAACAGATTCTCTGGCAGTTTGTGGTCTAGATAAAGAAACACTCTGTACCTGAGCTTCATCTAAGCCTGATATCATTGAATGACTATGACAACTTTTCCATCATATCTGGGTCTGATTAGGAATGCTCCATCCCATATCTGACACAGATTGACCTGTTCTCAACCAAGTTCATTCTTAGGGTATATACTTTTACCACCTGGCCCCCAACTTTGAATGTATTTCTTTTCTGAAACCTCTCACTCACTCTCACACTGAATTAGTTTCTTGAATCGACAGGCATAAAGTTCTGCTTATTTATATTGTACGTGTGTATATGTGCATGTGTGTGTATGTATGCTTTGACTTACCTGTTTGCTATACCACAAAATAATATTTTGTTTGTATTAGCTTCCCAAGTACCTATTTCCAGGGAATTTCTGAACCCAGGTCTTTGCTTTAACCTGAACCACAAGGTCAGAGAACAAAGAGACACAGAGAGAAAGAGACAGAGAATGATATTAGGTTTCCCAAAGTAATGATGCCTGCTCCAGTCATGATTCCTGGGATAACTCTGAGGGCTTAGGGTTTCTTTTATGTATCTCATGAATTTGGCCTGCTCCATAATATCAATCAGCTAGTAAAACTCAGCTTTATCAGGATATTTGCTAAGAAGGGATGTTAAAGAGAGTCATACAACCCCTAAACTGAGAGAGTACATCCCCTCTGCGCACATATCGTCCTTGGGGAAAGTGAGTAAAAGCTTAAAACACAAAGGTAAGACATATGGGGAATTCATGGGGCCAAGGAATATCTCATGACTCTTGGCTATGGAAGTCATTTTCTCCTTTCAGAGAGTCCTCACTAAATTCAATTTTAGGCTACAAGTCAGTGATGAACAAATAAGTGAATTACTCAGGTTAGCAAGGATTTTTATGATGATGCATATCAGCTGAAATAGAGGCAGCTAGGTGGTGCAGTGGGTAGAGTACTGGGCCGGGAGTCAGGAAGACTCATCTTCCTGAGTTCAAATCTTCCCCCAGACACTTTATTGGCTATGTGACCCTGGACAAGTCATTTAACCCTGTTTGCCTCAGTTTCCTCATCTGTAAAATGAGCTGGGAAAGGCAAATCACTCCAGTATCTTTGCCAAGAATACTTCAAATGGGGTGACAAAGAGCTGCAGATAACTGAAAACAATTAAACCACACTAATTTCAGTCAAAGGACCAATCTACTCCTGGTCTGAGTCAAGCAAGTTTCTTCACTGTTATGCCTCCTGCTGCTGCTACTGACTCTGGTTGCCAGTACAGGGTTCCTCTGTACACTTCTCTATGCAGGATATTCATTCACCTAAAATTAGGAGAGACTAAACATAAAAGAAGCAGAAACAGCATGTTGAACATACATAGCAAACATGTGGGAGCCACTCACAGCTCACAATAGCCCTCATTCAAAAGTAGCCAAAGCAGAAAAAGTAAAAGATTATATTCTTGAATCTTTTCAATGCTTGCTCAGACCAGTTCAGCAGCTCAATAGTCATTAGTCCTTTTGGCTTCTCTGCTAAACAGTTAACTTTCATTATCACAAAAGTTAATGCCTCATTCAGCAAATAGGTTCAACAGTACTGTATGGATTGGAACCAACAAGGAAATGCCAGTGCCTACTCTGTACAACCTACTAAGAAGGGCTATTGTAAATATGGCATGCTTCAAGGACTTGACCATCATTGATTATATATACATATATATGTATATATAATATTATAGTATATATGAAAAATAGAGATTAGAAGGGGTCTGGTGCATATGTAATAGAAAAGTATTGGTTGTCATGGTGAATAAAGCCTTAGTGTGTGTATATATTTGTATATATAAATGTATATATACAAAAATGACATCTTTTTTCTGAATTCCTACTATAATGTACCTATGCTATAGTTATAGATATATAGTGGTAATATCAATATTTATATAGCTATAGATATACATATAATATATGTGTACATTATAGCACAAGTATATATTATAGTACATATATACCTTTACATAAATATGCATACACACATACATTTTTGTAATTATAGTATATGTATATAATATATATAGTACATCATAGTAATGTATTTATGCATCTTTTTGTTCATATGCACATATATACTTCCAATATATGTACAGTATGGTACTATATATAGTACATGTATATATAGTGGTTTACAGTACATATAGACATATATGTACAAATTTACATACATATACACATCTATAACATATATGTATATGTATATGCATTATAATAGGAGTTCAGAAAATGATGAGGTCATTGGTGAAGAAACAAGATTTCCTACAGAATGTGTGACTTGAATGGGACTTTGAAAGATGGAGATATAATCCCAGCTAAAGACTATTCCCAGCCAATGCTGAATTCTTTTTTAAAAAATGTACTTTATTCACTCTCAAATAGCTGTTCCAGCTATTAAAGCCCTGAATGCATATATTAGACTTTAATAACTAGTTAATACCTTGATTGGGACACCATAAAGAAACCCCAGCTAATCAGAAAAGGTGAGCTATGCAAAATAGTTTTCTAGGTTTTTGTGTTGGTTTGTTTCTCCCTCAGCTACCACAAGTGCCTTGTCTTCTGGGCTGAAAACTATGGAAACACTGTCCCCACAGGTGAGGGATTTATGATAGAATCATAAATTTAGCTCCTGAAACAGTCTTCAAGATCATATCATCCAACACTCACACTTTGCACATTAAGAAACTCGGTCTCTCAAAGGGGAAATAATTTACCCAATTTCAAATAAGTAGTAAGTAGCAGAGTGAGAATTTGAACCCAGATCCCTGGATTCCAAACCAAGTTCATTTTTTCCTGTATCACTCTTTCCTTCCCTAACTATTCCCAGGAGAGATATGACCCAATATGTAGCTTCTCTGTTTAGGATGTCAAATCTTGTGTTTTTCTGATGCAGTTGTTGTATTCATGAGACAAAAGCAAGCAGAGGGTGGGAGAAGGATTAAGAGACAATTTTTGAAAAAAATGTAGGTGTTAAAAATGTATGATATTGTTTTAGCAGGTTTATTTTCAAGGATAGTATGAAAAATAGAGGTTAGAAGGGGTCTGGTGCACATGTAATAGAAAAGTATTGGTTGTCATGGTGAATAAAGCCTTAGTGTAAGCAGAACATGTTTCATTTGATTTTAACTGGTATCCAAATGTCCATGAAAGTCTTTTCTCATTTGGAGAAGAATATAAGTAAGCTATGAAAAATTGATTTATTTGACAGAAATACATTTGGTAAGTATAGTGTAAATACCTGCAAGCAAGAAGGAAAATATATTTAACTTTTTTTTTCAAAATTTATTTTAGGCTTCATTTAGGTGAGACAAGAAAAACTGACCTGAACAATCCACAGGAAAATCTTCCCCAGTTTACTCTAATTGTATGTTATCTACTGCAAATCTGAGCCTCCCACAAGCTTTGCAGGTTGACTTGGTACTGGGTTCACAGGGTTTCAGTGTCTGTGGTGCTTTCTCTTATGAAAGGTTTGCTTGCATAGGCATTACTGAAGGATACATATAAAGAGAAGTTAGCAATCTCTAAATATCCCTAAGAAGATAAGGCCATTCTTGCATATTCTCTCAATCTCAGTTTAATTCTGACACCCAGGGATACAAGGATCAAGATTTCTGCTAAAAATGAAATTACTTCTGCCTTCTGAGGGATGAGAGGTGGTTGTAGCATCAACAGGATCTCCAGGCAAAGGATCACCTTGGGGTAGTGATTTTATTCAAATGGAAAAAAGAAAGAAAGAAAGAAAGAAAGAAAGAAAGAAAGAAAGAAAGAAAGAAAGAAAGAGAAAGAAAGAAAGAGAGAGAAAGAGAAAATTGTCTTCACTTGGTGTTCAAATTGTAAGCATATTCCCAGGGCAAGAGCATTAAATGCAGGCATGGAGAAGATGTGGATAGCTTTGGCCTGTATCATAACACAAGTCATACTAAATGCAATAATTGTTGAGTATGTCTCAAAGAGTATGAAAGGAGAAATGCTAAGTTTCCTAAGAGTTCCAAACAAGGCAAATAACTAGGATGGGGGTAGATGGGAATTCCAGGTTCCATCACTGAAAATGTGATTGTGACAAACATCTTGAAAAAGGATCATAAAGAGCCAGGATGGTATGATCAAGAACAGGTCATGCCAGATTCACCTCACACCCCCTCCCTCTTTTTTGGATAAGATTTCCAAATTAATAGATGAGAGAAATGCTGTAGATTTTAGCAGAATGTTTGATTTAAAAAACTCCATGTTCTTCTTATAAAGATGGAGAGACACAAGTTAGATGATAATACAACCATGGATTCAACATTGGTTGGATGGCTGCTAAAAGAATAGTTGCTAATAGTTCTTTGTGAATGTGGCAGGAAATCTCTCATTCAATGTCTCATTCAATGTGCTTTTTAACAGTTTCATCAATGATTTGCATAACAGCAGAGACTGAACCACAAATGTCCAGATCAGGAAAACCTACAAGGTTCAGTTCAATATGGAATAAAAGGGTTAGAATCCAAAATGATCTTAAAAGCTAAAGCATTAGGGGTAGTCTAATAGAATTAAATTCAGTATGAATAAGTGTAGAATCTTGAACTCCAGTACAAAAATCTTCACAGTTATAACATGGGGAGACATAGATACCAGTTGCTAAAAAACAAAATAAAAGTTCAAAATAAGTCAGAAATGTGATGTGGTAGATGAAAAAGAAAGCAATCTTGGGAGATTAAGAATGGCAGAGCTTTCAGGAATTAAAGAGTTATTGTCTCACTATACTCTTTCCCTTCTCACCTGGAATATTGTATTTAGTTTTGTGCACCATGTTATATAAAGGGAACTGAAAAGCTGGAGAGTGTCTAGAGGATGACAATAGCTGTGATGAATGGTATTGAGTCCATTTCATATGGGCATTGGTTAAAAGAGCTGGATATACGTGTGTTTGTGTGTGTGTGTGTGTGTGTGCGTGTGTGTGAAAAGATTTAGGGGAAGATGGGCACATATCAGTTGCCTTTGAGTGTCTGAAGTGTTGTAATGTGTAGGAATGATTGTACTTGCTTTATTTGACTCCAAAGGGGGAAACCAAAATCAAAATGTGGAAGTTGTAAAGAGACAATTTTTTTGTTGCTGTTATCAGGAAGATAATATAATATAATATGATATGATATATATGATATAATATAACATTAGTGTAGTATGGTATATATATATATATATATATATATATATATATATATATATATATATAAAATACAATACAGCACAATATAATATAATTATCAGGAAAATGTCTCAACAATTAGAGCAACTAAAAGCAAAATTTTAATCTCCAACAAAAGTCTTCTTCCTATAATTTATCATGGCATGGGACGACTCTTGGTCCTCTAAAGTGAACACAGCAGATCACAAGCTCTGGCAAAAAGAATTGATAAATAAGAATGTACAGGATGTTTTTACATATATGCATATGTATGTATTATATACACACACATACATATTTGCGTCTAATGTTGGCCATCTTTAGGACAGGGGACGAGAAGGGGAAAAAGAAAATTATACAATAATTTTATTATATATTTAAAAGGAGTACAAGTTATACACAATAGATTTGCAGTTTCATGTGTAATCATCTTCATTTCGCTTTCTATTCTATGTTACAGAAATGTCTATTTTATTTCTTAAGTTAAGAATAAAATGAATATTTTAAAAAGGGAGGGGGTGAAAGAAACTCATCACCAAACATTGAGCTACCAGGTGATGATTTGTTTTTGATTGTTATCCTTTTGGACCATAGTAACCCATGAAAATCACCTTCCAAGGCATGAAGGGATTGTAATCTGTGTCAATGGAGAGAATATATATATACACATATATACATATATGTATATGTATATATGTGTGTGTGTATATATATATATATATATATACATATATATATATATATATATATGTATATATATATATATATATGATCAATGAAATCCTGGAACTTTGAAGCATTAAAGTATAATTCTGGCAACAGTGTGTTACAGCATGGGTTGGAAGATGAAAGATGAGGTGAGAGTCAGGAATGACCTTTAGAAAGCTAATGAATTAATTCAGATTTGGGGTGATGTTGGCCTGGACTAACATAATGACAGTTGGAATAGAAAGAGGACAACTTCTTTTTTAGATAAATGAATCCATTCTGCAAATTATCTGAGAAATGTCAAGATGTCTCTACTCTTCTCTCTCTCTCTTTCCACATCCATTCTGGATCTGACTCTTTGCCTTTCTCTTGGCTCCAGACTTTTACTTCAGGCTAAATACCACATGGAGTTCTATGACTTAATGTAGAACATAACAAAGCCTTTTTGAATGAAGAAATTAAGGACTGGAGAGATTAAATAATTGACTAAGTAATTAACAGAAGCTGATTCTGAATCCAAGGCCTGTGAGGAATCTAAGAAAATATTACCACCACCAGTGAGAAAGTGATAACCTTGTGTAGGCAAAACTAACACACATGAAATAAATACAGAATAACATAACATGGAATAAGTTGAGTATTAATATATGGTTCACTCTATAAATTAGGTTCAGAGAAGAATTCAAAGAAATGAACTAGAAAGAGCAGCATAGAGTGGCAGTTTGACAGAATGATCAGGATGTGGGATGTTGAGTTAGGAAGAGCTGAGAATAAAATTCATTGCTGACCCATCTTAATTTTTTGAACCTGGAAAAACAACTTAATTTTCCTTGACATCAGTTTTGTCACAGGTAAAAAGAAGTGGACTAGATGGCCTCTCAGGTTTTTTCCAGATCTGCATCTATAATACTATGACTCATTCAATTTAACTCAAATTTCTTCAGGTTCATATTCATCTCTCAAATGGGTATAAAAATAACTGAACTCAATACCTAATAATTAGGGAGTGAAATTCAAAAAGATGTAATGAATGTGAAAAGTCCTAACGTTGTAATAACAGTTTTAAATAGTCTCAAAAAAACTTCCAAGTATTGTGATTTAAAGTAAATTTTTTAAAAGTCTCAATGTAAAGTCAGGAGACCTGGATTCAGGTCTCTACACCTCCACGTGACCTCAGCCAAATTTTGCATGTGTAATTTTTGTATACTTTATAATCCTTCACCTATAAAATAAGGATAAAAAATTACTTATACTGCCTTCAGGTGTTAGAGGCATGAGATCTCAAGCTGTAAGAGACATTAGAGGTCATCTAGTTCAAACTTCTTATTAGTTGGGAAAATAATAAGCAATAGAGGCAGTATTTGAATCCAGATTGTATAAATGCAGTGGGTTTTTTTTTCTGCTACACATCCATCTCCCAAAGTTGTTGTGAAGAAAGTTCTTTTGTATACTTAATCTACTGTGTCAGTGTGAATTGTAATCAATCATCATCATCATCCAATAAATCCATACACATTTATTAAGAACCATCAATGTGCCTGAAACTGTGCTAAGCACTGGGGATACAGTTAATATAAAAGATAGTCCCTCACAATCTGAAGGAGGAAGCAACAAGCAAAATGAGGCAGGGAAAAGGAGATGGGGAGCATGTGAGGGAAGGGAACTGGGACACCACAGAGTAGAAAGCAGCCAAGGCAGCAGATGCAGTGGAGTAATCTGAGAGACCAGTTTCTTTCTTCTGCAAAGGAAGGCATGGGGAAGAGTTTAGTGTTCCACCCTCCAGCCCTACAAATGGAAGGGAATGGAGGTTGAGGGAGGCAGAGTCAATCAAGGCTCAAGTTAGTAGCATGGTGTTGGATTTAGAAGTGATGAGCTTTTACTAGGAGGGCGTCTTACTGCATGGAGTTGAAAGCAGACAAGGCAGCAGATGCACAGTGGTGTCATCGTCATCACCACTATCATTATCAATATGATTGGGTAAGACCTTGGAAAATGTGAAGCTTGAGTAGTGCAGAATTCAGAGAGGCTAAGAGGGGCATTCTAGATTCCATGACCAAAACAAAGAGGCAGGTATGAATAGGGGAAGTTACAAAGGTTATTAGCCTGACCTGATTGGAAGTATCTACTGATATATCAATTGTTTTTTTTTTCCTTTTTATTCTGAGCACTCTGACTAACCCTTTCCTAGAGGATTTTAACTATTTAATAACCCCTACATAATGCTTTCTTTTTTATTTTGCAGGCAAAGGAAAGGGCAGTTAAATAGTTTTCCTGTAGACTAAGTATAGCCTCCCCTTAGATCTTCTATCAGGTGTTTTGAAAAGCTAAAGCAGGTGGGGTGAGCCTTAGGCTGGTTGAGCCCTGCTGCTGGGCCTGGGCCTCTTTCCATGTACATGTCTTCCCAGCAACTAACTGGGGAAAGGTGAGATGCTAAGGGCTGAATCTGAGAACTACAGATTTTAAAAACAGCCTTCTGCGGCTGAAGCTGTTAATTACTTTGCATGGTAGCAGTAATTTCACTGCTAATGTGACTTTTTCAAAGTTAGCACATGGAATGAACTTGATGAAAGTGTTATCAAATCACAGAAGTTGGAATTAAATTGAGACCTTACTCCAGAAAATCAGTCACAAAGTGACACAATGATAGAGGTGGAGTTGGGAGGCTGCCATAGGAAAACATGAAGTTCATCCTCCTCATTTTACAGATAAAGAAACAGGTCAAGAGAAAAAAATGACTTGTCCAAGTCACGCAGATTATTCATATCAGAGCCAGGACTAAGATCCAAGGATCCTGATTCCAAATCCATTAGTTCTTCCATTGTGCTTGAGAAGCAACCCTTAGGATAGTCAAACAGGAATGCCCAAACTCTGAAAACTTCATTGTACAAGTTGTGGGCATTCTATGTAGGCAATTGGTTTCCCAAAAATATTTTTTCTCAAATGAATACGTGTAGTAGAAAGATAGCATTGAAGAACTTGGGTTTGATTCTTGGTTTTACAATGTACCATCTGTGCAGCCTTTCACAAATGACTTCACTTCTCTGATTATTAGTTGTGAACTCCTCATTATTCCCTGTACATGATATTTAATCTTCCCTACTTTGTATATTTACATGGGTTTCCCCTTATGTCTTAAAATGTTTTCTTTCTAGCTTCTATCTTTTGGAATCTTTAGCTCCACTTGAAACAATTCAAATGCCATCTTTCATACAAGGTTTTTCCTAATAAATCTTTAATGCTTCTCTATTCCCCAAAGAGTGACTATTTATTCGATAAACATTTCTTATATACATGTGAGAGGTGATGTAGTAGATTGTAGCTGATCTCAGATTCAGTAAGATTTCAGATTCAAATTCTTCTGATGCATCCTGGACAAGTCAATTAATTTCTCTCCACCAAAGGTCACTTTTTAAGACTTTTAAGTCCTGACTGTCAAAGAGAATTCTACATATAATGTTATAGATCCATGTAAGAGACTTACTGGGTTGTTTCAGGGACATTATTCAAGAGAGTAAATAGGAAGGCAATATTCATTGGAGAGAAATACTTTGGGCCAGTGGACATTCCTGAGAAGCAGGAACCATCATATCCCTAAACTTACTTGTAATTCTGGAGACTGATAAGAATGGACCTCTCTAAGTGAGATTGTTCTCTCCCTCCTGGTTTGATCTAAGATCTTAATTTGCTCCAACCTGAAAAGTTCCCTTAGTAGTGGTGTTCTTTGGTATATTCTAATCTGTAAACTTCCCTATTTTTGGTCTATTTTCTGTTTTCTTTATATGCTTGGATTTACTTCCTATTTTCTATGTGTGATAGTCTTTTGTGTAAGTAGAATTTGATTCAAAGAATCCAAATTTGGCCAGTGTGAGCTAAGATCTACATTTCCCCTTAAGAGCAGGTGATATAAGTAGCTCTTATTTGGAATCTATCATCCCTTAGATTATCAACATTTGAGGGGAGCAAATGATAGGCTATGTCCTAAACCCTTTTCAAAGACTAGAGAAAGGAGCACAAGTCTTGGCAGTGTTCTTGAAACCTTATGTTACCCCATAGCTAACATACTGGTAGTGTAGGCATTATATTTGGCTCTTCTCCACAGACAACTCCTATGGACACGTCTTATATCAGCTTTGATAGAGGGAGTTTCATCATTGGGAGTCCTTATATTAGCAAAATCACAGATCTGGACATTAATTTTTAAGTTTACTTATCTGTGGTCATACTATTTCCCACTTCTCCCCACAAGAATGCAAGTTTCTCTAGGGAAGTTAATATTTTCATTTTTGTCTTTGTAACCACAACTTATAGCTTGATGAGTGGTGCATAGTAGGCATTTAAAATGCTTGTTGAGTTAAATCAAATTGAGGGTGAAGAGAAGAAAGTGAGGTCGATGACCTTGCACAGTCCTCCTTCACTCAAATCAAAGTCAACTGCAAGTTATGCCATGATCTTGCTGTCATGGTCCTCTTTGAAAACAAAGGACAAACACAACAACAACAAATTGACTAGATGCTCTCTGAAGTCCCTTCTAACTCCAAAGCCCATGATTCTGGAGTCTATGAATGACTTTTATCTCATTTCTAAAGTAGAAGTCGGAAGTTTCTAAACTAGAGTCTGAAGAGGAAAAGACAATGACTGTGGCCATGAAAGCTCTGTTCAAGGATTTTGAAGGGCTGTCATATGGAAAGAGATTAGATTTGTTCTGATTGGTACCTGAAGAAAACTTTGAGATAAACATTGGCTTGATTAAAGGGGGAAAAAGAACTTCCTGCTGATCAGAGCTATCCAGAAGTGGAAGGAACTGCTGTGAAAGGTTCTCCAGATTGGAGGTCAACCAACAAATACATCATGGTTACTTTCCTGGCATGCTATGGAAGGTCTCCATGTTCAAGTATGAAATAAGAAAATGACCTTTAGGGTCCCTAACAACTCATAAATTCTTTGTTTCTGTGATATGAAACAGAAGTGGTAGCCCAATTTAGTAGTGCTAGTAGTAACAGTAGCAGTGGTGGTGGTTGTTGTGGTTACAATAGTAGTGAATGTAGCAGCAGTAGTAGTGGTAGTTGTGGTAGATAATAGTGACTGGTAATATTGGTAGTGATAGTAGTAGTAGCAGTGGTAGTGGTAGTAGAAGTAGTAGTAGTACTAATGCTGGTAAATACCACCTAATATTTATATAGCTCTTTAGAATTTTTCAAAGTACTTCAAATATATTATCTACAACATTAGCAATGAGTAGAAGGACTCTTAATCTGGGGTCTACAATCCCATAAGAGTTTTACAGATAGTTTTCAGGTGACCTGTGAACTTTGGTGGAAACAATCTTTTTTTTAAAATGTTCTTGGTTTCCTTTGTAATCCTATGCACTTTATTGTATATAAAACATTCCTTTGAGAAAGGGTCCATAAGCTTCACCAGACTGCCAAAGAGGTTCATTAAACAAACAATAAAAGAGGTTAAGACCCCTTGCCTAATTAGGAAGGTTTCTAAAGGCCTGAAAATTCTATTGAATATTCATTGCTTCCCTGAATTTCTTCAAATCAAGGTATGAAGAAGGATCTTTCATGTGTTTTTGCTGCAAATAGTCTCTAAAATCAAGTATTGTTATAATTTCACATGGGGTAAAATTCTTGTTTGAAGAGGTAGAGGGCCTTGCACAAAGTTTCACTGTAAATAAGGAATTTTATAAATCAATAATAGGAAAGCTGGATTTAGAATCAATATCTCTTGTGTTAGCCACTGTCCTTGATTCTCAGGGAGGCCCTAATGAAGTACAGAGGATAAACAGGATGAGACTCAACTTCCTGGGAATCCAGCTCTACCCTCTTGTCAGTTTCTTATCAGTCCAGGTCAGAAATGGCTTCTACTTGGGAACTTTAGTAATAAGCAAAGAAATTAGAATAAAATCATCTGTGTGCCAAAATTCAAAATATACTCTGAAGTTGCTATTGCCAAAGCATTCATTCTGCTGCCAATTAAAAATGGGAAAATAGAGCAATAATAGAACAAAATAAAATTTTGGAAATAGAATCAACTGTATACAAGTTGGGGTGAGGGTGGAATTTTGATAAACATGCTCCTTTAAGGCACTCTTCCTCTCAATCTTGATCATTTACAGACCTCATCCTGCCTTCTAGATGTCCCAGATAGCAGTTTAGAATGTCCTTCCCAACTTCCCCCTTACTGTGCCCCACCTCCCTCCTATCTTCAGAAATCCCCAGGGCCTTCATCTCTGCTGTAATCAGATAAACTAAATCCTCCACACTGAGTTCTTAACCCTCCTAGGGAGCATAGAGCCTTAATCCAGTTAAAGTGACCATGGATATAGAAACTCTAGATAGTTACTCCAGTTATGGACTTTCTGGTACATTGGCAGGATAATAGCAGTAATATTTGTGGGGTAGAAAGATTTCACAGCCCCCATTTTCCCCCTTTTCCTTCACCTACAAAGCATACAACGTAACAACCATCTATACCCAGAATGATTTTGAGCAAATCTACCTGGTTTGCTATTTTTTTTGGAGTATCTTAGGAAGGAATTTTTTTGGAGTATCATTGGGTTGAATCACTGATTTATCAATCTAATCAAATCTGGAAGGGACAAGAAGAGATCATTCATACAATACTTTGACTTAAATTCAGAGAATTTTAGAGCTGAAAAGGACCTTAGAAATCATCTATCCAATACACTCATTTTTAGAATTTCAAAAAGGTAATATTTTATAATCTTAATTTTATGAATGAGGCAGACAAAATTTAGAAAGAGTCATAGGGACATGGAATTTCTGTTCTAGAAGGAAGCTTAGAAATTATCTGGTCTAAATTCTTTTGTACAGATGAAGCAACTGAGTCCCATAGAGATGAAGAATGGCTTGCTCAAGGTCCCACAGTGAGTAGCAGACCTGGCACTCCTGTTTCATGTCCATAGCTCTTTCCATTGTAACATACTGCTTCTCATGATATTATTCAGTGAAAGCACCAAGTTCTTGAATGGAAGTTGAGGATTGCAGGAAGGCATTGAAAGAAATGATCAGAACAAAATCTCTTCTTTGCTTCACAGTCTTGACTGTGGCTACTCCTGGTGATGTTAACTGAACTGAATACAGATATCTGTGTGTAATTTCAAATATGCTTTGCCTTTACCATCAGACATTGCCATGAACTAGCCTTTTTTCCTATTAATCATCCCTCTTCTCATGGCCACTAGATCAGGAAAAAGATCCATGTAAGCCTTTCCTTTGCATCATCATCATCATCATCATCACCATCATCATCATCATCATCATCGTCATCATCATCATCGTCATCATCATCACCATCATCATCACCATCATCATCATCATCATCACCATCATCATCATCATCATCATCATCATCATC
>CM053769.1:376454715-376467251 GCA_028658325.1 Potorous gilbertii | reverse complement strand
ATCACCATCGTCATCATCATCATCATCACCATCATCATCATCACCATCATCATCATCACCATCATCATCACCATCATCATCATCACCATCATCATCATCATCATCATCATCATCATCATCACCATCATCATCATCATCATCATCACCATCATCATCACCATCATCACCATCACCACCATCATCATCATCATCACCACCATCATCATCATCATCGCCATCGTCATCATCATCATCATCATCACCATCATCATCATCATCATCATCATCACCATCACCACCATCATCATCATCATCACCACCATCATCATCATCATCATCATCGTCATCATCATCATCGTCATCATCATCATCACCATCGTCATCATTACCATCATCATCATCATCATCGTCATCATCATCATCGTCATCATCATCATCACCATCGTCATCATCACCATCGTCATCATCATCATCATCTCACTATTGGAGTGATGCCTAGTGAAGAGCTAACCTAGCTGGAGATTGGAAGGTGAATACCACAACTGTACCTCATTCCTCTATAATCAACCAGGTTCCATGATCCCACTCTGCCTTTACCAAAAGGCAGTACCAAAGACTCACCATCATGTCATCCACCCTGCCAGGATGCTTTTAAACCACTCTAGACACCTACTCTACCATTTGATTATCAAAAACTGATAATAAAATCAATGTTATCATTGTTACTGTCAAAGGTAAGACAAAATAATGTCTTATAGCTCTATTCTGAATCCCCATAATTCTGTTATAGACAGGCTACACTGAAGGTCCTTTCCCTAGCTATGACTATATGCTCCTTCAACCATATCAGCACCATCCTTCCCTATAAAATTCTACCTTATCCTGATCTGTGCCCCCTGAAATTTCCATTTTGTCATTAACAAACGGCTTTGTTTTAATTTTCAGCTTATTTCTTCACCTTGAGAATTACTTCGTACATATCATGTATCTAATTTTCAATATATTTGTTAATTCTACCAGTTGACTATAAGCTCCTTGAGGACAGAGAATATTTCATTTTCCCTTTGCATCCCTGGCTTATCACAAAGCAGACAGTAAATATTTGGTGATTTGATTCAAATTGTTACCTATTTGCTTGTAGTTCAAGTGTAATGAAAGTGTCTAATAGCTGCCTACATGTGAAAATGATTTTCAGTGGTAATAATCCTCTTCTTTTGTATTGTATTTTCCAGTTTAGGAGGTATTTTCATATATACTTATTGGTTGAATGATTGATTTTATAGACATGTCATCTGTTTTTCTTATAGTACCTTTGAGTCATGTAAAAACTACTTTTGCAACTTGTTTGTCCTTAATTCTGAAAGAGGACCATGATATCAGGAAAGGGATGCTATAACTTGCAAGTGAATTGGATTTAAGTGAGGGAGGGCTATGAAAAGTCACCAGCCTCACTTTCTCTTCCAGAGTTATCTGGGTCCAGTAGCAAGCTATAGATCAGCAAACACTTTTGCAACTAGTATGCAAATAAGTGCATGTCAGAATTGAGAAATTGATGCACTTTCTTACCCATTCCTATTAGCTTGACCCAAACACTGAAGTCCATTTTCAAACCAATGAAGTTCAAAGTGGGAACCATGGCCTGACTTTTAGGTATGTGTGGTAAACTATTTAAAGAGGGTCACATCCAACAATTGTTAGATTGTCCCTGAAACAATCATACTGCATGTTTCACTGATTATAGCTCAATATCACACCCTCCGCTCTATTCTATCCCCTTCTACCATCAGCCTCCCTTGTTCTATGCATTATCAACTAAAGATAGTTATAATTGAAGTACCCTCCCAAGTAACCACAGCCACTGTCCCCACAAAATTAACACACACACACACACACATAAACACACACACTGTTCCTCACACATTTCACACAGATCGCTTCATAAAAGGTACATTGAAACTCTAGTTAAAATAATTTTTCCTCAAAACATATACCACTTCCAAACTTACCTCTTTCCACTGAGGATACCACCATTCTTCTAGTTTCACAGTTTTTCAGCTTTCTTGTTATCTTGAACTTCTCATTCAAGTACAATTGTTCTCTTCAAAATTACTAATGATCTTTTAATTGCATAATCTTATTTCCTTTTCTTAATCCTCATCATTCTCGATCTCTCTACAGCATTTGCCATTGTTGATATTCATCTCCAAGTAGATTTACTCTCTCTTCTCTGTTGCCAAAAATGATGTAAGTATATCATCTATAAAAACTCTCATATTTGTACACTTAAAAAAGACTTGGAAAAAGTTTCTAAGTATCTGTTCAAAATTCTTTCCAAAAAGTTTCATCAATTAATTTTGAAAAAATTAAAATATGATATCTCTCAATTAGTTTTCTTGAACAATTAACTAATATTATGAAAAGATGAACATTTATTAGTTGAATTTTAAAATATCCTATGTATGACTGCTAAATGAGAGTGGGAGGGGATTATCATAATTTAGAAAATATACTATTGCTGAACATATTTTATTTGGGTCTCCATTTTGTGGGGAGGTATCTTTTTCAGCTGTAACAACTATTAACATAAAGGATGAAAAACTCCACCTAAAATTATACCTTCAAATCTCTATATCACACAAGAGTTAAAGCAAGATTTTTAAAAATTATATAGTGCATTCAACCAATTCAAAAATTGTATAGTGCATTGTATTTTAGTGGGAGTAAAAACAGTTTTTCTAACTCTAATAAATTATTCTTACCTTTATTTCACCATTAAAAATATATTTTTGTATAAGTTTTATAGTATAGATAATTATTAGTGTTGATAATTATAAGTATTCTTTCTTCTATTCTACCATGAATAGAGAGCTAACTGAAGTTAAAAAGACTTTGGTTCAGATCCTACATCTGATACACTGGTTGTATGACTGCATTTTTACTGGCTGTCCCTCATGCCTGAAATATTTTCCCTCTTCATCTCTACATCCTGGCTTCCCTGGCTTCCTTCAAGTCTCAGCTAAAATTTCACCCTTTAAAGGAATCTTTTTCCAATCTCCTTTAATTATAGTATCTTCCTTCTGTTGGTTATTTCCAATTTATCCTGCATATGAAATAAGCATGTTCTCTGTATCCCCCATTAGACTTCAAATTTCTTGAGAGCAGGATCTTTTCTCTTTCTTTGTATCCCCAGTGCTTAATACAGTGCCTTGCACATAGTAGGCACTTAATGATGTTTATTTCCTGACTGACACTTATTCAGAATCCCAGGCATGTAAATTGCAGAGAAGGTCTTGACCTGCATAGGCAGGGATAATTTATTTACCTTACATTGCTGTTACATTTATTGTTTCTTACATCAGTGAAATCATAGGCTCCTCTATAAGTATTAGCACAGTAGTACATATATATATAATGTGTTTGTGTATTATAAATAAGTAAATATAACTCTATTAGGGGGCATACTCAATATTTTGAAACTGATTAGAGCACACAACCTAAAAAGTTTGAACACAGCTCCTTTCAGCTACCAAGTTATGGATTTTGTTTCCAATAACATAGATAATGAAGGAAATCTCAATGATTCTTGTCATTAATCCTATAAGAGTTTGGGGATCACAAGGAGTACTTCATTTTTTTCCTTACAGTAAGTCTTCATCATTCCCACCTCTACCATCCATGGAATCCATCATGAATTTTTGCAGCTGTCTAGTCAAGTGTACTCAATATACTGAATTAAACAAAAAAAACCCCATAAACTTCTTTGAGAAATAATAGTTATTTATAACTCACACAGAACTATAAGACACATGGAGTTTCAGGGAAATCACTAGCATAATACAAACATGCAAATTATGAAATTAGTATGTCTGAGTTGAGACAACTCTTTGACATTACTCTCTAAATAATCAAATAGATATATGCTTATACAGGGAAGACAGAATTGGGTTATGATTTACAATAATTTTAGGTCTAATGATGAGTCATATGAGGGGCAAGAGCAGAAAGTCAGACAGAAAAGGACTGAGAGAGTTGGAGAAAGTATGATAGATGAAGTAGTGTGTTGGTAAATGTGTGGCAAAATGGTTTAACAACAAAAAATTTATGCATGCCATTTTTAAGTTTAATCTGTTTGTAAAAATATATTTTCTATTATTTTCTTAAGTCTAGATAATCAACAAAACAATTAATTATACCCTTATTTATAATTTTTGCCAATTCTTACATTATAAATGTCTCACACTGAAAATTTGACAATGGGTTTACATAAGCAAATTACTACTACCTGGCTCCAGAATACCCCTACATGGACAGGTTTGTTTTTATATACTTTTAGAGAGATTCTATATTTTGAGTTTTTATTTAGAGGGAATCATGTATCTATTTGTATCTCATCATCTTTTCCTTGTTTTGGGAAAGGGAATTGACTAGATAAGAATTTGAATAAGACATACCAAACCTACCACACAATCAGGAGACTTTACTGATTGGTTAAATAGGAGTTAGGAATTGTAGGATGAATGAATGAGTTAGATCTAGAGTACTCCAGAGATCCAAACCTAAACTGGAGGATGAATATTTTGAGACAGAAGACATTCTTTACTGGTAACACTCTGTATCAGTTGTACCAGATATTCCAGGCTGAAAAAGAATCAAGGACAAGTTAAGACTAGGAAATTTCAGCTAAATAGAATTGCTTAGAAACTTTAGATTTGTAAACTCTAGGGCTAGGTATTTTTCTTTCACATTTGTTGTAGGACTTTTGAAGCCAATGTCCAGAGATTACCTATTGAGGCTCATCTTACTTCAGTCTATTCCTAATGAAAGGGAAGGGAAGAGAAATACAATATACCAAGAAGTTCAGTAAGATGAGACACTACTTTTGAGATGGAAAGGGGACAGATTGGCCCTGGAATCAGTGATGTCTCTGTCACATACCACCATAAGTGAATTGGTTAAGATGAAAAAGGAAAATACTGTACCCAAACTATATGGAAATTGCCTAGAAAAGAAGCATGGGAGCAAGTACCACTGAGAAAAAAAGTTCCTACTTTTTCATCTCTTGCATCAGACTCTCAAACTGAGGCTTTATCCCCAATCTTTGTCTCTTGAATATTTGTTTTGTTTTCCATTTCATCATTTATTTTACAATAAAATAGTTTCTCTAAATTTTCATGTTATGTCCATTTCAATAATTTGCTTGTGTGCCCTTGGGACACTGAATACATCTAGAGATAGAGGAGGAGGATAAATAGCATAAAGAAGTTTGAGATTTTATATCATGATATACATTTGCCAGTGAGATAGAGATACTCTATCTAATTTCTGGAAACCATCAGTATGGGCCTCAAGGTGCACAAGAGATTTTATTGATTTATATTTTATAGCTTCCCAAAATAAATGAGAAATCAGGTAGTTTCATGGAGGCTGCATATTGTATAAGAAATAGAGTCTCAGGAATATTTTCCTCTCTCTCCTTGTTCCTAAACAAACAACTTCCAAGTGTTCTACCCTCCAAAAAAGTAGGGTTGGGGCAGGTTGACAGAAGAGAAAGTAACAACCCTCATGGAGGATCTGGGAACAAAGGTAAACAGTACAAATTAAGAATGATTCAGGTGAGAGTGCTGGGATTCAATGTACATTGGCTCTTGATTTGTCCCAAGAATGAGATAGTGTTCTGGGAAAGTGAGGGAAATCAACAAAGTCTAAGGTTCTTGACTGCTTCCATCACAAGAAGAGCCAGGAGGTTCTTGTCTTGTAAATAGAAGAATAATAAGACATATGATGTGGGACTTTTATCCAGGTTGCATGTTCTGTCATGAAAATACCTTCTGGTATCAATCTTCCCTGAACTGAGGGATTAAACTCAAGAAGGATCAAAGTACAGCTTTGAGCTTGAATCTGTACAACTTGTGATCTTTTCTCAGACTCTTTATTGTATGCTCACAATATAGAATCTAACTGTGAACCACACAAGATTCCCCAGAGAAATGCCAACACGCTGCAAAAACTTCTGATTTTTTTCTCCAGAAATACAGTAGCCAGGGCCCCAAAAAGCAGCAATGGTGAAGTTTAGGTGTCAAAGTAGGGGGTAAATCCAACTTAAGGCTAGTCATCTAGCCCCTGCTAACTTTTCAGAAGCTTTGCGGGTAATCATTTCTCCACTCTCACATACTAACTTGTACCACAGTACAGCACCATTGACGGAAGTACAAAACCGGCTTATATAGCTGCTCTCGTATTACTGAATTTGGATGGAGCCCTTGACCTTATCATCAATGCCTAGACCACAGACACTTCTTCATCATGTGTTTGTTTCCAGAACTTGAATAGAAAAATGTTTAGTTGTAACCGAAAACCCCCATATCTCAATGTACTTCATGGAAGTTGTGCCTACTGCCATCCATTCTCAGATAAAGAAAGGAGAGACTCTGAAGCTGGCTACTGCTACCTGTCTATCTAAAGATCATCCTACTTACGTTGGATGTATTCCAGGATCGCACTCCTTCTCTATTGCCTACTGTTACTATCCAACTCCCTCCAAAGTCTTTTAGGGGAAATTTCATCTTTTACATTCCAAGTTTCTACCAAACAAAAAGCCACCATAATTTTCTAACCTTAATTATGGCCTTTTGTGTTCATGTCTCAACTATAAACTTCTGGTGGGCAGTTATATCACTTTTTAGATTTATTCTAGTACATGGCCTCAAAAACGAGGTGTTTAATAAATGTTTGTGTCATTGATTTGATAAGTAATTTCAAATCTAGGACCCTCTTAACTTTCTTCTTATTTTAATGAAAATAACATTCAAATGAGATAATATGTGTAAAGTGCCTATAGCAACAGTACCTGACATATGGTAGGTGCTTAATAAAGATTTATTTCCTTTCCTTTTCCATACCTCCCCCTAGGTGATATTAAAGAAGCTTATTAAAGAAGTTTAGTAGTATTAGAGACAACAGTATCCCAATTCTCAAATCTCAATATTCCAAAGATCACAGTTTGGAGAGCTGGTTAGATGATAAAGAGGGAATGAAGAAATTTAATTTTTTTCCTTTGATGATATATTTGAAACTTCAATACCAAATAAAAAATAGCAAAAGGTACTTCTGAGATGAGTAAGAGATGGCTGGTAATCGTGTTTGTGAACAGATTCAGGGTTTTAGTGAAACCTTAATATTAACCCATGCAATAACCACAACAGCCACTATGGATATACATGTGTATTTCCAGGGTAAATTCACAAACTATAAACTCTCTTCCTCAAAGACAAAACCAAAATATTTATTCAGATACCAGAAAGCCAACTCCACTATGGTAACAATGAAGTTTGTACACATTACCAATAAAGGGAATACCAACAATCCCCAAGCCTCCCCTCCATTAGGCCTCTCCAAAAATAAGCTCCCTTAGGCAAAATCACTCCCACTCTCACTCACTCTAGCTGCTCTGCTTTGCTCTGCCTGTTCTCTCTCAGCTCTCTTCCTGTTCTACCCTTCTTGCTCATCTATTTGGCAAGATCCTCCCACAATGGGCTTCATGTGAATCAAGCTGTGGGCTGGACCAAAGCTCAAAGCAAGTCACATGGATCTTTCAAGGAAGATCTTCAAATTCCCTTACTATTGCAACCCACAGTGAGATATTGCAATCAGAAAAACAAAGCATGAAATCTTAGGTTACTTTAAGAAAGTATTTAGGACCAGGGAAGTGATAGAACACTTACAACCTAGTCTGATTACATCACATTTGGAATATTTTGCTCAGTTTTAGAAATTACATTTTAGGAAGGACATTGATGAGTTGGAAATTGTCTAGAGGTTAAAGACAAGATGGTGAAACACCTCAAGATTATTCTATATGCAAAGCAAGCAAAGGAATTGCTGGTCTAGAGAAGACTTGATACGGCCAAATACACATGTTGTAAGGAGCAATTGTACTTTTTCAACCAGGCCACTGGGGAAGAACTAGGAGAAACAGATGGAAGTTGCAGGAAAGAAAGATTTAGATTTGATATAAAAATACATTTCCTAAAAATTAGAACTCTACAAAAGGAAAATGAGCTTCTTTAGAAGTAGGAACTACTGGTTGAATATATGATAGAGTAGATTCTTATTTAGGGGTGAATTGGACAAGATTAGTATCTTTTTTGACTGTGCATTGCAGTAAGTAATTTTTCAGTATATATTCTCAGTATATGTTTATCTATTCATCAATTATATGCACATGCTAACTATTCTAATAAAGGAACTAACTATGAATAAACCCATAATTTCAGTGCTGTAGGGAAATTCTAGGTATGGACACTCTCTTTTCCAATGCAAGTCAGCACTTCCTCTGCAACTAAGGTTAAGACATTTGTTCAGGTTCACATAGCCAGTGTATGTCAAAGGTTGGATTTGAATATTGGTCTTCCTGGCTTTAAGGCCAGAACTCTATCCACTATACCATACCACACCACATCTCTGTACTAATGTATAAATTATAAAATTTGTACAAAATGAAAATGTAAATGCATAAAATTAAGATCAAATAAGCAGTATTTTAACTATTTAATTATATTCATTAACAGTAAAAAAGTTGCTTAGTACTAAAAGTAGTATTACTATTAGTTAATATCATTAATAATAAAAAATTAAATAGGAGCAATGTGCTTGAACATGCTTTTTTAAAATTTTCATATAGTTTCTATGAGGATAGGTTAGATTTGCAAGTAATAATTTGTTTTCTAACAAATTTAATATTCAGTTAATATAATCAATGTAGCTAGCTAAGTAGGTAAATTTCTTTTTAGAGAAAATACTTTTTTAAATTAAAAAGTATATAATATTCCAGTCAGATAATAGGTCATAAGTCAGTGAATTTAACAACTTTACAGCAGGATACATTTCTCATCAAGTAGATAGATATTCACTATTTTTTGTTGCTGTTTATTCATTCTAGTTGTGTCTGACTGTGACTCCATTGCAGTATTCTTGGCAAAGATACTGGAGTAATTTGCTATTTCCTCCTCCAATTCATTTTATAAGAAACTGAGGAAAACATGGTTTAGTGCTTTGCCTATGGTCACACACTTAGTAATTTTGAGGTTAGAGTTGAACTCAGGTCTTCTTAATGCCTACCTTCCCCTTAGATATTCAAAATAGTGAAAAATCAAGCAAAAGTTCCTGATGTCAACACAGCACACACACAAAAATCACTCTAAGTATAATCCTCTGTGTCTCTACTTGATGCATGTTATCATAAACAGATTTCATGTTCATATTTGAATATTTGAGTTGTAGTTTTGTGTGGTTGAGGGTGAAAGGGACATGAAAAAGGCCAGTTTGCCTTGACTATGAAATGCAAGGATGAGGGTGATATATAAAAAGGCTGACAGTTTGGGACCAGTAGGTAAAAGATTTTAAATGTCAAATAGAAGAATTTATATTTGATCCCAAAGAATTAAGAGGGAGTCATTGGAGTTTCTTGAGTAAAGGACCAACCTGGTCACACCTGCACTTTAGAAAAAATCACTTTGGCAAGTATCTTGAGGGTAAATTGGAGTTGGGGGGAGGTACCAGAAGTAGAGAGACCAGGATTTTGTAGCAATAACCTAGGTGAGTAGTCTTCAAATCTGACTCAACCTGAGACCTTTTTTAGGCATTGTGAGATCAAAACTACTTTCAAAAAAATACTAAGACATTAATTGCCTGTTAAATTATTCCTCCCTTTTCCAATTGCATATCTGTGTGATACTGGATTTTCTTCATATACTTCAACCAAAATGACATGTAAGAACAGATTGAATTCAGAAGTAGATACAAGATTCTGTCTTCTATTAAGTTTTAGAATTGGGGAACCTGGGCCCTGGAGACCACATGCAACTTTCTACGTCCTCAAGTGTGGCCCTGATTGCATTCAGTAACACTTGAGTACCTAGAGGGTCGGTTACATGTGACCTTGGGGCTGCAGATTCCCCATCCCTGAAAAGAGATTTGCAAAAACATATAGAATATCACTCTTTCTTATCAGTTTTTTGTTTTAGAAAAAGTATTTTTTCATAAAAATGTTATGTTAACAGGTAATATATTTTTATTATCTTAAAATAAATTAAATATATTTAAATTTTATCAGATTTAATTCTAATATGATAGATATCAATTTAGAATTAATAAAAAATGAAAGTTTTTTGGGATCCTCAATGATTTTTAAGAGTGTAAAAGGGAGCTTAGGATCAAAAAGTTTTAGAACCACTGATCTAGACACTAAGTGATAAAAACTTAGACTAGGATAATTGCTATGTGAGTGGAAGGAAATAGATGGAGGTCAAAGATGGTTTAGGAAAAGAAAAGATGAGATCTTGTGACCACTTATTTATTTGGGGTACTTGAAAGTGAGGAGTTGAAGATGATTATAAGGTTGAACAACTGAATGGCTGGAAGTAGTGTTGCAACTGACCTCAGAAAGACCTGAGTTCAAAATGTTTCTGCATATTAACTCTATTGGTTGGTTGGCTGGTTGTTTTCCTTCGCCTTGGAAAGGACCCAAATGACACAATGATAAGTGAAATTTCACCGTGTCTGACTGTGGCTGACCAGGCAAATATGATCTCGGAATGCTCTACCACAGGTTGGGCACAGAGAGTCCATGTGAATATTTGGGGTGGATATCCAAAATTTGTGCAATCCTGCATTTGCTTTGTGCTGTCTCAATTCTGCTTTGCTCGAAGAGCACAGGACTCTTTCTGATGTGGGCTTATCATGCTGAGCAGTCTTGTGCCAATGTCTCCCCTGTTGCACAGTCAAATCCAAAGTTCTTGAGAGAGATCTTGAGAGTGTCCTTGTATCATTTATTCTGGCCACCATGTGATCACCTGCCCCATGTTAGGTCTCTGTAAAATAGTCTTTTTAGCAAGCACACATTTTGCATTTGAATAATGTGGCCAATCCATCACAGTTGTGTTCTCTGAAAAATAGTTTGAATACTTGGAAGTTCAGCTCGAGCAAGGACTTCAGTCTCTGGTACCTTATTCTGCCAGGTAATCCTCAGAATCTTCCTAAGGCAGTTCAAATGGAAGCGATCCAGTTTCTTGGCATGGTGCTGGCAGACTGTCCATGTTTTACAAGCATATAACAATGAGGTCAGCACAACTTTTGGTAGTCAGTCTAATACCTCTTCTCCCCCAAATTTTTCTTCAGAGTCTCCCAAACACTTAATATGTTTGGCAATGTGTGCATCAACCTCGTGGTCAATGTGTATATCCCTGGAAAGTGCACTATCAAGGAAGTGGACTTATCTACCACATTCAAAACTTCTTCATTTGATATAACTGATGGTTCTATGTATGGATGGTGTGGTGGTAGCTGATGGAGCACCTGTGTTTTCTTGATGTTTATTATTAGGCCAAAATTAGCACAGACAACAGAGAATTGATCCATACTTTGTTGCATCTCAGCTTTAGAGGCTGCATTGAGTGCACAATCATCTGCAAACAGAAAATCATGCACCAACACTCCTTCCACTTTGGTCTCAGCTTGTAGTCTTTTCAAATTGAAGAACTTGCCATCAGTACAGTAGTTGCCCTTGTTGATCCTCATTGAAAAAATTTGTCAACATGGCTGAAATCATCATGCTAAAAAGCATGGGAGCAAGCATACAGTCCTGTTTCACTCCATTGGTGACTGGGAAAGCATGAAAGCATTGTCCGTTATCCATGCCCTGGGCAAACATGCCATCATGATTCTGACATATGATATTGATGAACTTCTCCGGGCAACCAAATTTTGACATAATTTTCCATAAGCCTTAACAATTAACAGTTTCAAAGGCCTTGGTCAGATCTACAAATGTGTACAGACCCCAGTTCTGCTCCTGGAATTTCTACTGAAGTTGTCAGGCAGCAAACACCATATCAACTGTTTCTCAGCCCTTTCTGAAGCCACATTGGCTCTCAGGTTTATAAACATCTTCCAGGTGAAGTATCAAGGCTATTAAGGAGGACTCTAGCAAGAACTCTGCCAGCAATGACTAAGAGAGACATCTCCCTGTGATTGTCAGAGGACATGCTATTCCCTTTACCCTTATAGAGATGGACAATGGTGGCATCCTTGAACTCCTGGGGGATAACCTCTTCTTGCTATATAACCTGAAAAATTTCAGTCAGTTTTGTATGAGCAATGGTCCCCCTACCTTGTAAATCTCAGCTGAAATAGAATCAGCACCAGGTACTTTGCCACATGAAAGGAGCCTAATGGCCCTCAAAACCTCTTCTTCAGTTGGAAGTTCACCTAAGGAGGGATTGACTTCAACCTGAGGTAACAGTAAATGGCCTCAGCATTGATTGCTGATGGTCTGTTGAGAACACTATGGAAGTGTTCAGTCCATCTCTCTAGGATCGTATCCTAATCACTAATCAATGTGACTCCCTCAGCTCTGAGTAGTTGTGATGCACCATAAGTTTTTGGTCCACAATTAGCTTTCAGGGAATCATAAAAGCATTTTGGATTGTTACTATCAACATAAAACTAAATTTCATCTGCCTTCTTACTGAATCAGGAATCCTGCATCACTCTAAGCTTTG
>CM053769.1:376443977-376454615 GCA_028658325.1 Potorous gilbertii | reverse complement strand
GATGAGTAAATGCAGTGCTGTACACCAAACCTCTGAAAGCCGCCCACTTCTTTTCTGCTGCACTGTTGCCAACTATATATTGGCTCAACTTTCCCTCCAAGTCAGCAGCAAACTCTTCATGCTCAGAGAAGAGCTCTAATTTGTTGACATTAATTCTTCTGGTAGTCATTTTGCCTTGGAGTTGGCACTTCTGATGAATACAAACATTTAGCTTAGAAAGGATGTCTATGATCAGTCCATTTTAACTATGTAACCCTAGTCAAATCACTTAACCTCCCTCCTCTTCAGTAAGATGCAGACAATAATTATGTCTACCTCCAAATGCTATTGTGAAAATGTGATATAAAGTTTGTAAAGTGCTTTGCAAATCTTAAAGCACCATATGAATGCTAGCTAGTGGTGGCATTATTGTCAATGTTATCATCATCTTCACCACCACCACCACCATCATCATCATCATTAGAACTGTCTAGAGGAACTGATTCTTAATTCCCCAGGAGAAAATAGGGCAGTTGGAAGCTTGAACAGTGGTGGGACAGGCCAGGGTGAAGTAGTGGATAATAGGTAAAGGATAGGTGTGACTTCAGAGGAGAAGAGCAATGATTGGCTATAGTGCTGAGAGTGTTATGTGGCATCCTTCAATCATTTGATGATCTGTCCCTTGAGATCACTGTATTGGGATAGGACTATATGATCCACAATGGCCCTCTTATCTCCAAAATCCTTTATCACTATGATGATTCTAAAGGAAACAGGGTCACAAGGGAAAGATCTTAGAATTTGAAATCTAAGGAGTTAAATTAAAATACCAGCTCTGCATTTTATTACTTCTATTTCTTTGGCCAAGTCACTTCATAGCTAATGTGCCTTAGTTTCCTCACCTGTAAAATGAAGAAATTGGATTTAATTAATGACTTCTAAGATGTCTCCCAGTTCTAAGTCTGTGCTCCCCTCATCTCTGATCAAGAAAAACTTCCTAGCTCTTAAATTTTACCGTATCAGCATATTTTATTGCTATCTACCTAGCATTGTAAAATCTACAGTAATTTTTTTAGGCTGAATTGACTACCTAAGTGAAAATGTGCAAACTCATTTAGGAACATGATTGACTTATGTACCTTAAATTTCAGGCATATAATTTAACACAGATCATTTGGTATATCCTTACTGAATTCTCACAGTTAGTTATGTGGGTTCTGTGCCTCTTCCTTCTCATATTAAGTTGATAAATATCTCTCACAGGAGGGTGAAGGAAAATTGGTTCTGTGTAAGGAAACTGCAGACTAAAGTAAATTGAGTAAAAAAAAAACCTCAGATAATGCTCAAATGCATTATTTAAATGAGAAAACTGAGATTTCAATGTAGTAAGTAAATAGTAATATAGCCTATTGGGTAAATTATCTTTGTAATTAATATATATTTAAAATTTTCAATGAGCTAATCAGTAATTATAATCCATCAGCAAATTAGTATTTTAACATGTGCATTTAAATAAGTAAATTATATGCTGTGAAAGCCTAAATATTTATTTATTATATTTTGATGACTTGAATAAGTTTAAGATGGCATTTTCCTAAATAATTAAAATATATTAAGTTTTTTCCCTTTCTTTGTTACTTTATGAGTTCTGAGTTTTCTCCTTCCCTCCCAACCCCAAATTAGAGAAAGCCAACATTTGATAATGATATGTAAGTGGAAGCATACCACACACACACACACACACACACACACACACACATCTACACACACATTCTTTCTCTGGAGATAGATATAATTTTCCTGCATAAGTTCCTCACAGTTGATTTGAACGAACCTAATACCCATAGTAGCTTCATCATTCAGTTATTCTTTGAACAATATTGCTATTACTGTATACAATATTCTATTTCTGCTAATTTCACTCTGCATTATTTCATGCAAGTCTTTCTGTGTTTTTCTAAAACTAGCCTGTTCAACATGTCTTATAGTACATTATATACAACTTATTCAGTCATTCCTCAATTAATGGGCATCCCTTCAATTTCCAATTCCTTTCTACCACAAAGAGTACTGCTATAACTATTTTAGAACATTCAGGTTATTTGCCTCTTACCCTGATCATTTGGTAAACAGATTGAATGGTAATACTGCTGGGTCAAAGGCTATGTACAATTTTGTAACTCTTTGGATGTAATTCCAGATAGTTCTTCAAAATGTTTGGATCATTTTGCAATTCCACCAATTATTGTTTCAGTTCTTCCACATCCTCATCCAGCATTTGCCACCATCCCTTTCTATCGTTTCAGTCAATCTGACAGGTGAGAGACGGTACCTTTAGTTTGCATTTCTCTAATCCATAAGGATTTAGAGCATTTTTCATACGACTTTATATATTTTTGATTTCGTCTTCCACAAACTGACTGTCTGCATCCTTTGGACATTTATCAATTGGGAAATGACTAATTCTTATAAATTTGACGCCCTTCATTATACATTTGAGATATGACCTTTATCTGAGAAACTGGCAATGGTTTCCTCCCCAGTTTTCTGCTTTTCTTTTAATCTTGGATGTTCTCGTTCAATAATTTTTTTTTCTTTTTTAGGAAGAGTGATGGTGAGGTTGATAGGAGGGACTGAGAGTTTAGCTGTGCCCTTGGAGAACTCTAAACTGGAAGCTAAAGTTTTCCTGAATAACTCTTATATCCATTACAAGTTTTCTGGTATCATCCCACTGTTGCCAACCTCTGAGAGAACGTAACAAGAAAAAACACAAAGAACGAGGTGCCTGGAGGGAGAGAACACTTACCAGTCGTTCTACTAGTGCCTCTTCAGGCTAATAGAATAAACACAGAGATGCAGTCAAAAGAGTGACACCAAAGTTACTGAGATAATCATAGAAGCACCTTTCCTCAGTTCAGCAGCAGCCAACCTAGATCCATTCTTTCCTCTGTCCTCCCAATGTATTGCCCAGCAACAAAAGAGAGCCCTGAGTTATAAGCTAATGTTAACAGACCAGTAAATACTTCCCTTCTTTAAGTGGTCTGACTGAATACAGTGATATTGCAGGCAGAAATACCAATGCGTTCACCCTCAAAATAACTTCAGTTGTTCTCTTTCTGGTTTTACAGATCAGAACACACTGTCTCTTATGATTAACAATGTATCCACTTGAGAATTCTTGGATAAAGAGAGAATTGATCTTTCCATTGTTTTTAATTAGAATATGTAGTTAAAATAGGTAGATGCTTACATGATATAGTTTTCAGGAAATCCCTGAAGGTCATTCTATCCCCAGACTATATGATACCAGGAGTGGAATTATTCTATGGTATACTCCTCTATGTTGTTTTTCTCTACAAAATTCCCAGAATATGAGATAAACTATACCTATGTGGTGTAGTTTTCGAGAAATCCCAAAAGGTCCTTTTACCCCTAGACCATATAATTCCAGGAGTGAAATTGTTCACTTCTACATGTTGTTTTCCTCCACAAAATTCCCAGAACATGAGAAAATCAAAATGATGCAAAACTAGATAGAATTTTAATATTATTTATGTTTTATTACTTATTGCAGGATCCTTTTCCCCCTTTCCTTTGTGCTTCCCTTTTGAGTAAAATATATTTCTCTACCCAAGTATGTATATGTATTCTTCCCTCCTTTGATCACTTTCGTTAGGAATGAGGTTACAATGCCACCTGCTCCCCCCATATCCTTCTTATTGCTTGTATAGACTTCTGCTTCTATACTCCAATTAAATGAGGTATTTCCTAATCTTTCCTCTTCTTTTCACCTCCTAGTATATTCCTCTTCCCTTCCTTTTCCATTTTTTTTAAAGAACACCAAAATATAACAGAATCATTTCCAGGCTCTCTGTCTCTAATTAAACTCCCTCTATGAGCTTTGATGATTATAAAGTTCTGAGGAGAGACACTTTTCTTCTCCATGTTGGAATGCAAATAGGTTATTCTGGTTTAATCCTCTATTATTTCTCATTCACGTTTATCTTTCAATGTTTCACTCAACTCCTGTGTTCACATTTCAGCTTCTACTCAGTTCTGTTCTTTTCATGAGGAATTTTTGGAAGCCTGCTATTTCATTAGAAGATTATTTTTGCCCTCATAGGACTATTCTGGGTAAGATAATTGTGATGGTAAGCCTATATCCTTTGCCTTCTGGAATATGATCTTCCAAACTCTCTGCTCCTTTATGTGACAGCTTTAAAATCTTTTGTAATTTTAATTGTGACTCCTTTGTATTTGAATTATTTCTTTCTGGCTACTTATGGCATTTTATCTTTGACCTGAATGTGCTATATTTGGGCTGTAATTTTCTTAGAAATATTCGTTTTTAGGTGTCTTTCAGGAGATGACCAGTGCATTCTTCAGAATCTTCTGATTCTAAGAGATCTGAAGTTTTCTTTAATATTTTCTTGAACTATGCTATCTAGCCTCTTCTGTTTTGATCATGTTTTTCAGGTGTTTCAGCTATTCTTAAATTAACTTTCACTGATTTGTTTTCTAGATCATTTGTTTTTGCTTTGAGATACCCTTTCACATTTTCTTCTGTTTCTCCAGTCTTTTGATTTTATTTTGACATTTTTCATTGTCTCATGGAATTGTTGGCTTATATTTGGTACACCTTAATTTTCAAGTTGTTTCCTGCTTGGGGAAAGTTTTTGTATCTTTTGTTCCAAAGTATTAATTCACTTTTTGAATTTTTTCTTCTATAGCCCTTACTTCTTTCCCATTTTTCCCTCTAGCACTCTCATTTTATTTTTTTAAAATACATTTTTAAAAAATTCTTGTTTCATCTTTTTCAAGATATTCTAGTAGATTCTGCCCAAGTTGCAGTTAGACTTTATGTTAGGGTTGGTCTCTGCACATTTCTTGAGAGAATGTCTTGCCTGACCTTGTGTCCTCCTGGGTTCTTCTACTGCCTTCTTGGGAGCATTGAGTTGTGTTATTCTAGGATCTCAAGGACAGCTCAGTATAGGGATTTGTAAGTGCTTGGTGCTCCCAAAGTGCTATGATTGAGGGCAAAGTCTGATTCTCCCCTGTTCTGAGCTCTTCTGGCTCCTGATCAGGATTTGGGATTGAGTAACATTTCTGTTAGCTTTTTCCTATTTGGAGTTCTAGTAGACTGCTGATGGACCCAACCATTCTCAGTCAGCTGGAAAGCTCTACTGATTCAAATGGACAGAATCTCAGGCTCCCCTCTGTTCTAGGATTCTTGCCCTAGTTATTCCATCATGGGTTTCAGACTATGATAGAGGCTGGAACTGAAAACATGCTCTTCTCCTCAGGTCCAAACACAGCTACAACTTACTTCTGAATTTTCTCCTTGCTCAGTACATGATCTAGGGCCTATAACAAGTTCTCACCTTGGAATATTACCCCTATGTGCAGGTTCCTTCCTCAGTCCACCCTGTATCTATGGTCCAGTACTGAATAAGAAGAAAAACACCTGATAGTTGACACCTGTTCTTGTACCTTGCACAAGGTCAAGGTGTGGGTCTGGGACTTTATCCTGCCCTGGTGCATAGTCTCTCTCTATACTAGGATAGTCCTTTGTGGCCATTGCTGGTTAGATCAGATTGCCAATGTTCACAGATCTCTCTGTCTTCCTGACTTTGCTGACCTGGAATGGGAAAATGACTCATGTATTTTTTTTTTCTTGGATTTCTGTCTGAAGTGTTTTTTAGATCTGTGTGGAAGAACTGTGGGGGAATAAAACTCAGCTGTATTTCTTTCTTCTTTTCTTTGCCAAATGTCATATATTCAGATAGAAAAAGTCACCAGGTTGCTTGGTATTACTCAATAATTTTGTCTGCACCTCCTCTTTTGAAATTCTATGACAGTAGGAAAAGCTGATAGCTAAAAGATACTTCTGCCACTATGACTGGCAGGATCCAGGAAGGTTAAAAATGTTGATCACAGAGGGAGTGAACAATAAAAGACAGAAATGAATTTGATTTAAGCAAAAATTGGCTTTTTATTTTAGTCTTCCTGATTTTTTAAAATGTTCATATTTCAAATAAAATACATATGATTTCCCAACAGCAATATATTGAGCAGACATCCTATCTTGCTCTAGTTGTATATTAATAACCTTACTATGTCAGCCATGCTTGACTTGACCCTTAATTGTGGTAATTTGGGGTTTCAAAAGCTAGGAGGGATGTTGCTTTTTTATGGATGACAATGAGTGATCAACTTCCTGATGAAGATATTTGATTCTACCTTATTTGTAGAGTATAACAGATTATATGATAATCTATTATCTGGGTACCAAAGAGGAGCCATTAGCTGTCTCCACAGAAGACAAATTAAGATTCTCTTTCAAGTGTTCATTTTTCAGCAGCAAGCTGTCAGATTGATAAATGCTCACATACGATGTTGTTTTTCATATTTCTGATTAGTGATAATGAGGCCACATGAAAACCTTCATGCTCATTTCTAAGCACTCTGGAACATCTGTGCTATGAAATGCCATCAGGAAGCACAGCATTACCAGATCTATAAAATAATACAATTATGGTTCAAAATAACTCCAGCTTATGTTATATATAATACTGTCAGGTTGCAAAGCACATTCACATGCAATAGCTCATTTGGGCTTCCCTTCAATTTTGTAAGTTATACAATAACTGTGTGATTTTTCCTTATCTGTAGATAAAGAAATTGGATTTCAGAGAGGTAAAGCCACTTGACCGATGCCACACAGTGAATTACAGAACATGGGACCAAAACCCACACCTTCTAATTCCAACTTCAGTGCTCTTTCCAAAATACTGCATTGATTCTCTCTGATATTGATTACTTAATCAATATCAGATTACTTGATAAAAGTGGAAGTGTTATTGGGATTAGGTACCTAAAAGAACCAATATCCATTTTCCAGAATAAGGAATAATGAGCAGAACCAATCATAGAATGTTAGAGTTGTAAAAAATGACAATCTAGTATGAGTTCTCTAAGCCCTTTATTTTGTAAATAAGGAAACTGGAGTGTAGAAAGGTGAGATAACTTGCCAAAAGTCATCAAAAACTATCACTCACCAGAGGTAATACATAAATTATAATTAAGTCCTGTGATCTTAAATTCAGTGTTTTCTTAATTACACCTTGCTGAGTCTTGAAAATGACCTTGAGAATTCACTCTCTGACCCTTATCCCATTTTCAAATTTTTGTCATCTAACCACTAGCAATCAGTTTAAAATGTTCAATTACTCATCAATTTGCAAAGCTAACACAATATACTGAATGTTTTGAGGGGTTTTTATTTTCAGATATGTCAGCCAATTTGGTAAAGTAGAAAGAGCACTGGTTTTGGAGTAGGAGGACCTGGGCTCAAGATCTGCCTTTGCTAAGGCAGTTAGGTGATGGCAGTGGATAGTGTTGGACTTGGAATCAGGAAGACCCAAGTTCAAATCCTACCCCAGGAACTTACTAGCTATAGGACCCTGGGAAAGTTACTTAACGTTTTTTAGCTGTAGTTAAATCTGTAAAGTGGGAATGATATTCTCCTCCTATCTCACAGAATTATTGTAAAGACCAGATGAGATGATAGATGTAAAACAGTTTAAAAACCTTCAAGTGCTATGTGAAGTGCTATGCTATCATTTACTAAGCAAAGACACCTTTTCTCAAAATTTTGCTTCAAAATTCAGCTTATATTACCATATCGGTATACATTCATGTTTATGACATTTTAAAAAAATTATCCAGATATTTCAATGAAATTATAACTTTCCTTCCCACTGACCACTAAACTCCAAAAAAGGAAGAACACTGAGGTAAAAGTTTTCAGAACTGGAATTCCCAAAATATTTCACCTATAGCAAAATCAGTCTTTCAGATGGCTTTCCTTTTCAGTTGACCTAAATTTTCCGTTTGAAGACTTATCTCTTTTCTCCTTGTGTTAAAGACCAATGCTTTTCTATGCCCTCTACTTTAATGGACGGTGCCATCTACATGTCTACTCTAAATAAAAAAATATTATACTGTTTAATTTTAATTATTCAGCTTGGCCCTTAAAGGTATTAAGAAAATGTACTTTTCTGCCTTAATTGCAAGTATAATGGGTCAATGAGTGTGAAATATCACACATACTGACATACAAGATTCATATATTAGTTAGTTTGGCTGAATTTTGTTTTTTCATTCTCCTTTTTAAATCTTAATTACTAGGGAAGTCCCATAGAGAAGGGGAGGGATATGTTAAAAAAAAATCCATGGAATATAATAAGAAAGCAATAAAAGGTATTGATTTTAACACAAGAATCATGGATATCAGTATTTTTCTTTCAATGCTGGATCATCCACAAAAACACACAAACATAATAACATTGAGTTGAAAAAGTTATTACAAAAAGAGATTTAACCTGAACTTTGATAAGTTCTACATGGAAATTTTAAGAATATATATCTTTATATGTTTGTCTATGTGTGTGTATGTATATTGTATACATATAAATATATACATACATATATATCTGCACCCCATGGCACTTTTACAAAACCTGACCACTCACCAGAGTGTGAAGGAGTCATTAAAAATGTTAAAAGGCAGAAACAATAAAATAATAGATAATACAATACAATGTTAATAGTGAATATATGAGCTATACAAACCTGATTTATAGAACTAGATAAATTCATTTAGAAGAAAAAAGTTCTAGGATTTCAATGAAAACAATGTAAAGATTGTGAAAGAAGGGAGTACAGCACTAATAGACCCCAAATTATATTGTAAAGGCAACAGTTATCTAATTTATTTGGTGCTTAGCTTTAAAAAAAAAAGTAGAAAAGTAGATTTATAAAAAAAAAAACCTGATGAGCAATAAACCAAAGCAATAAAAAAAATACTACGATTTCTATAAACCCCAAACATTTCTTATTGATGGAAGGATTCCCTTTTTGGACAAACTTTCTGGAAAGCAGTGGGGAACAAATTATACTTTATATCTTTACGCCCCTTTCCATAAAAAGTTCCAAAGATGGTTACAGACCTATACTTTAGAAAGAGAAAACAGCTGAAGGAAAGCTGGGTGGGGTGGGGCAGGGCAGGGCAAGAAGAGGGAAGCCAGAGGTTAAGTGATTTTCCTGCATCAGAAGTAGCAAGTACCTGGGACCCAATTGAAACTCTAATCTTCCTGACTTTTGGCCCAGCATTATACTACATTACCTACCAATATTAGGGAAATCAATTGGGTATGTCTATGGAGGATGGATTGGAGTGGGAATAGACTTGAAGCAGAGAGGTATTGCAGCAGAGGAGGGTATTGCAATAACAAGGCAAGGATGGATGAGAGCCTGAATTAAGGCAATGACTATATGATTAGAGAGAAAGAAAAGGATTTGAGATGTGCTATGGAAACAATATTTGACATCTGATTGAACATGTGGGGGTGAATGAGAATGAAGAATTGAGAATGACAATGTGTTCTGAACCCAGGTCACTTGAAGGATGGTGGTGCCCTAAATGTAAATTGAGATGTTTAGAAGAAGAAAGGGGTTTGGAGGAAACATAATAAATTTTATTTGGGACAAAATAGATAATTTTGATTATATATAATTAAAAAGTTTTCACCTGAGCTGTATCAATGAAGACTGAAAAATGAAATGAATAGAGTGAGAAAATCTTTGCATCAAATATCATCCATGAAAGTTTGATATCAAAATTATACAGAGAACAGACACAAATATATAATTTTAAGATCCATTCCCTAATAGGTCTCATATCTCAGAGATAAAAGAAAAAAACAACTATTTTCAAAAGAAAATTTATAAATTATAAATGACTCTTTGAAAGCACTCTCCACAGCAATCATAGTAAGAAAAAATAAATTGAAATATTTTGAGATTTTATCTCACTTTTTGAAAATTAGCTAAGATGATTTATCAGGAAAAGTCAGTTTTGGTGGGTCTGTGGGAAGAAAGAGTAATATATTGTTGGTGGATCTGTGCAATCCAGTCATTCAAGATAGCAGCCCAGAATTATGTAAGAAAAGAAGAAAATCTCTATATTTGATTCAGTGACTTCACTAATGGTCATACACCCCACTGAAATCAAAGGCAAAAGGAGAGATCTGATACGTACAAAATATTCATAGCAATACACTTTATAATAGGAAAGAAAAAGGAAATAATGTGGATAGTCAATGAAGAAGAAATGGCTGAAAAAAACTGATGTTTACAAATGCAATGAAATATTATTATGCAATAAGATATTATGGATATGAAGGTTTCAGAGAAACATGAGAAGGTTTGTATGAATTGGGATATTATGAAATAAACTTAAACAAAGGTTAATATGAACAAAGACTAGATATGTAATTGGAATGTTCAGTCAAAGGAAACTAAATTCTGATTAAATGAAAAACCAAAAATAGTCCTGGAGAAGAGATAAAGAAACATATATCCATATTCATAGTAGAGAGTATAGGACAGGCTATTGTACACATTCAAATATTTGGCCATTGTATCAATGTGTTTTTGCTTAATTGCGTTTCCTTGTAACAAGAGAGGTTTGACGTGGAGAGGATAAAGGGAAGAGATATTCTTTCCCTCTCCCATATAAAAATGGGATATAAAAATGAAAGATAGAAATAAAATTCATTTTTTAAAAATATTAAAGGTCATCTTTCATTTTTCCAA
>CM053769.1:376421643-376443477 GCA_028658325.1 Potorous gilbertii | reverse complement strand
TGCGTTTGGAGCTAGCATAGGTGAATCTTTCTACTCCGCTATCTTGGCTCCTCCCCAAGTTCACAAATTTCCTTAGATTGCAGTGTAACTCCAGTTTGCTTGATCTATGCATTTTCCTAACATTTTATTTAATCCTAAGAGAGAAACACAAAAATTTGGAACCCCCCGGCACCCTAAAAAATCTCCTCTCAGGCCAATAATGGGATTTAAATTATTTTGCTCAATATTTTAGTTACCCCTCATCTAGCTGGGAGGCCAAATAGGGGGATTTCTCTAGGCCCCTTCAATTCTCCAGGCTCTGAAGAATGACAATACGGTACACTTACTCTGACTATTGCCCCTTTACCTTTTGGAGTCTTCCTTAAGGAAGTATTTTTTCAATGCACTGTCCTCAGGGTATTTACCCAGGCTTGTGTATTGCCCATTATTTCCAAATTATTGTCCTAACACAAAACAGCACTCTAAGACACATGTAGACAGACAAAATTGTAATTTTTCCCCAACAGGGTGCCAACCTTAAACTCAGAAGAAACTGGGTCCAGGGTGAGGTCCCTGACTATAGTCCTTCATGGAAGAAGTCTCAGGTGGCAAATTCCATAGTGAGCTCTTAGGGTTTTTCCTTGGACAGCTATTTCAAAGTCCATTATCTTCCTTTCCATCTCATCTGAGTCACCAATTATTACATTTAAAAATTAAGGTAAACCAAGAGATGATGATCTGGGTATGATCAAATTTTTAGTTATAAATAGAGTCAATGGTTTCTCTCAATGACCAAAGATCATAAGGTAAGACTCATCAGCCTTAATATAGTTTGGGGGAATAGGTGTAAAATATGATTGACTATCAGGTAGACAGCATCATGACAGTGGGGATAGCATAATTGTTATTTTAAAGAAAGCAGGCTAACACATAGAGTTAGTGACCACCTCTATCTGACAATTAAGGAATGTTAATTGTTTGATGGGACCCATCAGCATCTTGCAGACCTTGTTAACAAATATGAATTATTAGAATCTCTGGCACTCAGAAGGGTTTATTCGGAAGATAACAATTTTATAAGGATGTACAATATACAGTTTGGCAAAGATAACAGGTTAACTTATAAATAACTTAAAGGAAAGGTTGATTCAGGAATGAAAGAAATGTGGACATACTAAATGGGGCAGTAAAAGATAATATGGTCAATTACAGAATGGAATCAATTATTAAACAGTACAGAATAATTTTATGATAACAATAAATCAAAGTTATAAAGTGTTTTATAGTTTGCACAGTAATTCTCATACATTTTATCTTCCAGAAAGTCTTTCAAGTAAATACTTTTGGTACCCTTGTCACCATTTTACAGATGAATAAACTGAGGTTCAGGGCAGTTAAGAGATTTGCCCATGAATGCTTTCCCTTTAGAAACAGCTAAGCCTTCACAGTCAGGGCGTGGGGCCCTTTACATAGGCAGAGTAGGTTGCTACCTATGTGGTATGATATGAAAAGTAAGAACAAGCTCTCCAGACCCCATGTATCTCCCCTTGTCCTAACTTAGGGCTTTAAACACACAATATGGAGTTACTTCTGTGAAATTCTAACTAAGGAACAGATATATTGAATGCACTCAGCCTTAGAGTCAATTGCTTTTAGCTTTATTCTGGGTCAGAATCTCTGGTGACTGCCTGACTCCAAAGATTTATTTTCTATTTGGAGCCTAAGAAATTTTATTTAGCTAAAAATATGAGCCTATCAACAAATATGTCTGACTTCAAGAAAAGTTTAATGTCATCTAAGTACCATAAAATTTTGATAACTCTCAAAACCAATCTTTCTGTACCCCTTGGATGTCTTTAATTTTGAGACAAACATGATTTCATCTCTAGCATCTCTAAAATGTCTCTTTGAATTTCATAGCAGCTCCCTTGAAACATTTTTGCATATATTCACTCACTCATTCATTCATTCATTCAACAAAAATTTCTTTTATGACTAATATATACAAGACTCTGTGCAGGGCTACAAAGGAGAACTAGGAATTATACATAGTTCTTCCCTCCATGGAGTTTGCAGACAAAATAGCACAATGGATTTAGAGACTACAAATGTCCATTTGTTGCTGTCTAGTAGCAGAAGTGAGATGTGCAGCGATAGGGATAGGAACTGAACCTGATTTAATTGACATAAAGAGCTCCTAGGTGAAGAACCCTCCCCCTTCTACCAATGAAGATCAGTATATTTAAGTGACTTACTTGCCTGAGGTCATACACTCAGTATATCTCAGAGGTATGACTTGAATACGGATCTTTTGGCTCTCTATACATTGTGCCACAATCGCCTCGTGACCAGAATGTGAGATGTTCCATGAGAGAACACCAGATCCCTTTGAGAGCTCAGATGAAGGCATGACCATAGGTGAGAAGAGGACTTCATGGAGGAAGATAATATTCAAGATGGAGCAAAACCTCCCCTGGAGAAAATGGAAAACCTAACAGCTGTTAAATTGATATTTCTAAAGCATTGTTCTAACTCTTCAAACCTCCCCTAGCTCAAGAAGCTTCAATATGGCATCTCTTCAGCTTGTCATTTAAAGCCCCATCCCATATGTATGCAGCCTCTTTTCAGATCAGTTGTATATTATGCCCCATCATGTCCTCTACATGCCAGAAAACTCTTCTTCTCCATCTATACACAAGATTTCATTTCTTATCTTGATACTTATGCGTAGAATTTCTCCTGCTTTTCTTTTTACTTCTGTGTCTTGGAAATGCTGCCTCTCTTCAAGGCGCAATTTCAGTTCCACCTCCTGAGAAAAGCTATTTCTGATTCTCACAGCTAGTATTTCTCAACATGATTCTCTGGAAACTGCTTTGTATTTATTCTCTACATATTCTATACTTCTTATATACTTATTATTTCCTCTTTGTATAATCTGAGGAGCAAGAATTCTATCATTTTAGTCTTTACATCTTCAATACCTAACAAAGCTTATGACATATTGGTATCAGAGCCATACAACTTGAAGCAACTATAGAGACTACCCATTTCCTACTCTCTCATTTTTCAGATGAGGAAACCGAATTGTAGAGGGGTTAATTTACTTGTTCAAGGTCATACAGGTAATAATCAAAAGAGGTAGGATTTGAACCCACATCCGCTGACTCTAAATCCTGTGTTCTCTCCACAATAGTGGGCTGCCTTTTGTTGACTTGAATGAAATTGACTAAAAAAAAAAATGAGTGTTTGGGTTCTGTGGACAATTATTTAATGAGATTGTGTTTTGTAATCCAATGTCATGTCAAATCTCCTATATCATTATTCCATTTCCCTTTTTTGAGGGATTCATGCTTTAGAATATGATTTCCTAATTGAACATAAATTATGTGCAAAACAGAATTATCATTCTTTCCATATCCCTTCAAAGGTTTCATGTAATCCAAGAAGACTTAGCTGATCTCTAGTGTACAACAAGTTGGCCAATAGAGTTGACTACATTGAATTAAAGTGTTCTACTTTCTAAAGCACCTTAGGTCCCATGTGAATAGAAATCAATATTTTCATCCTAATCAATACGAATCTCTGCTACCAAATAGAGTTTACTTTTTGCAAAGCTTTGATGAAGGCAAAGTCTGCCTTAACCACTTTATCACCCTTCATTTAAGAATTCCTCTACTCCTCTATTTAGCTTCTCCTAATACTGCTTTGATATTCCCCTCGGGAACCTTCCTTTTCTTTTTTTTCCACTCTCTACCCCACCTTTACCCCCATACTCCCTAACTTTTTAGGTAATCTCTCTTCTATATGCCAGTGAGTGGTAATGGTTAAATGTTTGGCCCACAGTTCTCTTATCTCTCAAACTGTGATAATCTATTTAATTTGCTGAAATATTATAAGGAACAAATGAGGTCATTTCTCTGAAAGGTTTTTTAAAAGACTCACACAAAACCAAAAGTAAATAACTTTTCTTTTCACCAGTTAGAAATGCCTTATGACGAACCTTCTTATTCTATGAATAGTTTCACTTGCTGTCTCTGGTTATTGGGGATATTCTATATCTCTTTTCTGGATATGCACAGATTCAAACTTTATTTTTAAAATGATTATTGCTTACTATGATTACTATTGGGGTATATGAGGAGCTCAAGGAGGACCAGCATCACTGTTGTGAGGATTTGCCAAGCCCTTTTCAGGGCTGCTCATCCTCCTTCGGGGTCCACCTGTCACCCAACAGTCATTTGTGGATCGAAAAAGCTGTAGCATTCACAGTAGCCACACTTCAGCCAAAGCCTCTCAGCAGACAGACTAAACCAGGTTGAGGGGTAACCAGTAGGTTTCAAACCCTTAGCAAGTTAGGAGGGTGTCTACTCCAAGCAAGTGAAGACTTGCCCCATCAAAATAGGTGGATGAGAACAATTTGTTCCAATGATCATGAAGGCAGCTGAAGCAGGCTCTGTGGAGCACTTAGAGGTTGGTCAGTCATCAAAGCTGCCAAGGTCATCCACTGCATCCTGAGCCATCTATGGTCATCTTGACTTTTGTCTTACCACTCAACTTTGCTGACTCTGGATGAGAAACCGAGTCTGAGAACTTTGTTCAACTTTGCCTCTTTGCAATCCGTGCACAAGTCATGACCTGTGATGTCACTGGTCCTCTTCATAAAAGGGCAAACAACAACAAACACCGTCCCCAATTTACTCTCTCTGGCAGTTTCTTCTGAGATAGCATTGAAAACACTCATCAATGAGTAGATGTAAAGGAGGGGCTCCCTCTCTATTAGGTGACATAGCTACAGGATGTAATCACAGATGATGAGGACTTCATATGTTAATAAGCTGTCACACTTGCTATTGCCTTACAAAGTATGAACACCTCTATTTGATTAAATCATAAGGAACAAGGTCACTAGCTGGTCTAAAACAATTGGCTACATCCTGACAGGGCTTAAATTGACCTAGAGATAGTCAGGTGGAATCATAGAGCCAACAGTAAGGATAGAACTCAGCTGTCTACCTTTTGGGTGGAGAAGGGAGAAGATTTTCTTCTCCACCCCACCTCAACATGCCATCTAGCCATGAAGCTACTTGCCCAGAAGGAGACACTTTGGTAGTTGGAGACTCAGTTTGAGAGTATTTGAAGCACAGTTCAGGGAACAGAAATATATCCTCCAGAAATTTAAAGATAGAGGGGTGCAGTCACTTGAGATAAGTAGCTTGAAGGAGCATAATCACTGATAGGAGAAAAGAAAATGGGCTCTGGACTCAAGAAAGGGCTAGCCCTAGCAAATCAGTCAAGCCACAGGGACGAGTAGATCTTGGGTTCTCAGCTGAATGACTCACGTAGTAGAGATGCTGTGCCCCAGTAAAAAGCTTAGGAGGACTCCACAGGACAGAGAGGATTTGGAAGTCCTGAAGCCCCAAAGCTGTGTTCTTACTGTGCTTCCTCGGGTACATTTATTCCCTCTATGTGTATTTCACTAACAGTGTACTCTTTGCCCATTCTTTCCATGGATGCTATGTAAATTGGCAGAATAGTGAGCCCTAGTTCCCAGGGAAGGATGGGTTGTATCTACTGCATTTACTATGTCATCTTTATAAAAAGGTGTCCTGATTGGTGAGTATGTCTCATGACCTACTGTATCTGGCTTTCCCTAGGTATTCTTCATACTCTATCTCAGCCAGCTTCAATTTGCTGATGGGAAGGCATGGTAATCAAGTCCCCTATAACTTTACTCACCATCCCTGAGTTGTCCAAAACCAAAATATTCCTCCCTGGCCACCTCTTACCTGTATGTGCTGTCTCCTCCTATTAATGTAAGCTCCTTGAGGGCAAGAATTGGTTGACTTTTTTTGTATTTGTGTCACCAGTACAGCATTCAGCACATAGTAAATGCATATTAATTTTTTCTTATTTTATTCAGTTAAAATTGTAATGGGTAACAATTCTAATTACTACCTAAATTTATTATATTATAATTGTTACTCAAAGAAGCATTTGCTGTATTTGTTGTATTACCATTTACCTCACAGTTAGTGAGTAATCTATCAACAAACAATTATTAAGCACTTATGATAAAGCAACCACTTTTCTAAGTGTCATGGATGCATGAAGGGAAATGTCCCTTCTTTCAAGGATTTCATGTTCTAATGGGAGAGGCCATGTATATATAAATTATTGTTTACAGGATAGCTACAGAGTAGATGTAAGGTAGCCTTAGAGGAGATAGCACCTGGGGGAACCAGTAAAGTCAAGAAGATGGGAGTTTATCTAATGCATTGTTGGTGGAATTGTGAACTGATCCAACCATTCTGGAGAGCAATTTGGAACTATGCCAATAGGGCAATCATATTGTGCATACCTTCTGACCCAGCTATTCTACCACTACATCTGTATCCCAAAGAGATCATAAAAAAGGGAAAAGGTTCTACATGTACAAAAATATTTATAGCAGCTCTTTTTATAGTGGCAAAGAATTAGACATTGAGGGGATGCCATTCAATTGGAGAATAGCTGAACAAGTTATAGTATATGAATGTAATGGAATACTATAGTGCTATAAGAAATGGTGAACAGGCAGATTTCAGAAAAAAAAAACTAGAAAGACTTACATGAACTGATGCTGAGTGAAATGAGCAGAACCAGGAGAATACTGTACTCAGTAACAGCTGCATTAAGTGATCATCAACTATGATTGACTTAACTCTTCTCAGCAATTCAATGATCTAATACAATTCCAAAAGATTCATGATGGAAAATGCCATCTATATCCAGAGAAAGAACTGGTAGAGTCTGAATGCAAATCGAAGCATACTATAATCAATTTATTTTGTTTTTCTTTTTTTTCTTTTGTTCTGTTTCCTTTTCACAGCATAACTAATGTGGAAATACGCTTTAACAAAAAATATAAAGATGGGCATCTTATATTTGAGGAATAGCAAGTGAAACCATATGGCTGGATCATAGTGTGTGTAAAGGAAATAGAATGTAAGACTGGAAAGGTAGAAGGAGGCCACTTTAGTGGGTAATACGGTAAGTCAGGATATGTGTTTTATATAAGTAATGACCTTAAACAATTTCTCTCCTGACAATCAATCAATAAACATGTATTAAGTGCCTACTCTATACCAGGGACTATACTAAATGCAAGGGATACAAAAAGTCAAAAGATAACCCTAACTTCAAGGAGGTCACAAACTATGAGAGAGACAACAAACAAATAAATATATACAGGATAAATGGGAAATAATTAACATAGGAAAAATACTAGAATAAAGAGGGGTTGAAAGGCTTCCTGTAAGTGGGATTTTAGTTAGTACTTAAAAGAAGTCAGAGAAGGCAGGGGGTGGAGATGAGGAGGGAGAACACTTCAGGGGTGGGGGTGGGGGATCAGCCAGAGAAATTGCCCAAAGCCAAAAGAAATAGTATTTTGTTTGAGTAACAGCAATTAGTCAAGTGTTACTGGATTGAAGACTACATGGCAGGAGAAAAGTGTAAGAAGGTTGGAAAGGTGGGAGTAGACTAGGTTATGAAGGACTTTGAACACCAATCAAAGGATTTTATATTGATTCTTGAAGGTGATAAGGAGTTACTGACTTTATTAATTGGAGGGTAACATTGTCAGACCTGGACTTTAGGAATATCATTTTAGTGGCCAAATAGAGGATATATTGGAGTGGGGAGAGATATGAGGCAGACAGACTCACAGTTAGGCTATTGCAATTGTCTAGGTGTGAGGTGATGGGGACCTGCTCCCACCAGAGTGGTGGCAGTATCAGAGGAAAGAAAGCAGAGTATTCAAGAGATGGTAAAATTAACACACTCTGGCAATAGATTTGATGGGAACTGGGAAGGTGGGTAAAGATAGTGAGGAGTACTCACTAATAATTGAATATAATAGGTTATGAGCCTAAGGGACTGGGAGAATGGTATTGCACTCTACTAACCCAAATGACCTATTAAATAATAATTATTGATTTCTTCTCAACACCAGCATCATCATATTATTCTATTGGATGGACACTGAGACACAAATATTAGGTTAAGTTGGTGATGCAAGGTGGTTTTGGAATTTATCTGGCTAAATTGTTTTTATTCTTTCACCAATTCTTTCAGCACCAAGAAGCAATCCCTGACCACCAGCTCATGCTGGCCCAAAGATTCTGAAAGTTCAGCCATCAGTGCATGCTTCACAAATTACTCAGGAAATTGTTATGATTTTCATCAATGTCATGGTCTTCACAGTTCTTTCACTAACACCTTTTTCTGATGCCTTGTGATGGCAGAGAAGTGACGCTGAGGTTTCCCAAAGGATATGTCAGTTTCACATAAGCTCTGTGTTATCAAGCTGGTTAGGTTTGATTTGGGTCCCAAGTTTTTTGTTTTTTTGTTTTTCCTGTAAGAAGACCAGCCTAACTAAGGACCAAGGATGCATTACCAGTAGGTTGGCTGCTAGGTGATGAATTCTTTGACATAGTAACCCTTGGAACAAATAAAGATATGACATAGACTTTAAATCTTTGAAACTCTGCTCTATTTTTATAGTGGCAGTGGTAAAACAGTAGAAGAGAAAACATTTATGTGAAGAATCATCTACCTTTTAGATCATTTTATAAAGATTAATTTATTGTTGGTTCTCTAAATTATCTCTCTCTCTCTCTCTCTCTCTCTCTCTCTATATATATATATATATATATATATATATGTCTTTGTTGTGTGAAAATGATTTTCCATCTTTCTGAAGGAACTCCATATTATTATGCATACTTTTAAATATATTAAATTTTTTAAAAATCAGATAGGAGCAGTTAAATAGATGAGTGATTCCCAGGTTCTAATAAGAGAGATAAGTAAAAATTTGTGGAGTTAGTCTTAGTGCTTACACAAAAACAGGAAATATCACTTCTTGCTCATCATGGTCAATATTCGTAATGAACCCAGGCAAAGAAATACCAAACAAGGTAATTGTAGTTGATGACACAGCTTCTGCTATGAGCAATTTAACAAGCCGAGAAACCCTATAAAGAACTTAATATGATCTGCAAAACCAAGTCAAAATATATCTTGAAACCCAGAAATTTCAATACAAAGTAGGCATAGAGAAATATGACAGATGCATACATGTTGGAAAATTTGGTTCAAGATTAAGAAATCCAAGATTTCAAAGGCTTTAAGTTACTCACAAACCTCATACATGAATATCATGAATATGTTCTTCAATATGAGGCAAAAGTGGCACTGTATATGGTAAGCTTCAAAGAGTATTTTAAAAGTTTAAGTTTTAACATATAGAAAATTACTATAAATTCTTTCATAATTTCAGAATCAGTTGACATGATGTCAACTAATATCAGGTAATTGGAGATAAAGTCAAAATTAAAAACACATTAGGAGAAAACACAAAGATATAATTACAATGATTGAAATCCAACCAATTTAAACCAGTTTTTGACTTTGAAAAATGAGAAATGTAGAAAAGTATGGACATTCTCTTTAATTGTTGTCATTGCTTAGAGAACTGCTTAACCGATATGAAAAACCCTCAAAATGGCATACACAAAAAAGAACAAAAACTGCTTCAAGTGCTGATTCCAGTGCCAAGTGGAGAGACCCAGAACAACACCGGTTAATAAGTCGAGTTCATTTGAACTTGTATTATAGAAGAAAAGTTAGATGATAACAAGCACTACTGCTGCACATACACACCAAAAAAAAATGAAAACCAGTGTAAGTGGAAGCAAGTTTGCAAGTTTGATGTGTAAGCCAGCTAAGCAACCTAGTCCTGAGAGAATTTGTAAGTGAAAACAGAAAACAAATTCATGTACATTAATGGTTCAGTTTTACCAGCATTTCTAATATGTTCACTTCTTCTAACAACTGATACCCAGGGAACTACAAGAGGGAGTCTAATACCTCAGTACCCAATATACCAGGGGCAGCTAGGTGGTACAGTGGATAGAACACCAGTGCAGGAGGACCCGAGTTCAAATCTCACTTCAGACACTTGACACTCACTAGCTCTGTGACCTTAGGAAGGTCACTTAACCGCAATTGCCTCATCCTGGATCATCTCCAGTCATCCTGAGGAATATCTGGTCACTGGATCCAGATGACTCTGGAGGAGAAGTGAGGCTGGTGATCTGCATAACTTTCCCTCACTCAAAACAAAGTCAAGTGTAAGTCATGTCATTATTTCTCTGATGGCATGGTCTTCTTCGGCAACAAAGGACAAACATACATACACACACACAATATACTATATGAGTAAATTAAAATGGCACTGGAAAAAAATGGACAATAAACCTGGAAAGTATTTCTGGACCAGGATATATGGGTACAAAAATAATATAGTGACATAATTTTTAAGAAAATGGAGGATTATTTTCCAAGATAGCATGGAAAACCCTAAAAGAATGAAAAAGATCACTGATAGAATTTTTTTTTAATGTTATTACAAAGATGAACTCAACAGATTGAAAATTCTAACAGGTTCCATTGTACTAAAAGATTTTGAATATACTCCCCAAACAGATTGTGTCTGCTGCTAAGTTTTTAAAATCTCTGCACTTCATTGGTCATCACTTAATGAATATTTTTGGTGTTGGCAACACATAAAAAAATAAAACTGCTAAATAATTTTTAGTCTAATGTGATGCCTTTCTAAGTCTGGATTGATAGTGTCAGAGTGTTGGGGGGGAAAGAGGGAGTATTAGAACTCTTACAGTTCTGAGATGGCCCATAAACATTAATTTCATTCTTAGTACTCTAAATCTGAGATTTCCATCCAGTGATGAATTAATCAAAATAATAAGGGAGGAACTGAAATATATCAATATTGCCATTCTTACTCTAAGTGAAACTAGAATATATGGAAGTTGAAACTTAATGGAAGAAGGATCACTCAGATTCTTTGTGGAGAAGCAAATAAAAGAATTGACATTCAGTTTTATTACATATTCAAAGACAAGAAATCTAGGGCAGTTAGTTACCTTAGCTAGCAGTGGAATAAAATGGTTTATGCAACAACATCACTTTAAAAAGAGAAGGAAGTTAGACACTCTATTAAGAATCTGATTAGAATGCCCCCCCAAAATAAACATATTCCTAAATACTAGATGGCTTCAATACAAAGGTGGGCATAGGTGAAGTTGAACATATAGCAATAAAATTTGCCTCATAATCAAGACAAAAAAGCTAAAAAATAGAAAAATCTGTCTTCATGCTTAAATATTACAACTATATTCCTCTTGAAGAAAATTAGGAGTTACTAGATATGTTAAATATTATCTAGCATCACAAAAAAATCCAATTGACTTATTTAATGGGATATATTACTGTGACCTAGATAAGTACTGAATTAGGGAAAAGGGTAGAACATTCTATGTGATTCAGGACAGCTTGATATGGAACTTTGCTTTACAATGAGGTAAGAAGAATGCTGTCCTCTCTTCCTCTGCCTCTCCCTGTCCTAATGAAAAGTACAGAATTTTTTGCCTTTGAAGAGCTTCCAAGATAGATTTTCCAGCTGACCCCCTGGTCATAAGAGAATATTATTCTGTAAACAGACAGAAAACCTAAAGTATGAATTCCCCTTCCTATATTTGTCTGCTTCATCACTACCTTCTCCATCCCTGATGTAAAATGTCTAGTCCTGTGGGGAGGGGACTCATTCTTGCATTACCCAGCCATCGTTAGTTTACTAACTTTAAACCTATTTAACCTTTAAGAACTAAATTAAAGGAAAGAGTTCTATGTGGCCATGCAGAGTTAAGTTCCTGGGTGATGTGATATTGAATGTCAATCTCATTTCAGCAGGAACTCTTCAAATTGGGACACAGAGACTTGATCCAACTGGCTGAAGTTCAGAGCATTTAAATATACATTGACATTCAGATGGAGTAAGGTAGAATGTGAAAGATTCTGGCTTTATCTCAAGATAAAGATGAAGCTTGTTCCCCGCCACCCCCCACCCCAGGTGCTATACTTACAAAGTGAAGAAAGATACAAGTGCTTAGGTTGAGGAATAGGTGAGGAAGTGAAAGAAACCTGACTTTTTCCCCCTAAGCCTTGGGAAACACACGTCCTAGAAGCTGCCAATTCAGTTACACCCAGGGAACATGTCACTCTGGGTCTCTAATCCAAAAGAGAGAAGTAAAAAAAAAACAGGGTTTGATAAGTTGTGATGATAGATCAGTCAAAAGAATGATGAATTTGGCGTCAGAAAGCTTGGGCTCAGCTCCTTCCTCTGTCATTATTACCTATGTACGAGGTTCAACAAAGTGTGTCAACTTTCTGGACTTTACTTTCTGTCTCAACTAGGAGGTGTAGTAGAGAGAGCATTGGGCTTGATGAAATCAAGAAGACTCATCTCCCTGAGTTCAAATCAAACCTCAGAGGCTTACTACTTGTATGTTTCTAGACCAGTTACTTAATCCTGTTGGCCTTAGTTTCCTTATCTGTAAAATGAGATGGAGAAAGAAACGGCAAGTCATTCCAGTATCTTTGTCAAGAAAATCCCAAATGGGGTCAAGAAGAGTTGGACAGGACTGAACAGCAACAATCATGGAGAAGAATGTGAGGTGTTCTTAGGGAGGGGTGAGTAGACTACATAATCTCTAAAGTCCCATATAGCTCTGGGTCTATACTCTTACTAGATCACCTAACTAGGATCTTACTTATTATAGGAAATTAGCTTTGGAAATGAAATGAACCTTAGAAATCATGTATTCAATCAATCAAGTAGCATTTACTAAGTGTATTCCGTGTGCCAGTTCCTGTGCAGGGTGCCACAAATAGAAATACAAAGAATGAAATAATAACTACATGCTAGGAGCTTCTGTTCTAAGGGGGAGACAATAAGTTCACATAAAAACAAAAGATGGCATAAATATAAAGTGAATGGATAGAAAGTACTTGAGTACAGCATAGTTTGGAAGGGAGACTAAGTTGTTGGGAGAATCAATAAAGGCTTCTTGCTAAAGATGGTGCTCAGGTTGTGTTTGAAAGTGTAAAGGGGCTGCATGAAGTAGAAGTATGGAAAGAGGGCATTCCAGGAATGGGGAAAGGTCAGTATATTCCCTTTTCTCCTCTTATACATAAAGACACTACGGTCCAAGAGATCAGTTGACTTATCCAAGGTCACAGCCATAGCAAGTAGCAGAGCCAGGATTTTCTTCTGAATCTAATGGTATTTCCATTAAACCACACTGCTACCAAAATCCTTTAATCTAAAAACAAACAAGAAATGAAAATCAATTATTTCTATGGTACACTGCAACTCCTTGCAGATGGTTCCTGGAGGGCAAAGAATTCCAAAACCACAGGAAGAAACAATGAGAAAGGTTGGATAAGAGCCAGGAGCACTGACACTCAATGAGCTACTCCAAGACCCCAATGTGGCTTTCATTTTTCTTTCAACTGGTGCCACTTCACTTTGGACTCTCTCTTTCTTTCAATCTTGACAGGAGATGAAGAAAAGTAGGTCATTCCTTCCTTTGTCCTGGGGTTTTTACAGAAAGAAACCTTTTCTTTGATTTATTTGAGGCATGGATAAAAGAACTCCAAGTTTCTCACTCAGACCTCTGGGAATCTGCTTTCAAAGCTAAGTCAGTAGGAACTACATGCAGCAATGTTCTTACAAGGGACCTCCAAACCTCAGTTTCTTTTGGACCGATTTGGGATCTTATCTTGCATTTATAAGCTCACAAGGCTTAGAATGATGATACCTTGGAACCAAAACTCACAGAAGTACTGTAGTTTTTTTCTGAGACCTGGATTTCAGAATCCTCGGACAGAAATTTTACCTATAAAAAATAGAAAGAATGCTATACTGTAGGATGAACAGACTTTCTAACTTGGAAAATAAAAGGTAAACAGAGTCATTTTACTTGCACCTCCATAACAGGCCTTAGACTACTCAGTGACTTGGAATACCTGGTGATTTTACCATTTAACCCTTCTTTGTCTTGAATTTACAGAATTTCAGAGGTTATTTAGTCCAATTTTTGCCATAATAAAGAATTCTCTTGCCCAGTTCAATATGTATCTGAATAAGAATCCTCTTTTTTAGTTATGATAAGACCTAGTTGGGCCCAGAAAATCTACAAGGCTCCTTAAGTCTTTAGGGAAGAGCAATTTCTACTTTCTTGCAACGTTCAGAACTAAAAATTGACATTTTGCATTCTCAAACTATCTGGCAGGCTGAGCTATAACTAACGTATGAGAGTCCTAAATAGGCTATGGCCCAAAGCTCCTGATAGCTGAGTCAGTCCATTTTCAAAGCCCACCAATATTTCTTTTTGTCAAAATTTCTTAGTCAGTTATATTAAAGGGTCTCTGACCACAGACATCCTGTGAGACTTACCAGCAGTTTTACCTCTATTGCCTATTATCAAAAAAAATAAAAATCATCAAAGGTTGGTTGTGTCACAGATGACTCATGGAGATATTATACATTGCTATCTGAAGGCACAAACTGAAGATGTTTCCTGAAGTGACCTTTCTATATTAGAATCAGTCGGATGACTACATCACTGCTTTGCCCTCATTCCCAGCACTCTGATTCTTTGGTTCACCAGAGTATCAATCTGCCTCTGAACATAGGTAAGTATTAAATAAAAGTGTTAGAACTTGACAGCCCTCTCCATTTTGGGGGTGATGAGTCCCTGAATTATTCTACCTGAAATGAAGTCATACCCATTGTTGTTCAGAGTTTTTCAGTCATGTCCAACTCTTTGTCACTCCATTTGGGGTTTTCTTAGCAGAAATACTGGAGTGATTCACCATTTCTTCTCCAATTCATTTTACAGATGAGGAAATTGAGGCAAAGAGAGTTAAGTGACTTACCCAGGGTCACACAACTAGCAAGGGTCTGGGGACAGATTTGAACTCAGGAAGATGTGTCTTCCTGATTCCAGGCCCTGGACTCTGTCCATTTCACCACCTAGCTATAACCCATTGCTTTAACCAAATGACTAATGAAGTCTTGTTCCTGACCCATTCATCTTGTCTGTACTTGAAGAACTCCAGTGAGAGGAACTCTACTCCTTCTTGAAGCAATACAATCTATTTTTAAATAGCCACAATCATTCAAAGAGATATCTCTTAAAAGAGACTACTCAACTGGCCCCTGAAGGCAGAACCATGGTCAATAACTGGAATTTGCAGCGAATCAAAACAGGTGGATTGTGCTGCCTTAGAAAATAGTAGCCTTTCTATCACCAAAACTCCTCAAGGAAAGATTATATTAACCATTTTCTGCATATATCCTTATACTCATATACTGTACTGTATGAAAGGATGCATATGGTATTCATGGAAACTGATGCAAAGTGAAACAAACAAAACCAGAAAAGCGATATATTTAATTCCTATAGCAATATATCTGAAAAGCACAACACTAACTAAACAATTGGAACTGAATGCTATCAACTTAGAATGATAAAGTCTGACGTCCAGAAAAGAGATTAAAAGGAACCTAACCCTGCCTCTTTGCAGAGGTGGCAGACTATTGGTACATGCAAGATCAGACTTTCAACACATCAGTTAATTTCACTAACTTTTTTCCCTTCTTTTATAAAGAACTGATTTCTTAAAAGAGTAGAAATACTTTGGAAAATGTAGGTGATTGTAGTGCCAACACAATATTCACAGCACCTAAGGTGGCCATGAATATCCCAGCACAATTCTGAATTGTGAAATCCAACAGACTCTACACATGAAAGGCAAAATCAAAACGTATTCAGACACCACGGTAATCCATCATAGTAACAAAATCTATACACAGTAATGATGCAATATACACAATCTATACACAATAACATCCCCAAGCCTTCCTCTGCTAGGCTTCCCACAAACCAGCTCCATTAAACAAATCACAAGCAGGCTCCCTTAAACAAAATCACAAACAAGGTCTCTCAATCATGTAAGCCAACTGCCTGCCTGACTGCATCCATCCTAGCTCTGACTGCTTCCTGATTAACTGACTAATTTCCTCTCAGCTCTGCTCAAGTATCCTCCTCTTCCTGTTCCCCCTTCCTATTTCACCTATTCAGTAAGCTCATCCCACCACTGGCTGCCTGAACCTTTTCAGTGACTCCTATCTGCTGCATTCAGCGAGAATCCCATAAACTGAACCAGGGAGAGGGGAAGGGATTATCTTTCACCAGAAATGGACTTTAGGTTGTTTATTTCCATTATGTTTTATTTGTCATCAGTATCCCTGACCAGAGGTGATCCTGACCCAACCCAAGAGTTCAGCCATAGCAATCTTGGAGCCAGGTTTGCAGGTAGGATAGTGCAACCAGCCAAGTCTACAGGGAAAGCTTGAGAAGCCAGGGTGCTGGGGACTTGAACCCAAGGTGGATTTTGCCTTGGATCTGGGACTATGTTCTATGAAAGCTGAGGAAATGAACCTTATTTCCTTCCCTACCTCAGGAACTGAGGTGGTGCAAAGTGAGAGAGGGATAATGTCTACTATATTTTGGGGAGAGTGTGTTTGTATATTTGTGATTATACCATTTGCAAGTAAATATTCCTTTGTATAAAGCTCTACAGTGTTACATCTTATGTAACTTGTTAGTTATTTGTTTGTGCCTCCAAAGAACTGTTGAGTTGGTGATTTAGTGACTAGAACACCAAACTTGGCATCAGGAAAACCTTAGTTCAAATATGACCTCAGGTACTTACTAGCTGTGTGACCCTGGGTAAGTCACTTAGCTCATTTGCCTCAGTTTCCTTATCTGCAAAATGAACTGAAGAAGAAAATGGCAAACTATGCCAGTATCTTTGCCAAGAAAACCCTAAATGGGATTATGCAGAGTTGATCATGACTGCACAACAATATGCTCACTCCTCCCATTAGAATATGAGCTTCTTCAGTGCTGAAACTATATTTTTGCCTTCTTTGTACCCCCATTAATTAGCACAATGAGTTAATGCTTGACTCGTGGTAAGCACTCAAAAATACTTGTTAATGGGCTGGTGTCAGTGTTTCTGTCTATTAGTAATTTATATACATGTCATCACTCTTCTTTTAGTATAAGGTTCATAAAGTGAAGAACTGAATTTTATTCATCTTTTTATTTGCCAAAGAACCTAGCAGATAGGTCTTAGTACTATTTAGCAGATGGCCAATCAATAGCTTTTAGATAATAACAAGTCAAATTTATATGGCAACATATCTGAAAAGCAATCTCTGTCCAACAACACCTTTACATAAATTTTGAAGCTCACTATTATTGAGAAATCTGAGGTTGACAGAAAATCTCAGTCTAGTCACTGCCTCTGTGACATAGATCATAAATATATCATTATCCCCTAATGACTCACCACTAGTTCCATATCTACTAAATGGCAGAAATGGTACTAGTACTGGAAGTCAGATCTTCTAACTACAAGTCACATGTTCTAATCACTATATCACCTTTTGGCTCTTGACTAGACATGAACTCGCAATAATGCTATTCATGTGGCCAGTGCCTGGGTATCTCTAGGTTCTGGATACATTTTTTGAAGCTCAGGAGTATGTGAAGGTATATAATATTTAGCAATATTTGCATAACTATCAATTCCCTCTACAGAGTTCCTCTGTTCCATCTGACAATCTGTTCTAACCATTAATTATTTAAGTATAGAATTATAAAGGTTGGAAATTGGAAGAGGGACCATTTGGCAGGGAGTTGCTGAAGAAACTCTTGGCAGGTAGAGATTGGTTTAGGGTATCTCTGAAGCTCTTTCCAACTTTGAGATCCTATAACCCTAAGTGAGAGAAAATAATTGTGTTAAATTAGCTTTGTTCTTTGAGCTTGGCCAAATCTTCCATTCCCCCTGAAAATATTTTGGGTTTCTCAGGATTTATGAAATCACCAGCTCTAGCATGTTTTTTAAAACTCCCAAAAGATTTTGGGGTGGTCATGCGCTCATGCGTGCAGCCTCATTTATGCTGGAACAATTTTTTGAAACCTCATTATTGCCCTTAGTTCTTTTGAACTGCTTATGGAATGAAGCCAATGGAAATAATAACTAATTAGAAATAGAAAAGATTAAGGGGACAATATGAACAAATTCAACATCTGCTTGATAATTGAAAAATATTTTGTTTCAAATATGGACTGAGAAGTATTTGCAGCTCTCTTGGAACAAAACAAAAGGCATAATTTCTGACTTGATGACAGTTTTAAAAAAGTCATAGTAAGTTTCCAACAGGTTCTATATGCAGTCTATCTAAACTGGGGGTAGGGAACCTGCAGCCTTGGACTAAACAATGGTTGCCAAAAGGACAAAGTACAATGTCAACCAATCAATCTTTATTATTAGACCTAGAAAATATACCAGATTCAATTCCTTTTCAATTTTACTTTGATAAGGGGATAAGAACTGTGATTTCTTTGGCCTAAGGAATTTCCAGGTGAGTAAACTCCATCTGACAATGCAGATAGAACCTTGTCTGAGACTTACAGTCTTAAAGAATTTCCTAGAACATTAAGAAGATAAGTGACTTGCCCAGGGTCTGGTCACATAACACTACATGTCAGAAGTCATACTTGAACTCACATCTTCCAAGCTTCAAGGTTCAAGCTCCATTTTTTATACTGCGCTGCCTCTTCACTTAGGGTGGTTCAGTAGAAACAAGACTGAAGAAAACAACTCAGTCCCTGTTCTTGAGAAACTTACCATCTAGTAAGAAGATGAGACTTTCACATAACTCATTACAGCATAAGTTGGAAAGTGAATTTATTTGGTAGAAAATAAGGTGAGATGACTAGGGCAAAGTCATGTAATGTAATACCTTGAAAGCAAAGTGTACACAGTAGGAAAGGGGGAGGATTGTGGCAATGAAACACTAAAGAAGATATAGAAAGAATAGTCTGGGGAAAGGAGGGAATAGAGGGAGAGAAAGCAGAGACAAATTCATTGGCAAAGTCTTGCCATGGAAGAAGGGTTAAAGGTAAAGAAATGGCAAAGTCTTTTTCTTGCACAAGAGCTTAGGAATTACAAACTGGTTGGTTGGTATCCATCAGATTAAGCCAGAGATTTAAGCCCAGGGCCTCTGACTAGAATTCCAGTACTCTCTCTATTGTCTTTGTTTCTTCTTTCTAAGAGACTGGCAAATAAAGAGAGGCACATTGATGAGAAAGACATGAAAAGGCGAGGCCAAGAATCACATCAAATGAGAAGGTGTAAAATGGTCACAACCCTCTTCAGGGTAGTGAGTGCCCACGCCCATGAGACCACAAACCTATCTAAAGTAAGTTTCCCCTTCCAAAATTAGTCAGGAATTTTTAGTCCTGAGGGGGAAAACACCAATGATATCTTCATATCCTTCAAGAGTACTATCATTATGAACTTTTAGAGCTAGAAAGAACCTTAGTGAACATTGATAAGTCATATTTGAAAGTTTGTAAAACACATTTTATACATTAACTCTTTGGAGTCTTGCAACAGCCCGGGGTGATAGGTAGTATAGTTATTCCTTCTCTGATAATATATAAATTCCTGTTTTAATAATTAACATAATAGACTGCCTCTTCTCTCTGCCTTATTCAATTTTTTTTGGATGTGGGAGGTGAGGTAATCAGGGTTAAGTGACTTGCCTAAAGTTACAAAGCTAGTAAGTGTCAAGTACCTGAAGTCACATTTGAACTCAACTCCTCCTGACTCCATGGCCAGTGCTGTATTCACTGCACCATCTAGCTGCCCCTGCCTTACTCAATTTAAAGATGAGAAAACTGAAGGGGGAGAGGGAAGGGTAAAAACTTTTAGTATAGCACCTACAGTGTGCCAGGCACTGTGTTAAATGCTTTGAAAATATTATCTCATTTGATTCTCACAGCAACCTTACAAGATACATTCTATTGTTACCCTCATTTTACAGTTGTACAAAGAGAAGTTAAGTGACATAGAGCAGTCTGAGGCTAGATTTGAATTCTGATTGCAGTCCTAACTCTGTATCTATTGTAACACCTGTCTCAACTAAGACTCAGAATTTTTAAAAAAACGACAAGTCCGAGTTCAGTTCGCACATTTAGTCAGAATGGTCCTCTCCTTGGAGAGTAAATGATTTTCTTTTTCTTTGCTCTCTTAAATAGTACCAAGAAACCCACTTACCCTTCATATATTTCATTTTAAGTTCACATACCCCAAGACTCCTAAAATTTATGAGAATGTGAATGCTATATCACCTCAAACAAAAGTTCAAGACAATCATTCCATGGATCCTAGTAAAGAAGATGATTGATGATCTGCTTCTTACTGATACTAAAAGAGAAGAGGTCATTCAAATATATTGAACATGAATCTTAAGCATTTGTGTAGAGTACTGTGCTGGGCACTGAATATATAAATATACCATTAAAACAATTCAGGATCTCAAGGAGCTAATACTCTACCAGGGAAGCATTAGGAGAGAGTAATTATCCATGATCTAAATGTCTATTATAGAACAAAGATTTACCCTTTATACTTCTTTCCATCTCCTTCCATTGAAAGAAGTGCAAGTAAGGAGTAGGAGAAAGAGGTGTAGGTGCTATATATAAATGGATTTGAAGTCAGTGAAGGTGAGTTTAAATCTTCATTCTGCTACTTACCTTATGTCACTTTCTCTTTCTAAGTCTCAATTTCTTCATCAATAAAATGAAGTAAGGGAGAGACTACATAACTTCTAGGTCTGTCTCCCCACTTTTTATTGTTGGAGGGAGAGGCACTTACTCTGTTGGTGCTAGAAGTGCCACCTCTGTCAAAAGAATCCAAGAATAGTTCAATAATAAAATATAAACTGTGCAGAAGACCAAGGGTAGATGGAGTGTTTGTGGGCAAGCATGAGATTATGCATATGTCAACACCTCCAACACCATGTCTGGGACCAACATAGAATGAAATGGGCTAAGAAGTGGACATATTTGGAATAAGTTGAATGATCTGACCCAAAACGTTGTCCTTGTTAGTGCCGTGTAACCTTAGAGAATTATCCATAGTGGAGGGCATAAAAGATCCTGTACTCCTCTCTATTTTTATCAGTGACTTGTATGAAAGCATAGAAATCATGCTGATCAAATTTAAAGATGACTCAAAGCTAGGAGGGGGTGGCTAACACATTAGAGGATCCAAAAAGATCTTGACAGATTAAGAAGATGTGTTGAATCTAATTAGATTTTTTTTTAAAACTTCAAAAGTTCAAGATGGGGAGGTGTGACTACCGTTTCATCTGGATATCATTTCATGTGAAAAAGATCTGAGGACTGGACTGTAATCTTAATAAGTCAACAGTATGATGCGGCAACAACAACAAAAAAAAAGCTAGGATTCTCTTAGGGTAAATTTGAGAGAAATTATGAACAGAAGAAGAAAAAGATAGTATAGTCCTACTATGCTGTGCCCTGATCAGGTCAAATGTAGAGTGCCATATTCAGCCCTAGTCACTCCATTTTAGAAAAGACACTGACAAATTGGTGTATCCAGAAGCAGACAATTAGAATTGTGAGGAGAAGGGAGAACATTTCTATGAAGACCATTTGAAGGAACTAGAAGTATTTAGGCTAGAGAAGAAAAATATTTTGTGTAAAGTGATAGCTGTCTTCAGGTATCCAAGAGTTATAATCAAATGAAATACATAAAGTACATTGTAAACCTGAAATAATCATATGAATGGAAGTTATGATACTGATAATCATTTTTATAAGTACCCCATTATAATATGTGTGTGCTTGTCCTTGGTTGCCGAAGAAGACCATGCCATCAGAGAAATAATGACATGACTTGCACTTGACTTTGTTTGGAGTGAGGGAGGGCTGTGCAGGTCACAAGCCTCACTTCTCCTGCAGAGCCATCTGAATCCAGTGACCAGATATTCATCAGGATGAC
>CM053769.1:376393605-376414613 GCA_028658325.1 Potorous gilbertii | reverse complement strand
ACTCCATTCCTCCTTAGGACTCCCTGTCAAGTCTGGAAATCTGAGCCTACTCTAGCATTTAAGTTGCCCAGAATTATAAGCTTGTCCTCTTTTGGCACATTGAAGATAAGGGTCTCTAGGTCTTCATAAAATTTTTCTTTGAATTCATCAAGGTTTGTCATGGTGGGAGCATAGGCACTGATGATGGTGGCATGGCATTTTTAAGTTAGGGGGGGTAGACACCCCCCTAACTCACCATGTGTTTGAGAACCCTTGGTTACCTTCAACCTGGTTTAGTTTGTCTCCTTGAAAAGGTTTACTGGGGTGGGACTGTTGTGCATGCTGCACCTTCTTGGAACCACAAGTAAGTGTTAGGTGGAACAGGTGGACACCAAAGGTGGAAAAAGGTGGCAATCACATTGCCATCAGCCTGTCATTCACTCCTTTTGGCAGGCATACCAGCTTCTTGATTAGATTAGTTTTGATTGCAAAACCCATGCCAGCTTCATGGCACTCCTCTTCAGTGCACCCACTCTAGACAAAGGTGTATCCAGCTCCAACTTCAGTAAACTGGTCTTCATTTGCCAATGTTGTTTCACTCAAGGCTCCTATTTGGATGCGACATCTGTTGAGTTCTCTTACAAAAAGAGCAGTTCTTTCAGGTCTACTGAATTTTGTGTTGTCTTTTAGTGTATGCATGTTCTGTGTGCTGATGGTGAGTGGAGTCATCTTTGCAGATGTTTTCATACATTTTGTACCATTTTTTGGGTTTCCACTGCATAGTGGGATTCCTTGCCTGCTGTAGTAATCAGGCCAGGGTTAAGTAAGCAGAAAATGTTTAGGGCACCTTTTCTAGCCCCCTTCCTCACACCAGGAGGTGAGCAGTGTGATCCTTAAAAGGCTGCTCATACATCCAGTGGGCTGCTGAGTCCCACTGCTGCTTCCAGTGAGAAATGACCCTATGGCCTGGGCCACCTGTGTGCAGGGTTGTGACTACAGCTTCCAGTGTATCTGTACTGCTCATTGCTTGCTTGTCACCACAGGACTTTGAGGCATAATAATGAAATGGTATAGGTGATATCTTTTGATTTGTGCATAAATTGGATTTAAGTGAGTCAGAGTTGCACGGAGTTATCAGCCTCACTCTTTCCTCCAGAATCATCATAGTCCAGTGGTGTAACAGAGTCAAGATGGCTGGCAATGGCTTAGGATGGAGTGGATGACCTTGGAGTCTTCTGTGTCTAACCAAGCTCTAAGTGCTCCACATCACCTGCTTCGTCTGCCTTCATGGCTGTTGGAACAAATTGTTCTCATTCCTCCATTCCATCAGAGGAAGTCTTCACATGCTTGGGGTAGACACCCTCCTAACTCACCAATGTGTTTGACAACCCTTGGTTACCCTCAATCTGGTTCGGTTTGTCTACTTGAAAAGGTTTACTGGGGTATGACTGTTGTGCATGCTACAGCTTCTTGGAGCCACAGGTGAGAGTTAGGAGGAACAGGTAGACACCAAAAGTAAAAAAAGTCCCAAAAAGGGCTTGGCAACCATCACATCAAAGGTATTGGTCCTCTTTCAACACACCCTACTCTCCTTGATGAATGTAAAATTAGAGAATGGAAATTGTGGATAAGCTGTTATTGATATTTCCTGGTCACTTAAAGAAAACATGTAATAGGGTCCAAGATTATTTCCAGGGTTTTTATACCTTTTCTTTTTCTGGTACCTTGCAAATCAATCCCTCAATCAAAATTACATCTTCAGTATGGACCTTCTGAGTATTAATTCTGTCTGGTTAAGGCACTGCCATCTCTGAATGTTTTAGTGCCATTTTTGGGACTGTGATGCTTTAGTCCAAATGGGGGAGCTCCACTGCAGTTAATTGAGAAAAGTTTATTGACACCATTTAAAAATATCTCATTTTTCATTTTCCATGTATCTATTGGTCTTCTAAATTCACCTATAAATGCTCTCAATGTGTTTTTTTTTCTCATAGGGCCTCTTGTTAAACTTTCTTATTTATCTCTTCACAGTTTTACAAAGTTACACATTTTATTACTTCTACCATCCTTCTTCACAAATGCTTACACATATGTTTATATTCTTGGTGATGCTCTGCATTATTCTCTCTTCTCTGAGAAGATCAAGCTGATTCTGCTGGTTCCTAGGTCCATTTCTTCTTATTGTTGCTTTATACTTATTAAACCAATTTAATAAATTATGATAGTCTCAGTCAATATCTGTTCTTTTATCTATTTCTCATTTCTCAGGCTTCATAGCCTATTTAAATAAATCAAATTGGAGTTATCCTTAGTTGAGCACTAACCTTCTTATTTTATTCTCCCCTACACGCTTCTAATATAGTATTGAATATGATCAGCATTGACTTCTTGGTTGGAGCTGTAATTGCTCTTTATTTTGTTACATTATTTAGCTTTATTTTGTAATTTAAGAGTAAAAGCCATAGGATTTTATTCTAGCATCTCCTAAATACTAGTTAGTCTTACTTAGGACATGTGCAAATATAGGCCTATTCAAGGTAACTAGAATCCAAAGAACGAAGAGCATTTCCAAATGCCAAGTGAAAGAGCTAGATTTTTAGCTCCTTAAGGGTAGACAGCTTTTTGCATTCTGCTCTGCACAAATACAGTTCTGTATGAATGCACATTGAATTAAATTTAAAGCAGAAGTTTAAGAAGGCTGAGAATGGTAAAGGAAATAAGCAAGCTTTTGTTTGACCCTAGGGGAGCCTAAAGGACAGGCAGATGTTCCAACAAGGTCAGATTCCAGTCCAGTCCAGAATACAAGGTAAGAAGCCAGGAGCTAGAGAATGCATAGGGAATGGAGAGATGAGGACAATGACATTAAGCACATGGATGATATTCCTTCAACCTGTGTGGAATGACTGAACTGCTTCAGTACTCTATGATCAAACCCCAAGGTAATAGTGCCAGGATACTTTAGTGAGTTGAGAAATAGAATGTAATGCATTGCCCTGAGTGAAATCATTGGAGACAAAACATGTGTAGAAGAACTCTCCCAGAATGCTATTTATTGTCCCTGTTCCTGCACACTGAGGCAGAACTAATACTGTGACTAAGGTTTGCTTTCTGTCTGATTAACATAAGAGAAAGGGCATAGAATATCAGAGAACAGCTTTCCATTTGACCTGCAGGTTAAGTTTTGTGGTCCACATAGGAGAGAGTTTGTTTTAATAACTACTGAATCCGTACCTAATTAAAAAATCTCAGTCCATGATTGGTGGTTTAATTAAATTTTATGAAAAGATTTTTTATTGTTCAGTGAAAGTATACTCAGAGTATTTACCTGGAAATTTATGATGAAATAGATATTTAAAGGAAAATAATGCCAGAAAATATTCATTATGATGTTGAAGAAACCAGCCTTCCGAGGTGGGGTTACAAAATAATACCATTTTCCAATGATGATATTTTCTAGTTTTCAAAATATCTTCATATACATTCTCTCATTGATCTGTACAACATCTCTGAGAGGTCAGCAGGACAGGTATAATTACCCTCATTTTGCAATAAAATGGGCTTAGAACTTAAAACTTAAAATGACCTATCAAGGTCATTTACTTAGTAAGTGCTGGGGCTTCAGCCAGCATTTGAACACAGGTCTTGTAATTGTCAGTTTCATTTTCCTTCTATTATACCTTGCATTGTTCTTAAGTACTTTTAATTTCAATAAATATTAACAAGCAGCAAAATGTCCCATGAGCTTTACTACATTCCCCACTCTTGGGAAAGTTTTCTTTTGCACTTAATTTTGATTTTCTTTTCATTTCACTTCTAGGACATGAGAAGATTTCTGAAGCCAAGAAAAGAGGGAACATTAAAATTAAGTTTGGAAGTATGAGAGCCATCATATAGACTTTGACATTGTAGGTAGGACAAGGCTTACTTGTTCTAAGTGATTGCAGAGTGCATCACCACCTGCAAGGGTGCATTTAAAGGCTGTGGAAAAAGTCTCTGTCCTAAAAACATACATCATACCACAGGCCTATGATATTATTCATAATTCTCACTTTAGGAATCATTTAAGTCATTGTATCTCAAGAGAGCACTTACTGAAATGTAAATGTGTTACCTGGGAAGAGAAGTCCATTAAACTAAAAGCACTCAGTATTATCAAATTAGTTAACCCTCATCTTGGGATACAGAACATTTGAGTTGAGGAATATGAGCAAAAATGTCTTTCAACAGAGATTAGGGAGGAAACATGCCCAGGGTTAATAAGGTACCATTGAATTTCATGGCTTCCTTAATGTCCTAACTAAAATCTCATCTTTTATAGGAAGCCTTTCCCAGACTTTCGGTTCTACTGCCTTTCTTCTGTTAATTATTTCCTATTTATTCCATATACAGCTTGCTTTTTCTGTATTTGTTTTGCATAGTGTCTTCCCCATTAGATTTTAAGCTCCTTGAGGGAAGGGGTTATCTTTTGTGTCTTTTTGCATCTTTAGTACTTAGCACAGTGACTGGTATATATTAAGCACTTAATAAATATTAATTGATTGATTAATTTTTTGAAGAGAGTTGAATTAAATGTCACAGTTGGGAATCCAGGGCAGTATAAACTCAGCTGAGTCGTGAGAAGAGGTTTGATAAAGGAAAATGATCGGCATTCACAACAAACTTTGATTGCTTAAATTTGCCTAGCCCTGAAGAGTTCAGATGGAGGTCTAAGTTGCCTTGTTCATGGGATCATAAGCTCCTATATTTAAAGCTGGAAACAGTTTAGAAATGATCAGATTCAACCTTGTAAATCTACATAGAAGGAAACAACAGTCCCAAATGGGACTGAATTACTTAAAGTTTCACAGTTAATAAATGGCATAAGTGAAATTTGAACCCAGTTCCTCTCACTCCACATTTTTCACATACTTTCCCCTGCATGAACCCTGACCTAGGTACTGATTCAGTCCCATTTATATCTCTGCATGTTCCATTTACTTGATTTATGTAGGGATGTGATTAAAGCCAAACACTGGTTTCTATCCAGATTTCTAATTGTGATTCTTTCATTTCAAAGATTTATAGATGTAGCTTTCCTGACTCTTACAAGTTGACTTCTACAATTTTCTCCTTGCTGTGAAACCAGACTCTTGCTTCCCAGTGAGAACTGATCATGAAACATGGCAGCTCTTGCTGAGATGTACATTAGTGCAGTTTCTGAAATATGTGCTTTATTCTCATTAGATCTATGGGATGCATTATTATTTAATAAAGATTTAGTCAGTTAAAGCTCAGTCTCACAGATATTTGCTTCTGGGCTTTTTTGAGTGTGACAGAGCAGAAAACATGGCAAATGGTTAAGCGTATTTTTCTTTTTTAAAAAAATATAAATAGTATTTTATTTTTTCCATGGAAAACCAATTTTTATTATCCTTTTTATAAGATTCTGAATCCAAATTTTTTCCTTTCCTTCTTTCCCTCCCTCTACCCTAAGATGGCAAGTGATACAATCTGGGTTAATACATGTGCAATCAAGTAAAACTCATTTCCACATTAGTCATGTTGTGAAGAAGAAATAGAAGCAAAAAGCAAAAAAAAAAACAAAAAAACAGTGGAATCTATATGCTTCAGTCCTCATGCAGACTCCATAAGTTCTTTCTCTGGATATGGATGGCATTTTCATGAGTCTTGAAACTGTCGTGGATCATTGTATTGCTGAGAAGAGCAAAGTCTATCAGAGTTGATCATCGTACAATGTTACTGTTACTGTGTACAATGTTCTCCTGCTCCTGCTCACTTCACTCATCATCAGCTCCTGGAAGTCTTTCCAGGTTTTTCTGAAGTCTGACTGCTCATCATTTCCTCTAGCACAATAATATTCCATTATATTTATATAGCATAACTTGTTTAACCATTCCCCAAATTCTGGGCATTCCTTCAATTTGCAATTCTTTGCCACCACAAAAAAACAGCTACTGTACATGTAAGTCATTTTACTTTTTTATTGTCTCTTTGGAATGCAGACCTAGTAGTGTTATTGGTGGATCAAAGGGTATGCACAGTTTGATTGGCCTTTGGGCATAGTTCCAAATTGCTCTCCAGAATGATTGGATCCTAACTCCACCAACAATACGTTAGTGTTCTAATTTTCCTACATCTTCTCCAACATTTATCAATTTCCTTTTCTGTCATATTAACCAGTAGGATAGGTATAACATCTCAGAGTTTTGGGGGTTTTTTAGGTTATGCATGTACAATCATATTAAATATATTTCCCCATTAGTCATGTTGTAAAAGAAGAATCAGAATAAAAGGGAAAAACCACAAGAAAGAAAAGTCAAAATTGTGTGCTTTGATCTGCATTCAGGCTCCATAGTTCTTTCTCTGGATGTGGGTAGCATTTTCCATCATGAGTCAAGAGTATTTTTCAAAGTAAAGTTGTGCATCAAGAAATTTATCATCATAATATGTATTCAGAAAGGTCTTGTTGCTTACCCCAAAATATTAAAGGCCTCTAAAACTGAATAAATGGAAAAGGAAATGGCAAGCCACTCCAATATCTTTGCCAAGAAAACCCCATGGACAGTACAGTCCATGGCACACAAAGAGTTGAATACAACTCAATGGCTGAACAACATAAAAGCTGAATAATGCTGGTCTATTACAAATGTTATTCTCCTGACTGTTACCTATAATTAGTCAGAAATGGGGCACCAAGCTAATCCGACATTTATTATCTGTGTGACCTTGGGCAAGTCACAATACTTTTTTGCCTCTGTTTCCTTATCTGTAAAATAAGCATAATAATACTGATGGAGTGCTGAGACTTGGACCCCAAAAGGCTAAGATCATGTCTCTGGAAGTAAGCCACCACCACCACCCCCATGAGAAAATCTTTCCTTGCTGTAGACACACACCCAGACCTGACCCTGTGACTCCTTTGATATCAATACATACACAGGGAGACTGACCCAAGGACCCTGTAAATCCTTTGATATCAATACACACACAGGGAGGCTGACCCAAGGACTGTCTCTGGTGCCCATGCAAGAACCATGCTCTGGCAACCCTTCTACCTTTTCCCCTCAATAAAGCTATCTCTGTTGACTCCCTGAATTTCTCCATACATTCTAGCAGACCAGCTTCTGGACTTCTTGCATATCCTGACCACTACCTAATTCCTCCACTCCCCCTCACCTAATTAACAAATTTGGCATTCTTTTCACTGACTTTTTGGATATCCTCATTACTTTCGCAAGTTCCCTAAGGAACTTTGCTTGCTTTTATTGGTGTTACTTTAAACTTTTCCATTTGACTGGAAGATGGTTTGAGTGCATGAATTCTTTCCAGGTGATCTCACCCTCCAGGTGATGTCCTGACTTTTTGGGGTCCCAGCACCCCTAAACCCTGTCAGCACCCCTAAACTGCATTAATAGCACCTACCTCTTAGCATTGTTGCAAGGATCAAATAAGACAATAATTGGAAAGCATTTAGCACAGTTCCTGGCATTTAGGTAAGTACTATATAAATGCTAGCTATTATTATTAATTGGAATGTAATTAAATGTGAGTGGAAGGTTATTTTATATAAATGTGTCCTGAAATCATGGAGATAAAATATACAACAGGATTTAGGGCTCCTGCGATGAGTTCATTTTTCTTCTTATTGTAGAAATAGGTTATTTGCATCCTCTCTATTCCCAGAGCTCTCATAGATTGATAATAAGAAGCAGGAAAGCCAAGAAAGAATCATAATCCGTCAATGGAAAGTGGAGTTGCAAGAGACAAGGAGGGCTTGGTCCCTTGGTCAGATAAATTTGGGGCAACCTTTGGGCTATTGTCTTCATGCCCATCCTTTAAAACATGGCCTCTCTTTCTGAGAGTCACGGCATTTAAAGATGACCCTCTAACCCCTGCATTAGCTTTAGGGAAGGAATGAGGAGAAGTTTGATGACTTAGCTTAAGGGTAAGTTGAGGATGATGTTGTTTTCCGTGACCCTTTCCCATAATGATCCTTATAAATATTTCCCTATTTCCCAAAGGGTTCAGAGTGGGAAGATTTTCTTAAAAATACTGTTATGGACAGTATACACATTGATTTTTCTTCTTTGTGAAATAGACAAGCTGCTTCAGGGAGAATGCTCCTACTGAAACACCTTTTTTTTTTCCTTTTTCCTTTGTGAAAAACAGATAATTACCTGTCAGTTGCTATAGCAATGTTTATGGGAAAGCTCAGTGGTTCACATGGCTCTGTACTCAGCAAGTGAACACAAAATAGTCTGAATCCCCTCATCTCTCCTCCCACCCCCAAATACCTATTGGAGCTTCTGGCAGCAACTTCATATTGCTCTGCTTTGCCAGCTCTCTATAGAACCAATTTACACAGTTTGCTTCAAGCAGGGGCAAGATCATCTTGAGCCAGTTATAGGACTGGAGCAACTGGCAAGAAAAGCCATGTGAGGCTAATGTACAGGGAGCCAGAATATTAGCTATGAACATCTCTGTTAACAACTTTAGAGCAACATGGAATCAGAGTGAGATAGAACCTTCTCAAACTGCTTTTTCATTTTGTTGTGTATAAAAGGGGCTTAGGGCTGCTTGCTGGGTGCCCTGCCAGGGCACACCTCCCAAGTCATTTCAGTTTGGCTTTAATATAACCTCCTGCCCAGGATCTATCTCCTCAGGTTGTTGTGAAAATCAAATGAGGAAATATTTGTAAAGCATTTAGCAGCTGGTGCATAGTGAGCACTTAGTAAATTCTTCCTTCCTTCCTTCCTTCCTTCCTTCCTTCCTTCCTTCCTTCCTTCCTTCCTTCATCTTTCCCTTTCCTCCTTCCTTTACTTGCATAGTTGTGTCTACTGGCTACCATAACTGGGACCACATGTTCACTTTGACAGGATTGTCCTGAAACATAGAGATAGCTGAATTCCTGTGAGAATCTGAAGAGCTGAAACTGATTAGAATGTGAGGAACATGCAAATAAATAGTCCAGCCTTTTGTCCCCTAACAGTGGTTGTTGTATGTAATTGTGGAAGGAGGAATGGAATCCAATTCCAGCTTTACCTCTGTCCTACGTCAAGCAAATATCTTGGACAAGAAGTTTCTCCTCTTTCCCTTCCCCTTCCCCATAGTCTCTTGTTTCATTTTCAAAAAACATGAGGCGGTACAGTTGAGCTCTGCGGTTCTTTAGGCTACTTATTCATCCCCATTAGCTTTCTTCATTTTTGTGGTTAGACTCCTTGAGAAGACCAGAGCTCATTCAGCTCAAAGGAGATGTCAGGTAACCGGACAACAGCAATATTGTGCCCACCATGGCCTTCAAAAGGCAGAGATAAAACCAAGTGTATTCCAAGCATGGAGGATAGCACAGAGGCATGGAAGCAAAGAATGGAATGTTCTATGTGAGGAACAGTAAGAAAGTCTGCTTGTTTGGACTTTGGAGGGTGGAAAGCAAAGCAATGTATGAGAAAGGTAAAGTGAGACCAGGTCACAAAGAGTTTCAAACGCCAAGAGAACCAGGTGGAGTTTGGTAACTGGCATCAGAAAGACTTCAATGCCATCTGTGCCTCACACACTTAACCATCTTTGTGACCCTATGCGAGTCACTTGAACTCTCTAAGCCTCAATTTCCTCATCTGTAAAGCAGAGATAGTAATAGCTTCTGCTTCACAAGGTTGTTGTGAAGATCAAGTGAGATAATATATGGGAAGCCCTTCATAGCTGTATATAAACGCTAGCTATTACTATTACTAAACAAAAGATGATCAGCATAGTGAGGTTAAGTGGACATGGACACAGAAGACAAATGGTCACATGGATTGCTTAGTCCTGAAATGAACTGACACGGATCCTTTGGGAGTGGTGTTTGGTTTTTAATCGTTATAGTAGCAACATCCTGTCACTGAATGGAGAATAGATCAATATAGCCTTCCTGAACAGGACCTTTGTTCTTGTTTCTTTTTCCTCACCAGATACAAAATGAGGTATCCTCCATTTATGAAGTAATATCTCCTCTTGACACTTAATCCAGAACCCAATAATCTATGTCTTGCATATAGTGTCTGAACAGGAGATACAATCACTAAGTTTTGATCCTTAGAAAACTATGCAGCTCTATGGAGGAGTGAAGTGTGAACAACAAACTTAAATACAGGCTATTGAGTAACTCTATATGGGATAGAGAAAGGGAAGGTAGAAGACATAGTGTTTCATGGTTAAACAACTCGAGAAGGTCTTCTACAATCAGGGCCTTTACTTTCTTGTCATTCTCTCCTGAATTATGCCATCCATTTTTTGATCTCACAATTCAACCAAAAACTGATCTCTCCAAAGTTACCAAAGATTTTAATCTCCAGATGTAATGGACTTTTTTTCAAACTTCATCCTTCTGATTTCTCTGCAGCCTGTGACACTGTTGATTCTACCCTCTTTCTTCTCTCTAGGTTTTTGTGACATTGTTCTCTTCTGATTCTTTTCCTAACAGAAAAATCCTTCTTAATCTTCTTTGCAGTATCTTCATTCAGGTTATGCCCATTAACTATGGGTATCCCACAGGTCTCTTTCCTGGGTCCTCTTCTCTTCTCTCTCTGTTCTATTTTACTTGGTGATCTCATCAGCTCACATCAATTAAATTTAAAATAATCAAGTCATCTCTATGCATATGATTCGTATACTTATACAGTCCCAACTGTATCCTGATCTCCAGTCCTACATCTCCAACTGTCTTTTGGACATGTCTGGAGACATTTTAAACGTAATATGACCAAAACTGAACTCATTGTCTCTTTCTTCTCCCATCCTCCCTTCCAGTACTTCCCTCTTCCTAACTCCCCTATTACTGTTGAAGACAACATCATCCTCCCAGTAACCCAAGCTCACAACCTAGCTATCATCCTTGATTCCTCACTCTCTCTTACCCTCTCTTATCCAATCTTTTGCCAAGTCCTGCTGATTCTACTTTCACAACATCTCTCTTAGATACTCCCTTTTCTCCTCTGACACTGCCACCACTTTGGTTTAGTCTCTTATCAACTTATTCCTGGATAATAGCAAGAGTCCCCTAGTCAGTCTCCATGTCTTAAGTCTCTCTCCACTCCAGTCATTTCTCAACTCCAATGTCAAATTGGTCTTCCTAAAGCTTCCCTTTTGCTTCCCTAATCCATGGAATAAATTCTAATAACTCCGTTTTACCTCTAGGATCAAATATAATATTCTCTGTTTGTCTCTTAGAGCCCTTTACAGCATGGTTCCTTCCCACCTTTCCAGTCTTTTTATATCCCAATCCCCTCTATGATCCAGTGACACTGACCTCATTTCTATTCCTGACATGTAACACTCAGTTGTCTAATTCTCTGAGTTTTGCCAGCTACTCTTCCATACTCAGAATGCTCTTTCTCACCTCGTCTCTACTTATTGGCTTTCCTGATTTCAGTCAATTCTCAGTTAAAGTTCCACTTTTCCAAGAAGCCTTTCCCAGTCCTCCCTAATTATCTTCTATTTGAGGTTATTTCCAAATAATCTCATAAATATCTTATTTCTACATAGTTGTTTACATGTTGTCTCTCCTGTGTGCTCCTTAAAGTCAGGGACTGTTTTTACCCCCCACCCCACTCACTTTGTTTTCATTAGTTTTTTATTCCCAGGTCTTAGCACAGTACAGATGAGGGGCTTAATAAATGTTTGCTGATTTGACTAGGAAGAAAAGAAAATGGTGAACATAAACCTTTAATGAGTAAATGTTTCTGTTAATTATCTGACTTATTCTTAACACAATAATGCCAGAGGGTCACAGGACAAATTAGTTAGATTATTTAGCCTTTCTTGACTCCCTTGATTAAGATTATGCTTAACATGTTGACATTTAATTCACTGTAGCCATTAAGCAATATGCATGACTGGTGGTGGTGGGGAGCAATTTGATGAAGGAAAGTGGTTTTTCTATAAAAGTATAATCATAAATCATAGATTTAAAGGTTAAAAGGACCTTCAGATCATATAGTCCATCCCCTTTCTTTTACAGGAGAATGTCTAGAGAGGTCTTATGATTTGGCCAGGGTTAGATCAGTAGTAAATTGCAGGGCAGGGAATTAAATCCAGGTCTTCAAACTCCAAACCAGTACTCATCAATGTACCATGCCAAGTGTTCATCTTCTACAGGAAAACAACAACAAAAAAAACAAGTTACCTATTGCTGCTACTACCCTATATTTCTGTTGTTATTTTTTTCTTTCCGTTAATCAACAATTTTAAAAATTGAATTAGCAGACTTTTCTTCCTTCTGTGGTTCTTCTACTATGTACCCTGATGATTTATAGAACTAGTATGAGAGAGGTGGAAACCATTACTTATCTTGTGAAATCCTTAGTCATGGATAAGAAAGAAATGAATAAGTAGTATTGCATGTAGAATACAAAATAGATCATTTTAAAGTCCTTCTCCAATAATTTATGTTTCACAATACACTCCTGTTCTAAAATGGAATATTTCCTTTCCTTTAAGACTCTGTGATGCATTCTGGACTTTTCCCCCTAAATTTTATTCTTTTAATGGTACTTATTCTCTCACTTTGCATAGAGGGTAGATTAGGTATTCTAGAGGTCCATTCTAAATCTAAAATACTGTAATTGTTATTATGATAGCATTTTGGATATTTGTAGCTCAAATAAGATGCATATGTGTAAGGCACTGGGTCCAAAAAGGGAAAATTAAAAGAGAGTTCCTACCCTTAAGGGCAGCTAGGTGGCACAATGGATAGAGTGCTGGGACTGGAGTCAGCAAGATTCATCTTCCTAAGTTCAAATCTGTCCTTGAACACTTATCAGTTCTATGGCCATGGACACATCACTTAACTCTGTTTGCCTCAGTTTCCTCAACTGTAAAATGAACTAGAGAAGGAAATAGGAAACCACTCCAGTATTTTTTGCCAAGAAAGCACCAAATGGGGTCACGAAGAGTCAGACACAACTGAAATAACTGAATAACAATACCCTACCTTTAAGGAGCTTACATTCTACTTGAATGATGTGGTGTGCCATAAGTAAATCTAAGATCATTGGAGAAGGCAGAGAGATCTAAGAAGAAGGAAGGAATCAGGAAAAGCTCCATTTTAAGTACCTCTTTCAGATGAGTCTCAAAAGCTTTACAGCTTGCAAGGAGTGAATTCTAGGCATAGGACAGCCTTTACAACATTGTAGATGTGTGGATAGAAATGTAAAGTTCAGGAAAAAGCCGTTAGGCCATTCTGGCAAAAATGGAGAATGTGTAAAAGAGTAATGCAAAGTAAGTGTGGCAAATGCTAAACGACATCTGACCTTGAATAGCTTTAAATGAGAAAAGGAAGAGTTTGCATTTTATCCTATAGAAAAATTTTAGTTACTGTAATATCTTGAGTAGAAGAATAACATGATTAGGCTTATGCTTTGGGATGATTATTTTGATAACCTTGTGGAGGATAAATTAGAGAGAGGAGAAAAAAGAATGAGAATGATCTATTAAGAAGCATTTACAACAGCCTAGGCAAGAGATGATTGGGCCTGAAGCAGAGTGATGACTTTGTGAGTAGGGAGAAAGATGGAGATCCAAGAGATGGCATGGAGGTAGAACTAGTAAGCTTAGCAATTCATTGGATATAGGAGCAACTTGTAATCACTCAAATAATGGACCCAGCTTGGCCTTTGGATTAACATCTGATCTTCTTCCTATCCAATACATATTTTTACTTTCCCACATGAGAATCACTTTTCTCCAAGTCATGAAAATTTCTCTAGTTATTAGAATGTGCTAGTTTTCCTCACACAGAGAATAATATGCCTGACCTCCCTTATCTATTTTCAGGTCTTTTAGCTAACAAAGACCTTTGCAAACTAATAAGCTCTATTTAAATGTGAGTGATGCACATTTGTTCTGTAGGACTCCAGAGGACAGTTTTGGAGCTGAGCTCCATGTTCATATTTAATGAATCCATTCCTTACCTTATCATTCCAGGATAGAGAAGACAGGTGGCAGTGTCATGATACCATAAGACCATGGTATTTGTTCCCTCAACCCAACCAAGAAGAAAGTACCATACTATGCTAAAATCTCATTACCTTTACCTCATTATGCAGTAAGAGCTATCCGTTTGATTAATGGAAGTATTATTAGAAACAACAGTACATGACTCTGCTCTCAGGCAACCAATACAGGTTTCCTAGAGACAGTGCTGATCAATCTTATTTACATTGTTTTCATTTATCCTCCCTAGTTCAAATGACTTTTTTCACCCTTTCCTGACTATCTTTGGCCCAGTTCAGTTTGACAGGTAAGAAAGAGTTTCCTAGTGGGCAGTAGCTATAAACATGAAGACCTCTTCCCCCTTGTTCCAGATCTCTCACAGCTCTGAGACTCACTTCCAAGAAAAGCTAGCTATTTCAAGTCTGCATTTTGAAGATAGCAATTTAAATAGCTGAAGAAGTTGAGGAATAAATGAATACAAATTGTTATTTAGCTTGTTACCAGACAGAGGCAGAAGGGAGAAATGTACAATGAGGCAGTTAGGGAGTAGTTCCGATGCATCTTTGGTTTTCATGTCCTTCAGGAGTAAGGTCTGCTCTGCTCTTCATGCACCAAGGCAGAATGATAACTAGGATGATTTTTACCTAGGGCAAAAAGAGTTGGTGTATGACTCAGCTATTAAGTAAACATTCTACAGGGACAGGAGTAAAGGAGGGAGCACTGGGAGCCAGAAAGGTAGTCTACTTCACATTAGTTCTCTTGGAGAGCAAGAGAGCCAACTCTTGTTCTTGTGATTTTACGAGGAAGCAAATTCCTAGTAGTTCTCTTCTAAAATTTCCCTTTTCCCACAGCAAATGCACCCAAGGTCATTCCAAAAACCTTTGGACTGATAGGTGGTCAGACCGTCAGGGTACCTTAAGGCAAATGGGGGATTTGTGATTGGTCATCATCAAGGAGAAACATACCTGCTCCATATGGCAGCCAGTGGGAGCAGAGCTCTACACACATAGAGACTAGTTCTGCCTCTAAATTGAGTACATAGAAGCATAGATGAGTTGGAGTTTGGAAGAACTTCAGCATTTTAAGCAAACCTTGCTAGAAATTATTCACACAGTTACATTTTTGACTGATTGTTGAGCCAAAAAATAACTTCTGATAATGTCAATTGTTAAAACTCACAGAATCATATGTTTTAGAGCTGGAAAGGACTTCAAGGACACTTTAAAGCTAGAGAACAAACAGAGACTCAAATCCTGCTCCTAGGAAGATTTTGGTTGATGAAATTGGAGATCTTTTTAGATTCAAGAAGAGAAGGCTTGGCATGTGTGTGTGGGAACTTGATTAGTATGTTCAAGTACTTGTACTGTCATGTGTTCAAATGGGCTGTCCTATAGAAAATTGATTTAACTTGTTTTATTTGGCACCTATGCAATGGGGTCCAAATTTACAAAAGGAACATTTGGACTTAATATCTGAGAAAAACAGGAACAAAAACTTTTGAACATTTAGAGTTGTCCCAAAGTGAACTGGACTCTTTCAGAAAGTCATGAGTCATTCCAACCAGAAGTCTTCAAATAGAGGCTAGAGGATCATTCACCTAGTATGTTATTATAGGAATTCCTTTTGGGTATAAGTAAGATAAGAAGACTTAGGAGATCTCTTGTAACTGGAAAATTCCAGAATTCTGTGATTTGCTGATTATCTAAATTGATCCAAGCCCAATCTTCAAGATATTTTTATAATAATCTCAGTTTTACGGAAGAGTCATCTGAGACCCAGAAAGGTTAACAAAATTCTTTAAGGTTGTCCGGCTAATAAGAAAAGAATCGTTGGATGGCACAGGGGATAGAGTGCTGGGTCTGGAGTCAGGAATACCTGAGGTCAAAATCAGCTTTGTGTGACCCTCATCAAGTCACTTACCTCTGTTAGTCTCAGTTTCCCTATCTGTAAAATGGGCTGGAGAAGGAAATGGCAAACTGCTTCAGTATCTTTGCCAAGAAAATTCTTAATGGGTTCACAAAGAGTCAGACATAACTGAAAATAACTATACAACGATAACACAACAAAGCTAATGAGTTTGGGTAGAGCTAGAACCCAAGTTTCCTGTCTTCTATTGTACTTTTATTTTTAATTTTACTACTTTATCACCACCACCCCTCCCCCAAGGAAATGACTATTCTTGAAGGTACAGAAAAAATTCAACTAAATTCTTATTTCAGGGAACCCAAGGGGAGAAAGACTATACTGAGTTTATTGAAAGTCATTAGGTAAACAATGGCCCATAGACAAAAGTTTCCACTTACTGACTTCTTTGGAATCCTGGCAAAATGAGTCACTCAATTATTCTTCTCCTGCTGTCTGTGATCAATGCAAAATGTTTCATTTTAAGAAGGAAAATTCAACCCCACAGTCATCACAAATTCCCAGAACTGAGGCAAAGTGTCTCATTCTTGGTGTGGAGCCAGAAAAGGTCTGGTCTCTTCAACCATTTAATTTAAAGAAGTTGCTAAATGTAAAAAAAGAGCAGTGCTCAGTTGTTTGTTTGTTTAGGGAGGGGAGAAAAGATTGTCAATAGGAGTCAGAGTATGGAAGATTTAAGTTCACAATGAAGACTAACTGCCATAAAACACACACACACACACACACACACACACAGAAAGATCAAGAGGAAGTTAGGTCCTTAAAATTCCTCCATTATTAAGGGGATGAGTTCATTCAGCAGTTTAATAATGATGATGTGAAACAGAGATATGTGAGAAGGAATTAACAATGGTTCCAAGGAAAGAATGTATATTGAAGATTAAAGAGGAAAAAGAACAGATAGGTGATATCAGAAGGACTTGTGTGAATTAGCCTTGTTTATTTGGGATTTGGGGCTACCTCGTACACCAGAGATTTTTCAGAAGAGTCTATTAAGCATACACACACACACACACACACACACACACACACACACACACACACATACAAACATATATATCCATATATATTATTTACTATGTGATTCAGATGAATGTAGGCATTCTTGTGTTGTCTCAATAGAGTAATCAGATGTAGCAAGTTATGAGAGATATGATGCCAAGTTCGCTAGCCAAAGTGTGTATGAGTAATTATGGACATACAAGGAAGACTAATGTTTTGCTGGGTTTCCAGCTTATTAGTACCCCAGATGAATTCTGACTGAAATAGAGAATAGGGAAATTTGGGGGAGGTTTTACCCTTCCTCAAATGGTGAATTTGTGAGAAGGCACACAACAGAACCTCACAGAGTAGACAGTCCCAAATAAATTATTTTCTGTATCATAGGAAGGAATATCTATACTGAGAAGATCATGACTAGTTCCGCTGTAATATTTACAGAAAATAAAATTGAGGCCCAGAGTATCTAAGTGACTGTATAGTGATATAGAGCTAGGTAGCTAGGTGGCACAGTTAATGAAGTGTTAAATCTGACATCTGAAGGACCTGGGTTAGAATCTGACCTCAGACATTCATTAGCTATGTGACCCTGGACATATCACTTAACCTCTGTCTACCTCAATTTCCTTTTCTGGAAAATAGCGATAAAATAGCACTTACCTTCTAGAGTTGTTACGAGGATAAAATAAGATGAGAGTTGTAGAGATCTTTGCAAACCTTAAAACTATATTATAGAGTCTAGCAATCACTATTATTCTCTAGGGGGATTTAAGGTTTTATCTGTGGATGTTCACCAAAGGGTTTGTCAAGACAAAATTGTGGAGTTAGTGATCTTAGTAGAGCACCCAAGGTGACTTGAGGGAGGAAAGATATATTTAGATCATTGATAGATTGTTGTCAGTCCTTCTCCAACCCATCTCTCAGTTTTATTTTCAACTATTGTCCTTCAAATCCACACCATTTCTGTTATTTTCCAGTTACTATAGTTAAATATCACCATTTTCCTTAATTTTTTTAAGATTGGTCATTTATCACTGAAAAATCATCAGGGCTTTTCATATTAAAAAAAAACCCACAACATTTTTAGATTCACTTTCTCTCTATGTCCCTCACTCCTGTACATTGTTCCTCACGCTATTTTTGTGTTTATGACAAAAATTTCCATCCAGACATACAATGCTTATCCATTGCTTTACACTCTGATGTTCTCAGTATCTGGGCGATCATATTATGTTGCTATGGCAATGCTATAAAATTATTCCAAATCACGCGGTTTCTCTGAATCCACTGAGCTGGATTCTGAGGCAAGTTGACATCTGAAATAGAGGGAAGATAAGGAAGTTGAAGATAAGCACAGAAAACTACATAAGGCACTTGTTTATTAGCTTACTATTAGCTCTTTCCACCCTTGGTTGTGAAAGATGACAGATGGCATGAAGTTGCAATAGGATTACGTGCATCTATATTTATATAGCGATATCTGCACACACACATATCTGTGTGTATTTATCTAATATAATTCATCTCAGTTTAATTTATCTGGTTCTTTTTATATGCTTCCTGAAGCAGACAGCCAAATGAAACTGCCCATTCTATTCCTCATGGGCCATGGGATCATAGGTGATCATTGAGAAACAAAGTATTGAATTAATTTCTCTACTGTCAAACCTGGGTGACTAGGCATACTGTGGTCTCCATCGTAGATGGTAGTCTCAATTTAGATCTTAGATATACAAATCTTGAAATTGTTTATAAAGCTGTGTTTTTAAGGAGATTTGATTTGGCTCAACTTTTCTAAAATGAATTTTTTAAAAAATAAGGGAAAGTTTTGAAAATATCAATTTCTTTCATCAATTTTCTGTCCTTTCTCCTGTCACTTGATATGAGTCCCATAGTGCTCTCAGTGGGAAGAATCATTGATTTGTGGAACATTCTGAAAACTTCTGGAAGTTACACCCCAACTATGCTAGACTCTGTGGGCACTACAAAAGAAGACTCTGTCCTAGCCTTTCAGAAAATTTCATTAGGCAGATAGGAGTCCTGTCCATGAAACCATCAGAGAATATGAACAAGTATAGAATTAAGAGCTAGACTGATGGATATACACTAAAAGTGTAATTAGGAGGTAAAATTTGAATGGAGATACTTCTTGGATAGGTTGGGAGACTGTCTGTGCTTTTAGTTTGGAAATATGTGGAAGATGATGTTTCTATAACTGTGGCTCTGAATGGCAGGGCTTGGAAAGCTCTGTTAAAAACAAAACAAAACAAAAAATTTGGGATAGTTACTAGGTATTATCAGAGACCTTGGGTCTTTAGACCCTGTATTTGCAAAAATACCCACTTCATCTCCATCCTTTCCAAAGGGAAAAGCTAGTCATGTACCTTCAGGTAACTGAGTATTAATTATTTGAATGACTGCCATGCACGGGAACTGTCAGAATATTTTCCTGTTCTCTCTCCAAAGGCATAAAAATGTACTCCTATATTACAAAGGGGCAGGGGGCTTGCTTATTTGGCAAGGAACAAAGAAGATTCATAAAGAGCAGATTTAGCATAGATTTAGGCATCAGGAAGCTATACTAGGGTGACTTGAATGGTAGATGTTTTATGAACTCTAATTCATGGAAAGTTAACAGGTCATAGAGCAGATATGATATTTACAGATGAAAGGGATCTCTAGATCATCTAGTACAATCTCTTCATTTTATAGATGAAGAAAAAATCCCAGAGAGGCTATGACTTAAATCTATGTTTACATAGGTAGGAGCACCATTCTTCAGGAAGTTCTATTTAGGATTCCAGTCCACATTTGTTTGCATCAGCATTGCACTCTATCTTATAAACAGTGCCTTGCACATATTATGCACTGGATAAATGCATATTCATTCATTCCTTTACATTGGGGAAATTTTCTGTTGCTGAAATGTGCATCTGATACAATTACAAAAGGAAGTACCTCTTTGGGAGATAGCACACCTTACCAGTCCAGTGAAATAAATATGTGTATATCATCAAGTGAAATGTAGCTATAAACTGAGACTTACTTGGCAATATTCCTGAACTTTGTCTGAGGGGCCAAGGAAAATTGTGGAAAGGCTGTGAAGGTGTAGGCTAGGTGACAAAGTACCATCTCAAAAGCAAGGCCATAACCAATGAAAAGAAAAAGAATCCAAAAGAACAACAAAGTCCCCTTAAAATCAAGATAATAAAGGGGATGGAAGCAGAAATGTTGCTGTGTCTAATCAGTTCCAAGATACAGGGCCAAAAGGAATCTTAGAAGTCATTCTTTTATATCCCCTTATCCTCCTTATTTTAAAGATGTAGATACTAGACCCGAGACATTTGTGATGTGCTCATGTCATATGTTAGTGCAACTTCTACTGCACTTTGGTGGCATGCTGGACTCTGGAGTCAGGAAGACTCATTTTTCTGAGTTCAAATCTGGTCTCAGACATTTACCACCTTGGTGACCCAGGGCAAGTGATTTAAATCTTATTGTCTCACTTTCCTCATGTATAAGATGAGCTAGAGAAGGAAATGGCAAACCACTCCAGTATCCAGTATCTTTGTCAGGACTGCCTAAATGGAGCCACAAAGAGTTGGACATGACCGAAAACACCTGAACAACAATAACCACTGGACTAATCTCTTCATCAATTAAAATGCTGAGAAGCCCAAATCAGAAATCAAGATTTGGGGAGCACAGGGAACTCACCAAAGAGAGTGTAAAAGGATGGAGACAGGGCAAATAAATCAAACTAGTTCTGTCTATGTATATTGTGTTAGTACATAGGACTGGGGAGATGTGTATTTTGTGGAACTGAACTGGTACCTAATAAAGCAATAGTTGCTATCATTCACCCTTATTAAGATCAGCTGTCTGTGGGAAGTATATCCCTGTTTCATGTACAATTCTCTCCTGTTCTGCATTGTTTGTAGAAATATTTATATATTACGCTTAAAATTTTTAAGGAGAAAAAGGTATACCCTTTGGGGTACCACTAACCAAAGTGGAACCAAGTAAGCAAGGTTACTTAGTGTGTTATTTTCGTGCTAAGAGGAATGAAGCACCCAACCATGGTGTGTCTCTTAAAGATCATTCTATGTGGAGAGTCAGACCAACTCTTTAAGGTTATG
>CM053769.1:376355179-376393105 GCA_028658325.1 Potorous gilbertii | reverse complement strand
CTATTTAATTGCTACACAGCAACTACCTCAATGGAAATGAGTTTTCTTACTATAACATGGAGACACTAATAACTAGAAGATCAAATCAGATATTTATTAAAGTGCTTTGTATATTATCAGGACAATAGTGTCACAAAACTAGAATTGAAAAGGACCTCAGGAGCCATCTAGCACAATGCTCCCAATTAACAGATGAGGCAACCGAGGCCAAGGGATGTGAAGTTAGTTGCCTATGGTCAAACAGGAAACAGGAATGATAAGTGGGATTTGAAGCTAGGTCCTTTGAAACCAAAATCAATATTTTTTCCAATGCAATGGCTCATCACAACTACAAGAAATCAGTCAGCAAACTTTGATAGGGTTAAAGTCAATTTTTACTCAATTAGTTTCTATTCCATTCTATTCAATCCCATACATATGTATTAACCACTTACATACTGCCTTGTGCTTTTTGTCTGTTTGATAGTTATTTCAGGCATGTACATAATGAAGTTCTGGCTAATAAGTCTATTCTTTGAGAGTCTATACAGAGTACATTAATGTGTTCAGCTATTTTAGTTCTCCATATGGAAGAAACTGAGGAGCCTGCTTCTGGGAGAACTGTGGTGATATCCCATGGAATTGCCTTGGACAGACTTTGGAGCATCCATTAAATGACCCTTCTCTGACTTTGTGGTGACTATGAGCCTCTTTTACCAGCTACAGGTGTGGAACTGGAACTAGAAGGAACTTTAGGAGGATGTAGTCTGCCTGAATCTCTTTATCTTGATTTGATTTTTTTTTTGGTTGACTTCTTCAGCCTGGACAGGTTTGAAAGACTAACCTGTAAAGAAAAAGGGATCAATATTTCTCCCCACTTAAGGTCAATATGTGACCCCAGGAATCAGTTTTTTTTTGCCAGTCTTAGCATTTATTCTTTCATTGTAGGTGAAGAAATTTAATGTAGAGTTTACAACCCTTGTAAGTTTCGAAAGGTCAAGAGAGTGACTCACCCAGGAATATGGGAACATAGGAATACAGTTCATTGATAGGTTTTGCAGCCAGTCTAGCAGTGATGCTTGTTCAAGTGAGAAGTAACCTTCCAGACTCAGGCCAAAGTTAGCTAAGGAAGGACTCATCCAGTAATAATGACACATTTGGATATGAATTTGACTAGATGAATTCCATGTAGAAACTGTGTTAAGACCAGTCAAGAGATCAAGATTGCATAAGGAAGAATGTATTCCAGAGGTGGGAAAATTGAAATAATTCTGTTTTTGCTGTATTTATGAAGTAAATAACCATTTGTTAAATTTAATCAATGTTAAGTGGTCAAATTTCACTAGGGTTCTAGTCACAGATTGGCTAACAGTGAGGGGAAACATATCTGCATCTCAGCATAAGATAATGGAATTAGACAAAAGATATCACAGCCCCAAAGGGGTACTCCTAAAACCTGAGGGGATGATGTAGCAGACTTGAATCTGAGATCATGTGCCAGAGATAGTTGGCTGTTTTTTTTTTTCCCCACCACTACCAAAGAGTTAGGGCCTCTTTCTTCTAATATTTGAGCCTCTGATCCCCCTCAGATTCTTCCTCAACTTGCTGTCATGGAAATAGTGACAAAGTCCTGTACATGTTGCTTATGTTCTATAATATCTTCTGAATACATGAAAGAATGTTGACCCTGGAGGTTTCTGAGATTTTCAAAACCCCTGGATTGTATTCCATCATACATGTGCATACAGAGAATAACTGTAGCTTTATAAAAAAAAGTGATGACGTCAAATTCATTTTGATGCAACAGAATTTTGAAAATAGCTCTGGAAGTGGCAGTTTATTCATTACTACTAAAAAGGAACAAAAAACAGAACATAAGATGTATTTAGAGGCATCATATCTCTACAGAGGGGAGCAAAACAGGTAACATTTCTGTCAGCCTGAAGTATACTCAATTTGACATCCTACTACATAACAATGATTTTCAGCAAAGCAATGGCAATATTTATTTTAAAACCATGGTGGATGAAAAGAGGAATAAATATTAAAATTTATGAATTCAGAAGAAGATATTCCAGGTTCCAACCAGTTAGTGACTTTTTTATGCACACGCACAAACACATACATTCACACATTTAATCACAGCAAGTTCAATATATAAAGCTATCCTAAGCAAACATGTTACTTTGCATGTTTTTATTAAAAAAATTATTTGACTTTTTTATACCTCCCAAGTGTCTCCCAAGGAACAAGAGCAATTATTTTTTATTTCATCCTCACTTTGAACGTATATTCCAAGTTGTCTGTCTTTAGTACGCTAACCATTAGCAGCTCAGTGTAGAACTGGTGCTCTTGGATTTTAACTATCCTAGTACCAGTTTAAGCAGCTTTGCCTAATGTGTGCTGGAAATATAGATTATTAATGTATTGGGGATAAAAAGATGAACTTAATAGATATTGAAGCAAAAAGTTGTGGTATATGAATGTGATAGAATAGTATTATGTTATAAAAATTAAGAAATAGATAATTACAAAGAGACATGGAAAGACATATAAATTGATGCATAGTGAAATAAGCAGAATCAGAAGAAAATATACCCAATAACATCAATCTTATAAAATGAATAAGTATGCAGTCTTTTAAGAATTAAAAGAGCAGAACAAGAACATTTTATACAATAATTACAACACTATGAAGAAAAACAACTTTGAAAGCTATAAGTACTATGACCAATGTAATGACGATCCATGATTCCAAAGGACCATTGGTGTAACACAAACCAAGAGACAAAGAGGTGACAGATTTAGGAATACAGACTGATATTTACATAGTATGTGCATACGTGTATATGTATATACACATATATGTGCATGTGTGTATGCATACACATATATATACACACACTCATATCTATACTTGTATAGATGTGTATCTATATAATAAAGGCAATGAAGAAATTTGTTTTGTTTGACTTCATATTTTTAAAGGAATTTGTTTTTGTTTTCTCCTTTTTACTCCCTAGTGGGGTACAGAGTGCAAGGGAGAGACAATATAATTGAAAAAATAAAAAAGAGAATAGGGGCTGGAATATGATGCTACAGTTGTGCAATATCACATGAACTTTTCAGATGTCCATTCTTTCCCTTCATTTCCCTTCTATCTCCTTCTCTTTCCTTTTGTTCTTCCTTCCTTCAGTCCCTCCTTCCCTCCCTCTCTCCTTCCCTTCCATCCTTCTTTCTCCCTTCTCTCTTTCCTTCTCTCCTTCCTTTTTTGAACAAAAACATGATATAATTAAAATATATATTAGACTCAGGGTCTGAAGAGGTGAATTCAAGTTTCCAGTCAGATACCACTGTGTGGTTCCGATGAAAGAATGCTGGATTCGGGGCTGAAGAATTTGGGTTTGAATTCTGACTGTGTTACTACTTCCCTGACTTTAGGAAAAGTCATTTCATTTCTGTTGTCTTAAGTTTCCCCATCTGATAATGAGAAGGATGGATTAGATGGTCACTGAGGTTCCTTAAAAATATAAATAAAAAATCCTACTCTTTAGCCTTAAGACAGGGGGAAAATATGCTTAATTTCTCTAATCTTCAGTCTCATTTTCACAGAACTGAATAGAATCTAATAGATTCTATATTCTCTTCAAACACTAAATTTATGATCCTATAATCTTTGTTATCTAGCTACTTTGCTATCCTTGCTTCCCCTTGGTGCTGTTGGTTGTTCCCAGGCCCTCTTAGAAATTTTTAGAAATTCTTGAAACATCTCAATTTTGGGGTGAAACATTATTAAGAGAACATTACATCTAGTTTTTAATATGGTAATTTTCTTTGACCCTAGCCACACTGAAAATTAGCTTTTTTAAAACATGTTGATGGCTACAATATAAAACCAAGTACATTCTGTACTTGGTACTATCCAATTTATCTAGGAGTTCAGTTCTCTACCTAAGTTATCCAATATAGGAATATTCTGATGGAATGTCCCCACTCATTTAAAATAGTCTAAGAATTCCAGGCTAATCAAATATATGCTCATCACTTTTTCTTCCTCTCAAGATACAATCATTCTAAAGAAATTACTTTTTAATAAATCTAAAGGGTAAATATTAGCTGGGTTTTTGCTCCTAACAAGGGAAAACTAGGGGATGGGGAGGAATAGAATTAGATTTCCCCATGCCCCACCAAAAATATCCACCTCCTTGGAAAAATGGAAGACCAAGCTTATGACTCATAGCAGTAATTCACTTGTAACAAAAGAAGAAACAATGAGAAAATTGTATCAAACTATTTTTTTATAAAGCGACTTATGGGAAGTAACTAATTAAAGTAACTCTATAATGAATCCTTCTCTTTACTAAATGCTAGTTGTACAATGAAATGTGTGTGTGTACGTGTGTGTGTGTGTGTGTGTGTGTGTGTGTGTGTGTGTGTGTGTGAGTGTGTGTGGTGGGGTGGGTGGAATGGAGTCACAGATTATAGGATCATATTTTTAGGACTTACAGGAATCTTAGAGGTCATAAGTCCAACAAATTCATTTTAAAAATGAGGAAAACGAAGTCCAGGGAAATTATGTCTTCTACGACATGACCTTAGGTGTCTAACACCTCAAATATTTTATAATTGTGAAAATATGCCTAATAACAAATGGATATCCTTGCAGGAGAGTTTTCTACCTTTTTTTAAGAGAAAGAATAAATTAAAAAATATAAGAAAATAAATTTCCCACAAATGTTTGTCTTTAATAATTCATGAGTCACAGTAGACTACAACTCAGTTTATGCAGTGGATACTGGGCTCAACTTGAAGTCAAGAAGATTTGAATTGAATCCTGTCTCAGACTCTAAACTGTGGGATTCTGAGCAAGTCACTTAATCTCTCTTAGGTTCAGTTTCTTTATCTGTTAAGTAAGGATAACAGTATCACCTAGCTCATGGAATTACTGTAATGACCAAAAGAAAATAGCGTATGTAGAGGACTATGTCCAATTTAAAACTCTACATTCGTGTTAGCTATTAGTATGATAAACATTTTTTCCCAGTTTCCCATACATTTCCAATGGAAAGGATCAGCTAAGTATGGCTTGGTTTAATTCAATTCAACAAACATTTTTTAAGTATTATAAACATCTTTTTTTTTTTAAATTCATGAATCCTAATGAATGATTTCTTTAGAACAGTGAATAGTTTATGCAAAGTTCTGAGGGAAATGGACATGACACATAGGCCCCAACTTTTTTTTTAATTTTAAATTCTATTTTTTTCCCTTCACAGCATGTACTCAATGTCTTCCCTCTGAAGTGACAGGCTCTGAAGAGATCTGATGGTATTGAAGTAAAAGGACAATTTAAAATAAGTACATATCACTGCTTTCATTTATCTGACAGGCTTGTGGAAGCTGACAGAAGTCCAATTTGCAGGCCGATACTAGAGCAAAGAGAATATGTTTAGTATATACATGTGCTTCTAAGAGAATATCTGATGTGTGGAGATGAAAAAGAAATGTGCATTATCACCCTTTGCAAGCAAAGACAATCTTTTTTATTTTAATCTTGTGACCAATATCCCCCTCTATTTCTGACAGATTTTTTTTTTTACATTTCCTTGTCAGTTCAATGCAATTCATATACATTAATAGGCAGCTAGTTGGATGGATAGAGCACCAGGAGGATCTCAGTTCAAATCTCACCTCACACACTTGACACTTACTAGCTAAATGACCTTGGGCTAGTCACTAACCCCAAATACCTTATCCTGGGTCATCTCCAGTCATCCTGATGAATATCTGGTCACTGGATTCAGATGGCTCTGGAGGAGAAGTGAGGCTGGTGACCTGCACAGCCCTCCCTCACTCAAAACAAAGTCAAGTGCAAATTAAGTCATTATTTCTCTGATGGCAGGGTCTTCTTCAGCTATGAAGGCTGAACACACACAGACACACACACACATTAACAACTCTGATTAGTCAGTAAATCTGGTAGTGAGGCAACCACTATTTTTGTCCCACTCCTTCCCCATCCCAACACACATACATATATACATACATATACAAACACATTATTACGCCCTCAGATATGCTTTTAAGAACAGAAAGCAAATGCTTAGGGTTCTTAGATTCAGGTATGATATACTCAAAACAATATGGACAATTGTGTGTAGTTTCACAGAATTTAATCCAATGGCGTGTTGCAGTCAGCTTGTACTGACTGAACTGATTGCTAAATGTGTGAGTACTTATGCCACAGAAATCAGTAGTGCTAAAAATAAAGACTTGGCTTTTATTGATCAGTTGATTATCTAGGTTTAATAAGGTTATAGAAAACATGTTATTAATGGTAATTAAACTTAAAAATATATTATATGCATGAATTTTAAACATTTATCAGTATTCCCCTGGCTAAAAGAGACCTTCAAAATCATCCATATGACCACCTTATTTTACAGACAAGGAAACTGAGACACTAAAGTGAAATGACTTGACTTAGGCCATACAGATTAAAAAGCAGCCAAGTCAAAATTCCAATCCAGATGTTGTCTCTAACTCTAGAGATAAATTTACCACAGTATGCTGTCACTTACTTGTTATCAAATACTGCTTCTCCTGTATTCATTTTGCTTTACAGATTATGTTTGCCTCCAGCTCTAAAGGGAAATAGTGGCTTAAGTGAGATGAGATGCATTAGGTACCATTGCCTAAACCTGCCTCATACCAAAATTGAATAACTTCTATCTTTGCTGACTAAACAAATCTTAACTTTGCCATAATTCTAGGTAGACCTTCCGGAGTTAGGAGGGTCTAAGGATCAGTGACATTCTGTATGGAAAGCCTTGGGTGAATACCATAGCAGAAGACATCCAGATATTGTCTATGGGCTAATGCCCTATTCAGAAAATGAGAATAAAGAAATGCCTGCCATTTTGATCAGCTCTGTTCACTGGCTTCATAATATGATTTTATATTAATCTATTTTTCAAAGCAATCTCTGTGTGAAGTGAGACTAGGCATGAGGAAGAAGAAGAAAAAATTTGCTAATATTCTCCTGGTGGCTTCTAAGCCATCTAGTATATCCATAAAGGGCTTCTATAATTCTGTCTCCTACATACTATATGTGCTAAAATGAGGTTTCCCTTTGTCTATATTGTTAGGACCATATCTGAAAAATATTGATTCAGAAAAGCCCTTTCTGACATAGGTTTCTAGTGTTCAACCACTTATACTTTGGGATTGCTACCTGGGAAAAACCCTTGTCACTGCACACCCAATGAGATAATTCTTACTATGAGAAATAAAATCATAGACTGTTAGAACTCAGACTTTAAAAACTTACCTAGTCTATCATGTCCTGTTTACATATAGGAAAACAAAGACCTAGAAAGATGAAGTGAGTTATCTAAGATTACAAAGTCAGAACCCAGGTTTCCCAGCTCCCAGACTAATGTTTTTCTACTCTATCATGTTGAACTGATTCATCCAAATGAACCATCTCTCAACTCAAGGAATTTTCTCCAACTAAAGCCTGTGCCTCTTCTTCTCTGTCCCCTGGTTCCCTGGCTTCCTTCAAAACTCACCTAAATTCCCATCTTCTATAAGAAAACTTTCACAACTCTTCTTAATTCTAGTGCCATCCCTCTTTGAAACTATTTCTTATTTATCCTGTATATAGCTTGTTCATACATATTTGCTTGTTGTCTCTCTCTCCCAAGAGATTGTGAACTCCTTGAGGGTAGGGACTATCCTTTACTTCTTTTTGTATCTCTAGTGCTTTGCATAGTGCTGGCACATCATCAGCACTGACTAAATGCTTGCTGATTAACTGACTGACTGAATGAATCTCATCAATATTGTAGAGTTTCTGAAAATAATTTACTGAACCAAAGCAACACAGCAATTGAATTACTCATATGTAACAAAATACAAGTGAAATCAATGTTACAGAGTATTTGTTTAATTCAATGGGCACTTATAAAATGTCTACTATATGCAACATATAACACCAGACACCTGAGATATAAAGACAAAAACAAAATTCTATCATTAAGGATCTTACATTCTCCTGGGAGAAGAGTAGTGACAAAGTAGACCATGTTACTTTCTACTTGACACTTGGGGAAATATAAATATCTCTCTCATACTAATATAAATGTCTCTCTCATACTAAGACTACCTAATTTGGTAAAGTAACTATCATTTCTGGAGAAAATGTAAAATTAGTTTTTAAAATCTGAATTAACTAGCTGCTTATCTCAACTAACTGATCAAGTCAGTAAAAATAATAAATTTAGTCCTCGTTTGTGTTAAAGGACCCTGTCCATAAGAATTGAGCATTGCACATTAGGATAAAAACATGATAAAAAAAATCATTGTCCAAGATACAGTGTTAATACCAGTACTGAGAAAAAACCACCAGAACTGACAATTAAAAGATAATCAGTAATTTTGGATAGAGTTGTTTCATTTGAGTATGGAAGTCAAAACCTGTAATGGAAAGGGTTGAAGAGTTAAAGGAGAGAAACTAACAAGCAAATAAATACACATACACATACACATACACTTCAAGGAATTTGACTAAGAAGCTAAGGAGAGAAATAAGATGATAGGTTGAGGATATGGCTACTCTAATAACCGTTTGTTTTATCTTATTTTGCTTTTGTTTTAGGTTGTAGAATGGATTGACTTGGATATGTTTTAAGGCAGTAGGGGGAAACAGTTGATAGGGAGAGGTTGAAGATTCAAGGAAAACAGATAAGACAATCTTCTGAAAAAGACAGGAGGGAATGGAATCAAGTGACGGAATGCTTCATAGAAATGGAATTTAAGATGGACTTTGAAGGATAATTAGGATCTGAAGAGATAAAAGGGAAAGGGGAGGGCATTCTGGACAATAGGAAACATGATTGAAAACATTAAGGTTGAGGTGAACAAAGCATGTTCATGAGGCAATAAGGGATTAACCTTACTACAGTAGAGCATTGTTCGAGAATGGGAGAAATAATGTAAAATTATTTAATCATTGAAAAACAAATGACTATTTGTAGTATGACAATGTAGTATGTAGAAATGACTAAGTAGTATAAACCAGTACTGCTTTCCTAATTATCACTATGTTCAGTGAGAAAAACATCTACTTTTTAAGTCATGTGATTTAGATCTGCTGTTGATGCACTATATTGACTGAGCCAAATGAATTGTAGAGACAATAAGTACTAGGAAATATTGCGGGGAGGGGAGAGGCAGGATAGGATCTGCACTGGACAATGAAGACTTCATGGAAAAGGAGGAGTCTGAGCCATTCGGAACATGATTTATTTAGCAGGAGAACTGATAAGGCATGAATGCATCTGGCATTTCCTGTTGTGGTCAACTCAGCTTTTCCCAACACCATAAGCATCACAGACTTGATACACTGGCCTTTGATGTTATCAAGTGTTGGAAAAGGCATTGGTGGAAACTGGTCACCTCTTTCTAACTGACATCTTTTTAATCTCCTAATGTTGTTGCCAATGTTGCTGTTTTGAATCAGGTACTGAATCAGCAGTTCCCATAGATGCCATCTTTCCATGCTCTATTCATGTCCGTGCATGCATTCTACTGGATTTCTGCCTAAGTATATACAACAGGTCAGCTTGGGACTAGAGCACATTAACTTGAAGCAGGTTGGTTCGTGGCAGGTTAATTCAGCCTTATAATGTATACATTTATAATCCACTGAGTGGCTTTCCATGGTGCTGTATAAAGGACAGCTACATTTTTTTTTCATTTTACTTTTCCCGGTAAAGGCCAGTATCGTCTTGCCAAGCCTTCTCATTTGTTGCTTAGACCAATAAATCCTCATTTCAAAAGTCAATGAAACTGCAGCCTCTGAATGCCACTGAGGTCACCATAATGGATTCAATGTGAATAAAATTCCTGGAAAATTGAAACATGCACCAAGCATACTATTTGGAATAGACAACTTCTAAGTTGCCTCCTAAATCTATGACTGATTTCCCAGAAGCAGTTTCTCTTAGGAGGCATATGCTCATCAAAATTGTCTCTCAATGTCATAGAGGGCAAAGTGTAGAAGGATAATCCCTTATGGATGGTAAGGTTTTATAGATCCTTCTGTTGGGAGGCAACATTGTGATGAAATTTACTAAGCCATGCCTGGCATTCTGCAGACACTCTTGGTTGAGATCTCATAGCTTGAGGTAGCAGTCTAGTACTCTACATAGGAAAAATCTAGTAGTTAAAGAATGCATATTTCTCCGATTATGACACTATCAATCAGTACACATACATCAGACAGAAAGAATAGGGGAAAAAGACAAACATTGTCATTTATCATGTGTCACTTTATTCCAGGCCTGCCCAACATACAGCAGGGTTAAGGTGACCAGAGAAAAATGTAGGGTTGGCACTGGACCCTCTCCTGTTTTTCATGTGAGCCATGGCAACCTACCACTTATTTGCACTCAAAGAAGTTTACAAGTCGTGCTAAGTTTATGCTAAGCACTTTACATTTGATTTGATCTCCACCACAATCCTAGAAAGTAGGTACTATTCCGATTGCCATTTTACAATGAGAAAATTGAGGCAGAGGGAGGTTAAGTGACTTGTCCAGGATCACACAGCTAGCATCTGCAGCCAGATTTGAACTCCTATCTTCCAGACTACAAACCCAGTGCTATATCCCTGTGCCACCTAACTGCCTCTAAAGGATGATGATTTCTGCTGCAAAGCAAATGAGAAGGCTACATTGGAGAAACAGCGCAGAGTTTTCTATGGTCCCAAGTTGTTTCCAATTACAAAACTCATGACAATAAAAATTCCAGCTAACCCAAACAGTGAAAGAAAGATACATGGTGGGTACAAGTAGGTAAAAGCATCTCACCAACAATTGCTTGACTTCAAGAAGTGTTAAATAGAAATCCTAAATTAAACATGTGAACACAAAAAAAAGGTGAGCCAGTCATATGGCTAAAGTGAAAGTTCTGTTTTCTCATCAATAAAATGATTATGTTTAGGTGATTTCTGAAGCCTCTTTAAACTCTACAACTCCACCTATAGGCAGGGAAATGAGGTAATAAAAAACCTAAAGGAAAATGAGGTTGATAATGTAGTTGATGAACGTGGCATAGTGTATAGTAGGCTGGCCTTGGAATCAGGAATGCTTTGCCTTAAGTAATGTCTCTGAGACATGCTGCCAATGTGAGGCATTTCACTTCTCATTCTACTTGGCAACTTTCTGATACTCCAAGTTACAGATTAGTAGCAGATCTGTAGAAGTGGGAAGCATTTCAACATCGTTGAAATCACAGAGCTGTGCCAACACAGTGCCAATAACAGCAACGGGTGGACTGATACTTATTTTTTTTCCACCATGTCTAAAAGTGAAGTCATCTTGTAAAAAAAAAAAGAAAAATGACATTTAAGAACTTCCATAATTGATAGGAAATTAAATACTCAGGCTATCTATTTAATTATTTCTTTATATTATGGTCAAAGCCATATCTGTAATGGGACCGTCCCACGAAAGGATTGTAACAAAGTTGAGCAAATGCTGGCAGGTTGTGCTAACTTCATAGAAGACAGGTATCACTATGCAAGTGACACCAATTGCATGGCAATAAAAAGAAAAGAGCAAGAGTGGAGTGATTGGGGAAATTATTCATGTTCCTTCTTAAATAGCTGTGTATAAACAGAACTTGAAAATCATATGATTTTCATATTAAAAGTGGAACTTTGACAATTTTCATTTTCTCCTTTATGAAAGAAAAAAAAATCCTCTTTTCACTCTTCTAACCAGTGAGTGAGAGAACTGTTTAGCTGTGTACAGTACAAAAAAAGCTTCTACCAAAGCACAGTCATTAAGACATCCTCTTCCCTCACAGTATCCATGACACACAGAAACTACAGCCTATTAGGGTACTCCACAATACTGAAAAGGAGGAGCTGCATATTCTTCAATCAGACATAACAATGTGACTTAGTTTATTGATCCTTATGCAAAGAGGAAAAAAATCATATATTGCATTTGTCACTGTCCTCAATCACTAACTCATCTCAACTGCAGTTAGTTAATTCCTGAGAATAGTTTAGGAGAAATGGAGTGTCTTGAGTTAGATTGGAAGGTAAAGAATTTGTTTTATTCAAATCTTTTCTTTATTTCATCCATAGAAAATGAAGCCAAAAAGAACTTTACAGAATTCAGGGATGGAGCCTCAAAGCCACATTTGACCCTCTAGGTCCTCAGGTGTGGCCCTTTGATTGAATCCAAACTTCATATCTTCTTAATAAAAAGATTTGTTCTATACAACTTGGACTCAATCAAAAGGCCACACTCAAGGACCTAGAGGACCAAGAAGGCCACATATGGTCTCCAGGCTACAGGTTCTCCACTCCTGTCAGATCATTTATTCCACCCCCTTCTTTTTAGGGAAGAAGACACTAAAGTCATGAGCAAGAAAGAGACCTGTCCAAAGATCCACAGCAAGTCACAGGCCTGACCAAGAGGAGATGTCGAGCTATTTGTTCTAAAACACTGTCCCTCCAGCAGCGGTGTTTTTCTCTCATCTGTATAGCTTCCAACATTGTTAATTTCATTCTGCTCTAACATTATTTTGTTATTTCACTTTAACAATGCAGTTGAGATGGGAAATAAAAGTGTAAATACTATTTTATGGTTGATAAGCTCCATATGTGGCCTTTGGGATGGAAGGAGCTAGCCTCTGCTATTCTTTTATGATTTTTGTCTTTTGATTACAGTGCATTTTAAGGCAAACTCTCAGTTGCTTAAATGCATGAATCTATTCAATAGAGTTATCTTTTTTATTAGCGTCACACCAAGCGCTAAATTTAATTTCTTGTCTAAATTATGTCTAATCTATTTGGTATTCATATTCATCCAGAGAGCTCTCCTCCAGGCCAGCATACAAAATATTTATCTGCAGCATCGTGATTCACAGTGGATAATTCCTTACCCTAGTAACCAGTGTTTATAAACTGTATACATTTATGCATATGCTATGGCCAAACACTATGCAGCTAATGATCATAACAAGATAGACCATTTCTCAAACTATTAGAGTTGTGTTGAAAAGGGTATTTGTTATCGAGATGAAGGCTATAAATATTTTTGTCAGCATAAATGAAAAAATAAGGTTCCCAGAATCTTTATAGCTGCAAATGACCTTTAAGTTTCCCTGGTTCAATCCCTTATTTGAGACATGTGTTTTTTTCTTGGACAGCTCGGTAGTATAGTGAATAGAGCTCTGGGCCTTGGGTCAGGAAGACCTGAATTCAAATCTGTTATCAGACACTTACTAGCTGTGTTATCCTGGATAAGTCACTTAAACCTGTTTGCTTCAGTTTCCCATTGGTAAAATGGGCAGTAGAAGGAAATGGCAAATCAATCCAGCATCCTTGCCAAGAAAACCTCAAATAGTTTCATGAAGAGTTGCACATGACTGTAATGACACAACAACAACAACAGCCTCTTCCCTTTATGGAACTTCTAGTGGCAGGGCATTTAATATTACACCAAATCTTGAGTATCTACTGAGAATAATGTGCACCATTTGGGAAAATTCATTCTAATGCTAAAAGTTATTAGTAAAAGCAAATAATTAGTCTTGACAAAATAAATATTAACAATACCCTATGAATGATTATTATTTTGTTTTAGGTGCTCTAGGAAGGAAGTGGATGGAAGGCAAAGTGACAACATGTACAAGGAAACATAACAAACATTTGGATTCCAATCCCACCCCAGGAAATTCCAAACTGTGTGACTTGGGAAAATCATTTAACCTCCCTGAGCCATGGTTTTCTCACACAGAAAACAAGGGTTTTTGACAAGAAAATCTTTGAAGTCCGGTCTAGCTTTAAATCTATGATGCTAAGGTCCTATCGTGGCAGAAGGTTGTATTTGGGTCCCAAAGGATATGCCATGAAAGATAAACTCTGAATCATCCAGTTAAGTTAGAAAAGGAAGGGCTTCATAATGGACGCTTCCAGCCTATGTAAAAGACCGGCAACGGGATAATTAATGATATAGTAACAACAACTCTTGAAAATGCCAACATAGGGGTCATGACTAATGCATCACAGAGTACTCATAACGATCAAACAATGGGCATTTTAAAATACCAGAAGATAAAAAGGAAGGAAAATTCAAGTGAGTGATTGACAACTTCAGTCCATTCTATCGAAGATCTACTGTCCAAGGCTGTGGTTTGTGGTCTTTGGGCTTCTTTATACTCTTAAAATCCCAGAGAGTTTTTATTAGGTAAGTTATACCTATAAACATGGACCATATTATAAATTAAAATGTCTTAATATTATTATGAAAATAGTTTTGATTTCACAGATCCCCCAAAAGGATCTTGAGGAGTCCTTGGGCCACGCTTTGAGAATGACAAGTTTAATATAAAACTTTAGCAATAGGAAAATATGAAGATCAAAAAGATAAACTCACTACACTCAGTGTTTAGCAATCCAATGTATCAAATGCATTTGTAATCTCATCCAGGGAGTACTCACTCTAATGATACAGAGTGAAATCTTTCATGTGTGACTCTTGACTGTGTCCTCCCACAAGTTTTCCATAGGGAGTTCATTTCTCTAGTATAAGAGAAATACTTCACATTTTATTAACACCCCAAAGATACATCATGGAATAAATACACTATCCATTGGTTACCTCTTCTATCTGTCACATGATCAGCTCATTTTTTTGAAAATTACACATTGAAACTGTTAATATGTTGACTTATTTTTCACTGCTCATACATAATTCTTTGTTTGTAATGTATTGCAGTCTGTTTAGAACCACCATGTACATGCTCTTTGCTCTGAGTGATCCATAAATTTAATTCTGTGTGATTTCAGTGTTCCATTTTCTGTAGCTATAAATCATCAACAAAGGACTACAGAAATTAAAAATCGTCGATGGATAACAGAGGTGAAGGACTAAAGCTATGTAATGTTGCATGATCTGGCAGATGTATCACTGCTTCTGTTCATTTTGCTTAATTCTTTTTCTTTTTTTTATTATAAGGCAGGGCTCATTTGGGTGAGAGTATGTCTGTAAATGATCATGATGGAAAAACAAAAGTCATTAATAAAAACTCAGTTCATAAATAAATTATAAATTGGTCTTTTTTGGGGGGGTGGGTTGAAAGCCTTTGTAATTTCTCAAGTGCAATTAAAACAACTTAAAATTAAAAAGTCTATAATCCAGGAAATAAATCCTTTTAGAAAAAATAGTCTATTAAAAAGTAGAATATATGCACTTCCATTAACATAAATGTTTTAAATACCCAATATCAAAACATTTTTGTTTTGGAAAAATGAAAAAAAATCATTAAAATAGAAGAAAACAAAATACCCACACTCATTTGTTTTTTAACAATCTAACCAGGTACTATATTTTTCAGGGTAATTTTGAAGAGTAAGAGTCAAATTTGGTATCAAATAAATAGCTACAAACCACTGTTTATTAAACTAAAAAGGAAGAGGTAAATACCTGATAAATGGAGCTTTAGAAATAAATAACCCAAAGCAAGTGGGTTCGTAAAAGACAACTCAGGAGAGAGTTTCTAAGACTGATTTAGTGATACTGGACTTCGGATCAGGAAGACCTGGGATCAAATATTTCATTAACTATAGAGTAACACAGTTTTGAAAGGACATTACAGCTTTTAAGGTAATTAATTCACAATGACCCTGTGAGCAGGCAACACAACTAGTCTTATACTCTCTCTGAGGAAGCTGAAGGTCAGACAGATTGGAATGATTTTTCATGGTCACATAGCTCTTGAGTTAGCAACAGAACCAGGTCTTTCTGATTCCAAGTCCAAAACTCACTGAATTATGTCACATTGCCTCTCTACACACAATCGATTGGGGAACTGAGATAAGCAGCATCTGTTTTGTGAAGCAGAAAAGTTTCTACTCCAGCGAACCATGAGGATAATCCAGTGAAAATTAGTCCAAGGTAATAAGCTCGAGTTTACTACTCTCTATAAGACAGTTAGCTTCTCTCAGAAATAAGAGCTTACACCCTTGATTTTGAGATCATATAACTCAGTGCAATCACCACTCCTTATAGGAAGTAAAGAATTATGTTTGAGAGTACATCAATAAGCTATTCTTACTAATTGAGGAGAGTGTAGTTTGACACATTGGCTAAACATCTTTGTATTTCCTCCACCTTCATGATAGATGCAATGGGGGCTCTAAATGTAATGCATACACTGAAGAAATTAAAAATCTGACCCTGAAAAAGAACTACGTGTTTTAACCACAAAACATTTGGTTTGTTGCAAATGTGCTTTTATTTTCAATCATGCAACCATTCAAATATGACTGAGTCATTTTCCATTCTGTCTCCAATACTCATAAATTCTAAACTGAAAATAATTCTTCCTATACTGTTCCAAAATGAATTATCAAGTTTCAAATTGGGACTTTGAAGGGATCGTGTTGAATGACAGATGTATCACCTACTATATGCCTCACACTGTGGGGATATGAAAAACAATAGATCACAGAAATGCAACGAGTCTCAAGAGGTTATCATGTTCAAACTTCTGACTTAAAGCAATTTTACAGATTAGAAAACTGAGGGCTAGGTTGTGTGACTTATCTATAGTTTGTACTAGCAATTAATATAAGTTAGGACTAGAAGTCAGACAAGTCTGCCTCCTTCTGCCATTTCGGTTCCACTTTAACAGAAAGCCCCGCAATCCAGGGGGTTAAAAAACCCACAGATATACAGAAGCCAAACCAAACAAAAAACTCTATTGTTTCTTTGCCATTTGCTTTGTGATCTCTCATATACATCAAAATAACATCCAGAGGGAATTCAAATTAAACATTATATTCATATATGTATTTCACTTTGCAATTCCAATGTCATTCTACAAGGCTTTGGCCAGTACTACAAACCATCACATCCACAACCATTATTAAAAGATTCTAAAAAGCAGAACATGTTCTGGATTTGGAAGCAGGCAGACCTGGTTCACATCCCATCTCTGACACAATATGTGAGGATGAGCAAATCACTTAACCTCTCTCTAAACCTCAGTTTCATATAAAATACAAAAAATAACACCTGTACTATCTAACGCATAAGGTTGTTTTGAAGCTCAAATGAGATAATGTATGCAAAACACATTACAAACTTTGAAATTTTATGTACTGGTGTTACTGTTCTTGTTATTTAAAAAAAATATCCTTTTACTAAAATTTCCATATTAGAGATAACAAACAATGGTAGAGATCCAAGTGTAGCTACTAATATTTCATAGTGCTGGCTCCACAATGCCCAGAGAGAGAAGGTGATTACTCCTTCCTTAAACATTTATCTTAAATGAAAAACATATTCTCCAGTCAGTTATGTCAAAACAGAGATGTTATTGCATATGTAATAAAAACAAAAACTAAGCTAGCAGATGGTAGACAAAAAAGTTCTTTCCTGTGAACTTCAAGAAGGTGATTCATGAGTAGCTGACAGTAGTTAGAATGACTGAAGAAAAGAATGTGTTTTGCATCGTTAATAGGCCTCTTTTCTTGAGGGGGAAATTGAAGGAAAGAACTAAAATAATTGTTATTCAAATATCAAAAGAAGCAGACAAAGACAATTGTAGCTGTGTATTATCTCCTATGGACTGCTCCCCTACATTTTATTGATAGAGTCTGTAACTCAGAGTAAAACTGCTACCTTGGGTTCTAGGTATGTGTGTGGCTACTTCTAACACTATAGTTCATGAGTCTAAAAGAGGAAGACCCTCAGAGCCTGTGGCCAAAACAGAAATGATTGTTACTTACAATCATTCTGAGCCAATCAGTGCCCAAAACAATGATCAAGTAGCCCTTGGCTTGGCCCAGTTATTAGCCAATCAATAAGAGCCAGAGGGATTTGGAGTTAAAGCTGGTCTTTTAGAGAAAAAGGAGGGAAAACAAGTTAAGGTGATTAAAACTATACATTCCCTTTGGGCAATGCACCCATAGGTAAGGTCTGTGATACTCTAAGTGGACAGAAGGAAGGAAGGAAGGAAGGAAAAAAAGAAAGAAAGAGAGAAAGAGACAGAGAGAGAAAGAGAAAGAGAGAGACAGAGAGAGAGAGAGGAGGGAGAGAAGGGAGAGAAGGGAGGAAGGGAGGGAGGAAAGTTGTGTTGCCCAACTGGCCAGTTCCAGTTTGGTCCCCAGTGGGTAGCTCATTTTCTGCTTAGAGAGGTTGCTGTATGATCTTGTTCTTGAAGAAGACCACAACAGGAAGGTAATGCCATGACATGCAAGTAAGTTGGATTTAATTGAGGAAGGGCTGTGTAAAGTCACAGTCTAACTTTCCTCTGAGGCTATCTTTGTCCAGTGAACAGATATAGATCAGGGCAACTGGAGGTGGTCCAGGATGCTGTGGGTATCTTGACATTTTCAAGCTAAGTTCCTTGACCAGTCTCTGTTTGATTGAGGCAAGGTCTATTCAGTGATTAAGGCTTAGTAAGAAATGAAGCAAAAAAAAACCGATCCCTTTAAAAGAAAAAAAAAAAACAACAACACCTGGGAGGGAAAGACCCTCAGGGTTTCTGGCCAAAACAGAAAGAATTGCTATTTACATTCATTCTGAGCCAGTCAGTGCCCAAAACAATGACCATTCTTTGCTTCATTTCTTATTAAGCCTTAATCATTGAATAGGCTTTGCCTAAGTCGAATTGAGACTGGTTAAGGACCGTAGCTTAAAAAGACCAAGGATACCCACTGCATCCTGGGACATCTGCAGTTGTCTTGATCTATATCTGGACCCAGATGGGTCTGGAGGTGAAAGTGAGGGGGTGACTTTGCATAGCCCTCCCTCACTTAAATCCAATTTACTTGCATGTTGTGGCATCACTTTCCTAAAGTCATCCTTTTCAAGAACGGAGAACAAACCACAGTAGCAGCAGCAACAAGTTAATGAGCCTCCAAAGGTGTACTTCCTATTAACAATCCAACTAGTAGTCACATTTAACTCATAGGAAGGTGATTTACTAAGATGGCATAGAGGGGGAAAATAGTCATAATTTTCCCTATAAAACTAGGGTGTATGTACTCTCCTAAAAATATACACAGCATTCATAAGAACCGTAGGCTTAAGGATCTTTCATTCCTAGAGAATGAAATGGTCACGTAAAGTATGGAGACTACATTATTATTCTATTACTTTGAGAAAATTCAGGGAAATATTTTTTTCCCCTTCCTTACCCCACCCTTTCTTCTCCCTTCTCTTCCCTACTCTTCTCCTTCTCCTTCTCCTTCCCCTTCCCTTCTCTTTTTTCCCTACAGAACCCAGCTTGTATCAGAAGGAAACTATAATCTAGTATAAGGGTTAGGGCAGGCAGTCACAAAAACTCATAGCATTATTATGGATTTACAATTGCACATTTTCTTAGAGTTACCAAGTATCAGAATTATAAGACCCTATAGAGATAATTTATATAGAGGAAAAAACTGGGACTATGACACAAAATTTACAAAAATCTATATTTTAAGAGCTAATACTTCTACTTTCCAGATGCAAAAGCCTGCTTCTGTTCATACTCCTTTTCTCACCTTATCAGACATGCTTAGTAGTATTAGTGGAAATCATTGAATAAGATAGATAAAAGAGTCAAGAAGACGGAAATAAGGTCTTTGTTAGACAATAATAAGATACAATAATTAAGTTTGACTCCATGGCTAAAAATCAATTACTAGCTAATGTCCACAACAATGAAAATAGCTCCAGATGTTATACTTTCTATATTACGTATGACTCCTTTCAATTTTAAAGAACTTTTACATACATATTATTATTTTGAATGCTAACAAAATTCTTATTGAGTAGGTAGGACAGTTGTCATAATCCCCATTTTGGAAAGGAAGAAGTAAAGCCCATAGGAGATAAAGTGACTAGTCTGTGAGCACCCAGCTAGTATGTGACTGTAATTGCCCATGTTCTTTGACTCTTAGTCTAGTGTTCCAAGCACTGTATGTTTAGAGCCAAAAGGAACTTCTAATATCAACTTCATCCAAGTCCTTCATTGTGCAAAGTAGAAATCTCAGACCTAGAGACATTAAACGGTTTGCTAAAAGTCACAGAGATTTGCATTAAAGGTAGGATTGGAACCTCATTCCTTTGGCTTCAGTCATTTCTCATTGTTAATAATTCTGTTTGTTTGTTTTCATTAGGCACTTTATGGATTATGTTCATTTACACTCTTATTTCTGAGACTGGTTATTTAACTAGGAAGTCAAGACCTTAAGAGCCTAAAATGAAAGTTAATTTCCCTTCACAGATAGGTTTGGAGTCAGGAACATTTAGAATCAAATCCCTGCCTCTGGTACTTATAGGCCATGTGACCAGAGGCAAGTCATTTAATCAATCTAAACCTCAGTTCCTTATATTTAAAATTCAGGGGTTGGACTAGGTGATCTGTAATATACCTTCTAGCTCTATGTTATATATTATGATCCTCTGACCTCATATATAAATTTTATAAAGTTTACATCTTCTATCAGGAAGTCAGGTTCATCAAATATTTTTAGATCACCCAGAACTCAACTGCACATAGCCAGGTCATGAACAAACATTGTGCATTTTTCCCAAAGCAATATATATATATATATATATATATATATATATATACACACACACACACACGCACACACATATATATATACACACACATATATATATATAAACGCATATATATATGCATATATATATACACACACACACACATATATATATATATATATATGTATGTATGTATATACATATATATTTTTGTTTGGTTTTGCTTTTTCTCAGTAGTTTTTTTTTTTTGCTATAGGAGTTTGTCCGAACAGAAACAATATTACATTGTCAAATTCTGTCCTGGAAATGGTATCAGAATGCAGTATTTCAGACAGCTAACTGGGTTTTATAAAAACAGAGGATTAACTATTAAGGTTAACATATATCTGCTGCTTTCGCGACTTCTCCAGGCTGGAATGCAGGCCATAGAAACCTTCACTGCACCTTGTCCCATTTTTATGCATTCATGCCACTTAATCTGTAATACGGACTGTATCACTTCAAGAAAAGCAGGGATGTACCTATTCACTCAGGCTTCCTACTCATAATAGATTTAGGATTTTAGCCTCTCCTCACTGCTTGTCATTTTTTTTTTTTAACATCAGCTGCACTTTTTTTAGTGCCTTTTGAAGTACAGAAAGTACAGTGTGCTCCCCTAGGTAAAGAGGCATCAGAAGGGAATACTTTTCTAAATGAAATCTGATACATTGCTGCCTACCTAACACACAGGCAGTCTGGAAGAGACTTTGGATATAAAGCCCAACCCAGATATGTTACAAAAGAGAAAACTCAGGCCTAAAAACATTGAGATGAGCTCAAGGTCACACAGTGCTGGTGGTTTAACCATTATTAGAGATGACTTCCTGATTCCTAATCTGATCCTTCAAACTATTAACTGCTTGTTGGTGTTTTTGTTTCTCTTTCATTTTAAACTGAATAAGGAAGAAGTCCAGATCAGTAAGCAAACACAACTATTTATCATCATGCCTCCTAGGGAATGTTTCACATCTATCAGCATCTCTCTCTCTCTACATATCTCTCTCTCTCTCTCTCTCTCTCTCTCTCTCTATATATATATATATATATGTAGTGTAAGTGCACAAAGCAAATGTACTGTAAATCCTTTTCATTATTTCCAGTTCTATCTTTCCCAGTGGCATGTCATTGAAAATATTAATGAGTTTACAGATGATCCCTGGGTTTAAGGGATTTGTTTTTTGCTTTTTTTTTTTAATGAAGTAAACCATAAATATCAGGGTACTGACATTATAACAGCAACACTCAACAATCCTAAGGATAAAATAACTTTTTCTTTAAAAAAAAGACTGCTCTTAAGCACACTTTTAAATTCATTCAGACATTGTACTCTGTTACAATGACTGAACTGGTGTTATCTTACTAGAGTATTGATGCTGAGCAGAAAACATTTTTTTTATTAGGTAGACTCAAATAATTAAAGGCTTTGTGATTTCTTCGGGCTAGGAATTCCCAATATGGAAACCCTCTCCAGCAAGACAGATCATGATCCATCTATGACCTAGAAGTTAGGTCTTAGAATTACACTTGAGACATAGAGCATCACACAACTTGTAAATGTCAAAGATGGAATGAGAGCCCAGGTCTTTCTGAATCCAAGTTCTGTACTTTAACTACTATATCATAGTGCCTCTCATCTATTGAACTAAATGGGTCTTAAAATAATTAACATAAGAATCTATGAAACACATAATAGTCATAAAAGTGGAGAGATCATTGAACTAGTCTCTGCTCTGTCATTTGTCAATGATGTGACCTTGATGAAAATACTTCCTTTTCTAGGAGTTGAGTTATTCATTAAAAAAAACAGAGTCTAGGACTAGGTCATACTTAAGTTTTCTTCCATCTCTAATGTACTCTGATTCTGAGTTTATGTTACAAGTAAAACAAGGTTATTAATGGACAAGGTATTTGAATTCATACAAAAATCTGCCTGGTCCTTTGAAGTACTCTTAAATTCTATCCCTTGCTGTGCTGTGTCACTAAACATTATATCTATAATATTATAACAAAGAAGGGTAGTTGAACAAAACTACCTATTAATATTCTTTAAAGGGAAAGAGAAACTTTAAGCTATCAGGTTATTTCTTAAAATGCATATTGATTCTAGGGAATGATTTTTAGCTAGTTTGTTTTTGAGGGAATTCAAAGCTGGTTGTCCTGAATCATCTTCAAATTGTGTTACATCAAGATCCTCCTGAGAAATAAATCTTCAGCATCTCAAAATAGCTCTCTCTTTGTGCGTTCTGTACTTCAAATGTTGGATGAAATTCAAAGCTCAGTGGCCAAAACTGTGGTTATAAAGGGAAGAGTCCTCTTCCAGAGTTTGCGTGCCATTAGCTTAACTCTTTAAGTAAAGTGGTATGCTCCCAAAGACATTTGCTAGTCAGTAAAGGAAGATCCTAAAACTCTTATGTGCTCATGAAATGGAGTCACTTGATTCCATAGACTGAGCTCATTTTTGGTTTTTTGGAATGTTTCCTTATATTTTTCTTAACTGACTGGACGGCAAGAGGATGTTTTGGTCATTGATCGACTGCTAACACTCCCACAAACATCTGTGGTCTCTACTCCCATATAAGTCTAACAATTCATATTTCATGGGGCTTTGAGGTTTTCAAAAATCCTTTCCCCAAGGAAAGGTGAGCCATGTAGGTCAAAGACTGCCACTGCCATTTTGTAGTTGAGAGAAAATAGGTTCAGAGACAGGAGCTGACTTTCCTACGGTCACATAACTAGTGAGTGCAGGAGCTGGTATTAGAAGCCAGGACAACTAGGTGGAGCAGTGGATAGAGTGCTAGGCACCGAGTTAGAAAGACATCATCCTGAGTTTAAACCTGACTTTGAACACTTATTAGCTGTGTGACCCTGGGCAAATCACTTAACTTTGTTTGCCTCAGTTTCCTCATCCATAAAATATGCTGGAAAAGGAAATGGTAAAACACTTCAGTACCTCTGCCAAGAAAACATCAGATGGGGTCATGAAGAATTGGACACAACTGAAATGACTGAACAAAAACATTAGTAGCCAGGGTTTCCAACTCAAAGGCCAGCATTTTCCCCACTGGGCTAGGTTTACTTACTTCCACACAGAAGAAAAGTCAGGTAGTAATAGCAGATGTAGGATATGCCACTAGCAAATGTGAGTTGCTCCTTTTCTAGATGGTATTGTCAGGTGGCAGCCAAACTATTGAAGTACCATCTGTGGCAAAGGCACTGAGCTACCTCCTGCAGTTGCTGCTGGGCTCTATTCCCTGACCCACTGTGAACAATCAAAGAATATCTACCTATAGGGGGAAAAATCTATCTCTTGGTCTCTTTGTATGTCAACTGAGCTTCCTTTGAGATGTATGGGCTGGAAAGTCTCCATGGGAGATCTTTAAAAATACAAGGTAATCAGGTAGTCTGATTTAGGCTTAGAGATGCAAAGGGGCAGGTAGATGAATTAGAGACTCTCCTGGAATCTTTTCTAGATCAATGAACCTATGGACTTACACTGTAGCTAAGGGCAAAACTAGGTAAGTCCTACTTCAGTCTTACAGGGACACAATTATGTGGCTCTTTCAGGGATACATGCTAGCAGTTGCTATTATTAACAAGCACTACCTGGTTTCCTCTTACCCCAGAGCACCGCTATTAGCCTGTGTTTGGTAGTCTCTATGTTTATACTAAAAGGTCAAGAACGTTTTCTAGAGCACTTTAAGATCTGAAAAGCACTTTACTTACACTATCCTATCTGAACCTCAGGGAACTATGAGGTCATATACTCCAGGTATCATCATTCCATTTTACACAGGAGGAACCAAAGCCCAGGGTAACACGGTTATTAAAAAGAGGCAGGATTTAAATCCAGGTCTTTTCAACTTCAAATCTAGCATTCTATAACTAGGCCACTTCATATTTCTATAGAATCAAATTATTATTACTTCACAGTATCTGGCATATGGAACTATATAAACACTTATTCTCTTCCCTTCTCAACAGAAAAGAAAAACAACTGGCTTTCTATAATATTGAGTTTGAGAAAGGAGTTCATTTAAACTAAAGAATGCGTTTTGTTCTTATCTGGGCAGATTGACTGGCTTCCAAAGGAAGCAAAATATGTATGCTCCATAAAAGGAAAGGGTTGTTCTGGTTCTGGGCCATTTAAACTGAAGATACACATAATTAATTATCACTTTAACATTGCTATCCTATATCCTGATTTAACGAAAAATAATCATCAAGGTAACAATGCCAAACACAACTTTTCTCTATAAAATATAGTAGTTCAAAGGTTTCAAATTCTTGATGTATATTAAGTCCCATTGCATTTTTTTTTCAAAAACCCCTTTCAAGAGAGTTGATGGAAGGGAGAAATAGTAGTACAAAGATGGTAGGGGCAGATTTAAGGGAGCAAGTATGATTTCTGCAGTAATCTGCCTCTGAGGAACACAAAATCTTGGATGTTCAACAGTGCCCATGTTTTCCAGAAGTCTAAATGGAACTCTGCCTTTGGAGCAAAACTAATCTTGGCCCATTTCCTGCTTCTCATGTTTCAGTCAGTCAGTCAACAAGCATTTATTAAGCACTTACTATGTGCCAGGCATTGTGCTGTCTTAGGACACAACTACGAATTATGTTTGGGAACACTTTTCCACTGCCCTCCACCAAAGGTTCTGAGCCTGTAATGTCTACGCAATGGTCAGCAAACAGAACTCTTAGAAGACACTAAATCAAAAAGAATTACACAGTAGACACAGCACAGAACTTACAGTATGGAAGACTAGATTTGAATGTTGCCCCAAGAACCTATTAATTGTGTTACCATGAACAAGTGACTCAGTTTTCTTATTTGAAAAGATAGGGATAGGGATTGGATTTATAATATCATTGGCATTAATTTCCTCATTCCTAGGTGAGCAAACTTCCTCTAACAAAGCAGATCTGAAACAGAAACTGTAGTCTTATAAGAGTAGATCTCAAATGTTTTCAGTCTTAGGCCCTTTTTAATTCTCTTAACAATTTTTGAAGCTCACCCCCTGCCCCAGCCCTAAGAGCTTTTGACATTTACCATGATAGGCCCTTTTTAATTCCCTAGACTACACTTAGAGAGTGGCCTAGAGCACTAAGAAATGAAGTGAACTGTCCAGGGTGACATAGTTCATATGCATCGAATGTAGACCTTGAATGCCGTTCTTCCTGATTTCAATATCCAGCTTCTATTCACACTAAAGTGAGGACCAAATAAGATAAATACGTAAGGTACTTCACCAATCTTAAAATGCCGTATGTTGGCTATTATTATTAATAATAACAAAGTGGTGCTCTAAGTAAGACCTGGAAATGGCCTTTGGAAAAGAAACAAAGTAACGACCTTGGAAACATGGCATTCATCACACCTGTGAGGCTGAAAGTCTCTCTAAACTTTCATTAGGATCTATTATGCACCATTAAGCAAATATGTACAATGCACAAAAACGGCAATGTCTTTCAGAAAGAGCATTTATGGTTTGTTACCTAATTTAGTACTTCAATATCATCCAAATTGATGCTTGGAAAATAGTATTTAATGGATCTTTTGAAATTCCTTCCATTGTCCTGAGTAAATATGAGTTCTATAGATACGTTTGGCCATCCCTCTGTGCTATCTGTGAAGGATCACTTGACAATTAGGACTCTTTAATTCTGACTTAAACTAGATTTCATTTTATTATTCCTTCTTTTTTTCATTTTATAATGCTCATGCCTTGCTCTCATTAACATAGCATCGTGTTGGCAGCAAAAGTAATCTTTCTCTAAATTCTTTGGCATTTTGGTATAAATGAAAAGAATTTTCTTGTATCTGTACTTTCTTTGGTGCCTTTTCACTTCAATCAACTTAAATTTGGCATTAAGAATTCTCTCCTCAATCATGTGTGATAATCTATAGAAAACATCCAATGCTTTCTGCTTCCTTCCTTTCATTCTGTGCCCTCTTATCATTAACAGCCAGGGCACGGCAATCTCCCAAAGATAACTCAAAATGCCAAAAAGGAAAACCAGACTCAATACCCAATGTGTATCCACTAGCATATGTGATATGTTCCAAGGTCTAAAGACCACTATTAAAGACACTCTTCAGACCCCAGGTGAAATAAAACAGTATGGGAAAGCATACCTTTGTTTCAAGCTATCCAGTTTTATATTTTCTTCTCCTTTAAAATCTACCCCTGTTGGAACCCATCCAAAAATGCTACCAGTTAACCTATGACCTGGGATAATTCACCTCACTTCTCTTCTGCAAAATGAAAGCCCTGAACCAAATTATCTCTAAAGTTCCTTCCAACTCTAGGTCCCCTAAGTATTTGAAAGATACCATATTAGAGTTTATGTTTTCAGAAAAACATGTTCCAACATCAAAAGCTTCCTTGTTTCTCTCCACTGTTCCCAAGTCCCCCTCTACAAAAATCAGTAAAATATTTGAGAATGCTCGAACTATTGATCCTACTCTTGGTGCTTTTAATAGCTTGCCAGCTCTTAACAACCATAGAGAAAAACAAGCAATAGTTTTCTTTTATTGCTTTCAGGTGACAATTTGAGTCCTCTCTTTTCACTTAACAGATAAATGAAACAGAAGCATAGATAGATCAAGCGATTTCCTAGCTTCTGTCTGCTGATTATTTTCTATTTGTTTTGCATATATAGCTTATTTGTACATGGTTGTCTATATTTTGTCTTATTATACTATTTTTTTCATATGCCAGCTCTTAGCACAGATTCTGACATGTGGTAGGCCCTTAACAAATATTTATTAAGTGACTAAAATCTTAAAAAAAAAAGTATGTTAAAAATGGAACATGAAACTATAAGGATTACTTTGCCTTTCGGTCATCCCATAGTTCTTTATAGTCTATGATGAAGAAGATGAATTTCATAGTCTAAAAGATAAATGCAATTGCCCAAAGTAGCATTGCAGATAACACAGGAAATTCAAAATCACGCAATATATCTTAGGAGGTCTTTTTTGCTTTGTGTTCAGTTTCCAAGTCTCACAGTTCTGAGGTTTTATTTTGTTCTGGTCCACACCTGTGATTTCCTTGAAAGGAGACATTCTCTACTCATGTAGATGAGCAACTGTTATATGTTTTTGAGTTTTAGAACTGAGTAAGAAATGAGATGTTAAAGGATCTGCCAGTATGGCCAAAGACTGAACTTTATCGCAAGTCCTCCAGATCTGAGGACAGATCTCTTTAGTACATCAATTTACCTTCCTATGAATTTTTGGAAGGAATAAATGTTATCATAACACAGAAATGCCCCCTAATCAACTGACACTTATAAAATCATGTCCATCTCAATCATTCCTCCTTTCATTACTGTTCTCCCTCACCATGTCTGTTGATCTTTCCCTTCTAGAGTATATGTGCATATTAAAGCGTTAAGAAAGGTCCTTAGAAAAACTGATAAAGTACTCTAGTATTTTTGCAATAATTACAAGGTTTATGATGTTCTACAAAACAAAAAATGTTAATTAATGATATCATCATATCATTTTATTAGAAAAAATTACATCTGACTTTCCCCCTCATCAATACTTGATTCATCCTTTGCTCCTTCCAAAAATTTATACATTTAGTTAAACATAGGATAATATAAACTTATTTTTATACACTTTCATTTTATTTTGTGAAAAATCTGCAACCAAACTTATAAAATCTATTTTTACAATTTACTATAAAATGTTGTAAATACATTCACTTTAGCTGTATTGTGTTCCAGTACCAAATAGCCTGAATAATAGAGATAACAAATTTTAATGTGACTTTTAAAAATTCTGACATGTGAGATAAACACATGCTATTGATGTAGGATTTTTCTTTTTTTATCTTTAAACTAATGCAAATTCTTAACTTGGGTATTTTATCATTTATAAGAAGTATATTGAACTCTTCACTCTAGTCTATCAACTCTAGGAATAATTGACACTGCAAATATTTCTGTCCTTGCAGGTAGGGAGTGAAGTGCACAGGAATCACGTTGAGCAAACTATCAAACTATACTCTCTTTATTGAAAGTGGAATCAGGGTTCTACATAGTTAAAAACAAGAAGAATTAACTATTCAAGGAAGACCATTATTTAGCAATTCCCATTTTCAGTTTTGTTGCATGTCATGTGTATTGTTAATGTATTTATTTTTTTGCTTAATTTGAAGATCTTTCTTCTCCGTTAACAGGCTTATGTGACCTGCTTAAGTCACATGGAAGCTTAAGGCACATGTGGTGGGAGGAGCTTGCTGAATGGGTGGAACAGGAAGAGGTGGAGTAGAAAGTGTGGAACAGGAAGAGGCAGAGCTGGAGCATAGCCAGACTGGTCAGACTAGTCAGAACTGGGAAGACAGACAAAGCTGGCAGCAACTAGCGCTGGAGAGAGAAGGGCATTTTGCTTAGGGGAGTCTGTGGGAAGGCCTGCATTGTTATTGTGTATAGATTTCTTTGTTGCTATAATGCATTTGGTTTTCTGGTGTTGGGATTCAGCCTTCTGGTGTTTGAATAAATGTTTTCGTTCTGTCTTCCATGTAGAGAGTCTGTTATATTTTGCGATTCAGAACTGTGATGGCATAGCCTCTGTAGGAGCTGTGAATATCTCACTGATGCTATACCAAAGAATCTCTAATTATTTTAAGATATGTAATGAAATTTCCTATATCTACTACCAAAGCAAGCAGCTTCTATTTTGCTTAAATCTTTTTTTTTCTTTTTACTTTAATTGAAAAGAAATAGATGTGGTCAGCCAGAAAATGGAGGATAATGTGAACAAAATCCAAGAAACCAAAAGCTTGTGAAGAGCTCACTAACAAAGAGAATGAAAATTATAATCTTACTGATGATAAAATTTGATTGGAAGGAAAACAACAAAAAAATGATGGGCATTACTATATGCTATAACCATTCCAAACAGCATAAACATTCAAGTAACCTAAGACTTAAAATTTGATCTTTTCAAGTCCTTGTGGCAAAAGCACTTATAAAATGGTTTTTGTGGATTAAAGAAAGAATTTGCCTTTTGGAATGCAGAATTAATTAGGTTTTCAGTCACAGATCTTTAAGTAAAATGTAATTTTTCATTTTTTAGTTTTGTTTGCAATAGCCTTTCTACATGTTTTATAATTCCAAAATGCTAACTGGACTATTTTTCCTTCTTCCAATCCTTAAGACTTTCAACTTCTTATTATTGACTTGATTACCTTTCAGTTTTCTTTGCAAGTATTAAGAGTCTAAAAGAGACTTGACAATTTCAGGGTGCATTGTAAATGGACACATGCAAGCATGCATCTGTATATGAAGTATATCCTGAGATCTGGAGTAGTAAGGATAAATTTTTCCATTTGTATTTTAAAAGAATGATCTAAATTAAGAGAATATTTTTAAAAAGCACAGTGGAATGACTTTTAGAAGAATCTATTTCTGCTTCTATGAGTAATAAAAAACCTGAATCTAAATATGATACAATAATATGTATACATATATGAAATTTATAATATTCAATGAAAAAATGTTTCCCTTAGATTTTAGATCTCCCAATATGTTATCATTGTGACATAAACATATTTCCTTTATCAGAATATTTAGATCTCCCAATATGTTATCATTGTGACATAAACATGTTTCCTTTATCAGAATATAAAACATTAAACCCAACCTCCCTTTCCTTTTCTTTTTTAACAATGAATCTTGATAGGCCATGGATTCAACTATTCTAGTAAAAAAATGGAGAAATAATCAAAAGAAAGTAGAATATTAAAAATTATAGCATTTTCATATTATTTTTAAAATGGTCCTTTGGTTCCTTTTAAAATATAACACATATATATTATGTAGCATTATATATACATAGACATATGGACATATAAATGCACACAATGATTGCATTGGAAATGCCAAAAATTATCTGGGAAAATATCTCCCAAATAAAAAAGATCAGATAAGACTTGTCTTAGGAAATCTTTAATTCTATTTGGAAGAGTGTCAGATGTTTCCCATTTCCCATTTCCCAAAGGAACACATACACGTATTTGTAGACTCTTTGCCATCAGTAATGCAGTTTACATCAGAAAAAAAAGAACACATATCCTGGCATTGTCCATGGTGCTAGAATTGTAGTTGCATGTAGACTACTGCAGACACCTCATAAGATTAGAGATTTTGACATAGACATAGGGGTGGGGAAACTTACGTGAGATTGAGTTCAAACTCCTCATTGTAAAGATGAGGACATAAGGACCAGAGAAGTTAAATGACCTTCCTTAAGTCGTACAGATAGTAAACAATAGAGATAGAATTTGAAATCAGGTCCTTCTCTAATGGCATATCTAGCTTCCTTTTCACTATACTTCCCCCTTCCCACGCCATCAACACACACAAACACACACACACACACACACACACACACACACACACACACACTTTAAAACTAGATTTATTCCAAAATTCTTTTCTCATTCAGAAGTTTCGGGAACTCATACTATATTTTCTTAAGTAGAACAGCATAATTAACTGGGAGAGGTGTAAAGAAAAAAAGCAGTGGACTGGGAGTTAGGAAAATCTGAATTCTCTCAGGCCTAAATTACTAATTGAATAAGTAAATCTTATAGCTTAGGAAATCTTCAAGCCCTTTTAGACCATCTAGATCACCTGATCATTCACTACAAAATATATAGCTACATATTATATTCCATTTAGTATTTGATAAAATTGTATCTTTTCTTCATTTTTTTCATGTAGAATAAGCTTCCCCCCAGATGTCTTATAAGCTCCTCCAATTCTAAGACCATACTCTGTACCCTTACACACCTCCTCCACTCCCAATAAGGTAGAACATTGTTGGACATATAGTAGACATCTATAAAATATCTGCAATCAAACAATTTTAGAGATGGAAAAATTATGTAATTATAATATCTTCATTTTGAAGATAAATTAAGGTCACAGAGTCTGATAATAGCTCCCTGGGTGATGAGGCCTAAAGAGGTAACTTACACATGATTTTGTCATTACTGTCCAGTCATTTTCAATCATGTCCAATTCTTTACGACCTCATTTGGAAGTTTCTTGGCAAAGACGCTGAAGTGATTTGCCATTTCCTTCTCTAGCTCATTTTATAGATGAAGAAACTGAGGCAAACAGGGTTAAGTGACTTGCCTGGGGTCACACAACTAGTAAGTGCCTGAGGTTGACCTCAAGAAATGATTCTTCCTGACTCCAAGTCCAGCATTGTACCGTCTAGCTGCCCTTATTCATGATTATATAACCAATAAGTGATTGAATCTGGAAAACAACCCAACAAGAACAACCCAGGGTTCCTGACTTCTAGTCTATATTTGTCTCCTTTAAATCAGTCTATCAACTTCTAAGTCTTTCTTCACCAGGGAACTCATGTTTCAATCAATCATCATAAGTTTCATCTTGGAAAAATATTTTTTGTGCTGAAGAAAACATCAGAAAACTTGGGCTAGAAACCTAGGCCTGTTATTTACAACTTGAGTGACATTAGTTTCACTTAGCTTCCCTGAACTTCTCAGTTTTCTTGTGTGTAAAATGAAACCAGATGACTTCTTATTATGTCTAGTTCAAAAACTATGAAAATATCATCTACTCTTAAAACTATATTGCCTCTTGATTGTCTTTGAAATGGTGAGAAGCAGGTTTCCCCTGGTTTTTTAACTGAAGAGATAAACTCACTTGGCACAAAAATCTATTAAATCTATGAATTTTTCCAGCATAACACAATTAACATTTGAGGTAACTTTTCATCCCCTTTTCTTCATGTAGTAACTAATAATATCCTAAATAGGAATCTAAATAATTAAAAACAGTAAAAATTCATTGCAAAGCACCCCATTAAAATAGTGTTAATTCTACTGCAAGCCAAACTATTTCTTTTGCATACTTGCTGATTTTCAATAATTTTCTTTCCCTATAACAAAGCAAGCCAACAAAGTGATTGTTATCCTTGCCCCTGACATGAGTGTAAGATTGGAGCTTTACCATATTATAAAAGAAGGACATAAAAGTCTTTATTCCATTGGTGAATAATGGGGAATTAAATTTGTCAGAACAACTCAATTTCTTCAAAGCTGCTCTTTCTTTCCAAGAGGTATTGTGGTTCATTCTTAAATTAGCAGTATTTAATACCATTACAAAAAGCTATGTGAGGAAATGAGGCAACACAATGTAAATTGAGTCCTGGGCTTCCCTTAATCCATTTACCATGAGTCAGTGTGAAAGCAACTTATGTAGAATAAGGCGTGACTAATGTCTGATGAAGATACTTTCACAGTCAGTATAGAAAGTTGTAGTAGTAATAACTCATTTACATAGGATTTTGATGCATGCAAAGCATTTTCCTCATAACAGCCCAATGAGTCAAGTATTGGCCCCATTTTATAGATAAGGAATCTAAGGTTCAGAGAGATTGAATGATTTGCCCGTGATCACACAGCTTGCACAGTGTCACAGGCAATATCTGAACATCTCTCTCCTGGCTACAGGTTTAACTCTTTACACTTTACATTTTTTATACCCTTTTGGATAACATGAGCCAATGCTCAAGAAATACTTTTGTTGTTATTTTTATAGCAGTATGATGTCCGGGGAGAATAATGATGAATATATGCTTATTTTAAAAAAAGAATCATTGTGACTGTACTATCAGAAGATTTTAATGTTTTCTATTGGATTTAAAAATCAAACATATATATATATACACACACACACAATACACACACAAAATCCAACAGGATAAAAGGACATCTCTACTGTCCTCCTAGCAATACTCAGGTAATAGTCACACATTCACTGAGATTTTCAAATAATATGAATTCATTTTTTAATTGAGCTTACCCTTTGACTGATTGGTTGTTTGAATCATTCATTTATGCAAACATTTATTACACATGTGCTCCAAACCAAGCAAAATGGTAGGCAGTTGGAAAGATCCAACATTTGGATAAAACATGGTACTTGCCTATAAAAAATTTAGAGTTTAGTAAGGGGATAAGATGAAGGTAAGTACAATACACAACACCATATAAATGGATTAGAGAATTGTCAAACATATCAAATATATCATTTTTCCACAGGGAGAAAAGTCTTTATCAATGAGGAATCTTCTTGATTAAGGGAAGGATTACTGACCCTGGTGGTCTCTGAATTGGGTTTTAACATGTGTAGGAATTCAAAAGTAAAATGGAGGAAATACAGGACATTTCAGTTGTCTATTATTTGTTTAAAATGAAATAAACTCATTTGATTTCTCAGCCCAGGAAATGCTTGTAACAAGGCACAGATTCAGAAAAGCACAATGGTCAAAGGGTTATACACTTTGCTAGAGCATAAAGTAGATTGAAGGCAACAATATACAAAAAAGCCTGGAAAGTTAGGAATAGGCCTCCATAATTCAAAACTACGTTGCCTTGAAAAAGCCTAATATCCCAGAGTGTTTTTTAAGATTTGACTGGCACTGAATTTGGAATACATAAGGTACGTTGCCTCCAACCCTCAAGAGATGCTGAAGAGTAGGCCATAGAAATGCAAGCCAGAAAGAAATTATGTGTGACTTGACTAGAACAGAAGAACAGTGGGGAAAAGAGTAACAGTACACAGGTCTTCTGAGCATGCTCATAGAGAGTGACCGGCACGGAGTTTGCTTCCTCTCTCTTCCTGAGAGGCAAATCAGCAACAGATTTCTGCTCTCCCCTTCAACTCTTCTCTGATATCTGAGTTAAAGAATAATAGATAATGCAACCTCTTCTCAACAGAAAATTTTTTGTATTTGTGTCATTAAAAGTGAAGAACTGTCCTCTAAACTCATAGAATGCTAAATTCAATTTTCCTGTTTTTACTGCTTCAGAAATTTCTTTAAAATTCATATGCTTTTCAGTCATCATTAAACAAAAATCTCTCAAGAAAAAATATCTGCTTATCCAATGAGATCCATCCTTTTGGTAGATAGAAATGGGATACAATTGTATCTTAAAATCTCTTCCTATGGCAGTGAACTTAACAGATGAAATAATCAAGTTGAGAAGTCCTACAGGCCTTTGGAGAAGTGTCAGGAAATTTGAAGAGATAATAGAATTAGATTTGTGAGTAGATCGACATTTAAAGATGTAATCCCAAATTCCTAGAGATGAAGACATTATGTAACTCACAGTGCACATATAGAACTAATGATGAATTATGATGATAATGGGCAAAAGTATTTAGTTGGATCTCTCTCTCTCTCTCTCTCCATACATATACATGTATATATATATATATATATATATATATATATATATATACATGTATATGTATATTGTGCATGTGGTTGGTTATACAATAAAGGGCAAGGGAATTAAGCTATTGTCTGGTTGGTCTCCCATAACACCTCATCAAAGGGAGAGAGAGAGAGAGAGAGAATGGTTTTACATAGTAGCTGAAGATTTTAGGGTCACTTTTCATTAAGAGATCCAGACAAGGGTCATGAGTGAAAGGGACACAAATGAACCTTCTGAAAAGAAAGCAACTCAAGAATCATTTCTTTAGAGGAAAGAATGAATGTAAACTTCTTTATCATTCAAATGGAGACATAAAAACATAATAGAGCAGTTTGCACATTCAAGAGATGCAATATCATAAAATTAACAGTAAGGGAAAAGTTCAACCATTGTTCAATTATTTGTATAGGTGCCATGCTCTGGTCAATGATCAGTGGTCAATATGCCCAAACTAACGCAATTCAATTCCAAAGTACAATTCATTATAAACCACTTAAATTTAAAGCAGATTCAATTTCTCTTATCCCCTAGGGAACAGGACTCTACATGAGCTTGTTCCAAAACAGCCAATAATAAAACAGCACTATAATAGTTACTTTTATGTATGTATAACTTTCTAACACTGAAGTCATAATCAGGAAGAAATCTGTCACTATAATTCAGCCTCTCATCATTCTGTTGCTTTTTACTATTTTAAACCATATTTAACATCTCCATTGAAATAAGTTTTTTTTACAATGTTGTACCCTCAAGAATTCTAAAAATAAATAAATCAGTTTTATTCTATGTCAATGAGAGTTTGATCCCAGCACATATTGATTATATTTCTATAACAGGACACACAAACATGTCATCAAATAAGGTTGTTTTGTCATCTGCAAAGGCTGAATAATATCTTTCAAGAAGAAATAACATTTCCTCACTTCCTACCCTTTCCTAATCACTCCAAAGCATACTTTCATCATTCTGGAAAAGTTATTTGATGATAAACGGCCAATAATTGCAAATCTAAGGATGAGGCTAAATTGACGAAAAGCACTGCCTGGTACTACACTCCTTTTCCAAGGCTATTTGCATAAGGAGGAGAGGGGGACATATGTGGCTCAGTGTGACAGAGAGGGAGCCTACAGTGAAGGAATTCAAATCTTCCAAGTGCTAAGACATTTACTAGCTATATGACCCTGGGTGCATCACTTCACCTCTGCCTTATTTTCCTTATCTGTAAAATGAAGATAGGAATAGTATCTACCTCCCTGGGTTGTTGCGAGGACCGAATGAGCTAATGATTATAAAGCACAGTGCCTGCACCGTGAGTGGTATATGAATAGTATTATCATTAATTATCTCCCCCTTCTGTTCCTTGACTTCCCTGCAAGCTCTTTGTAGGTAGGGATGAAGGCATATTTCATCTCTCCAACTCTTGTACCTAAAACAATGACTTGTACATTGGGATAGAAATAGGGATAGAGGTGGGGATAAGAAAAATTATGACTGAATCTGTGATTTCACTGATACTAAGAACACAAGAGGAAGCTCCTTGTACCAATGCAAACTGGTATTGTATCTGAATATGGAGTTTTAGAAAGTTTTCTAAAGCACTAGGAAGTTAATTCATTTGTCCAAGATCACGTAGCCCGTATATGACTGAGTCAGGGCTTGAACCTAGGACTTCTGGATGGTTCTCAAGTCACTATAATAATACAACTTCCTGACCATTCACATAAAGAGAATTTTGTATACACCTGCTTAAATAAATTTATTGTTGATGGTGACAGTGATAATGAAAATATTATCATTGCAATGTGTGGGGTTCAAATAATTTCTTTTGCTATTAAATCTATTATCTTAAAAATCCAGACAAAACTGTATGCCTTTTCATCAAATGTATGAGTATAGGTAAACCAAGAATATAATAAACTCTAGATTTCAAAGAGAAATCTGAGTATTTTCGTAAATCACTAAGTCACCTGGTTCCTAGTCAAGTACCTCGTATGAAGTGGATACTCACGTATTTGTTGACGGCTTAAGTAAAGCTTTTAGGATTATGCAGATCATTTCCATAATGGAAGAGTCAGTAGAGTGGAAAACTGTGTTTCTCTCATTTTGTAAAAGACAAGATATGACTGACTCTATGTTACCAGGCAAGAACTGAACTGACAAAATCATCATTAATCTAGTCTCGCTTTCATCCTTAACCTGTAGTTTCTCCAAAGAAGAAACAAAGTTATTTTAATCCTGGTAGAAATACTATTGAATAAACTTTGTGATGATGATTTTTGTCAAACCTTTCAAAGTTTTAATCAGAACAACATTTGATATGTAATGTGCTAAAGGCATGTGTAGGGAACTTTTTCTCCTTAAAATTTCAAAAATTAAATAAATATCTAAACTATTTTATACAAGTTTAATATTTAAGAAAGCAGTACCATTTTCCACCTAGAAGCCCATTTGCCAAGTAAATTTTTAAATTTGCAAACTGAAAGAGTATTTCACCACAAACACATGTACTTGTGAGGAATTAGACCTTGATGATGTGTTTTCTGCTTTGTTTTGCTTTATTGAACAAATTAATTAGCTAAAAACCTAAGATTTTAATGCTTCAGGTATTTAACTAATTCAAATTTGATTTAAGTTCCTCTAAACTCAGATGCTTTCTAATTACTGTGCAAAGGCATTTCTATGTTCTTACTGAGCTCATGCTTTGAAGGAAGGCTAGATGACTTATATAAGTCTTTTCTTTTTCCTGTTTTGGGGGCTATATGACACAGGCTTCACAAATAGGAGCATGTTGGTTTGCCTAAGAAAAGATAAGCAACAGCAACATGGCAAAAGATGAGGAGGCCAAAAGCTTGACATTTAATATAACAGCCCAAAGCTATAGAAGCTTCTGGAATGTATTTAGGAGTAAGGATTAAAGGGGAAAAACATTATGGGACGTTTCTATTTTCTGCTAATTTGGGTTCATTCAATTTACTTTAGCAATATCAAATTATTTCTGCACAATGTACTGGAGGAAGTTTCAGAGAAAGTATGAAGAAACATGTAATA
>CM053769.1:376320546-376354679 GCA_028658325.1 Potorous gilbertii | reverse complement strand
TGTAACTACAGAATTTATGAATATACCTATGAAATAATATTTATCCAAAAGGAGACAGACCTAAATAATTGCTGAAATTCTAATTATTCATGGCTAAGATCAACCAATACAATAAAAATGAAAATACAACTTAAATTACTTATTGAATATCATGTCAATTGAACTACCAAAGGGTTAATTTATGAATTTAGAAAAAGAATTAAAAGTTCTTCCAGGAGATGGTTCATGTCATAATTTTGTTTTATCTTTTGCATGTAATTGTTTATTACATGCAAATAACTAAGAGGTAAATTTGGAGAAGCATAATCACCTGTTGTGAATCAGGGATCATTTTTAAGTCAAAAGTATCAGTAATAGCCATAAATTCCAGGCACAGAGCACAAGCAGTGAGAATGCCTGAACTCTGGAGATAGAGTATTTTGCGTGAAGAAGAACAAGGAAGTCAGTTTCACTGGAATGAAGATGTAGGGAGGAGTAAGGTATAAGAAGAGTAAATACGTAAAGGGAAACAGATTGTGAAGGGCTTTGAATGACAGAAGATTTTATTTATGATCCTAGAAGTGATAGGAAGCCACAGGGTTTTACTGAATAGGAGAGTAACATGGTCAGATCTCCACATTAGGAAGATTAATTTGACAGCTATGTGGAGAACAGACTGGAGTGAGAACTTGAGTTGGAGAAACCAAATGACAGGTGTTAGTACAGGTGTGTTGATGATGTCCCACACCAAGCTGGTAGCAGTATCAGAGCAGAGAAGGAGGCATATTGGCAGGAGGTTTCTGAAATAAAATAAGTATTTTCATAACATAGTAGAATAAAAAAAATGATTACACATGAAACTGAAAATCTGTTATGTACAACTTGCTATTCCTTTAAAATATAAAGTTATCATGTAAATTTCTTTTATGTCTTTTTCTCCCTCCTCTTCACCTTCCCCCTAAAGATGGCTACCATTAGACACAAATATGTACGTGTAGTGTATTTTTAAAATGATTCTATGCATTCTTCTGTTTATCAGTTTTTCTTTGAATTCAGATAGCATCTTCTTTCCTAGGTCCTTTGTAGTTATTTTGGGTATTTATAATAGTCAAAATGACTTACTCTCTCAAAATTGTTCTTAAAACAATATTACAGTTATTGTATACAACATTCTCTTGGTTTTGTTCATCTTTTCTTCTTTATTTTGTGCAAGTCTATCCATATTTTTCTAAAATCAATAGGCTTAGCATTTCTTATATTATGGTGGTATTCTATCACGCTTCTATATATACCACAACATGTTCAGCCATTTCCCAAATGACAGGAATTCAGTTTTCAAATGGGGAATATGAAAACAGTCATGACTTGTTCAAGATCACTCAAATTTTTGGAATTATTGTTTAGATTCAACAGACATTCTCACTCTAATAATCAGAGCATCATTGAATAAAATAACTGTCATTCCATTCATCAAGAAAACATGTTTAGGAAAAAATATAAGATACCTCATTGGGAGAGAATATTTAATGATAAATTGTGTTCTACTCAAATCCTTTCTTATAGTCAATAATTGATAAACAATTAGGAATCTAGTATTTTCTGTATCTTTCAGTCTGTTTTGTGACTTTTAAACAATTTTGCTAGTTTTTAACAAAACAAGGCAAAGATAAGAATTAGTCACTTTACATTTGTGGAAAAGATGGAAAGGTATGTACCAGACAGTAGAATAATAATAAGAATTTAGAATTATTTGGATGGCTAAACCCAAGATAGTTATTGGACTTGGAGAAACCACATTACAGATGTGAGCCCTAAGGTTCAACTGTGTTTTTCTTTTACATTTTATATTTATTTTAAAATGGAATTAGCCATCACTAAGAGCTTATGTATGTATGTATACACACACACACACACACATACACACAGATGTATATACTTGGAGAGAGAAAGAGAGAGAGTCAGTCATGACAATTTTCTTTTCTTTTTTAAGACTAGGCTCTTTATATCTCCAGGCTAGAAGTACATCAGTTGCTTACAAGCCCAACTCCATTCTGATTGACACAGAAACTTTGGCCTACCCTTTTCTGATATGGGTCAATTAACTCCTCCTTAGATATTGTTTGCTCCTCATTCTTGGGGGCTTATCATATTGGTGCTGGGCTTAGCTTAGACTGTTGATAAGCTTTTAGTCTTAATGTAGCTTAAAACTCATGAACTTAAGTGATCTACCAGCCTCCTCAGTAGCAGAGAGTACAGATATATGTCACCATGTACAGCTTGGTAATGACAAATCAACTTCATTTTTAAAATAAGTTTCTGTAATGGTAAGTCAGGAGAAGATGCACATATAAGTATGTATTCCAGTAAATACAAAGATTGTAATAGAAAAATAAAAAGGGTATTATATATGTATATATATAGATATGTTATACACACAACACATGTACTTACATGCTACATTAAGAGGCACTTTCACTAAAATTGACCAGATATTAATGCAAAAAACTTCACAAGCAAATGCAGAAAAGCAGAAATATTCAATGTATTCTTTTTGGACTACAATACAATACAACTATATTCAATAAAGGGTAGAAAATAGATTAAAATCAACTAGAAACTAAATAATCCCATAGAATGAGTGGATCAAAGAATAAATCATACAAACAATAAGTAATTCCATTAAAGAAAATAACAGCAATGAAACAACATATAAAAATGTATGAGATGCAGTCAAAGTAGAATTTGAGGGAAAATATATGTCTCTAAATGCTCACATAGGTAAAATGGAGAAAGAGCAGTTCAATTAATTGGATGTGCAACTAAAAAAATTCTACAAAAAGAAATCCTCTGTTAAATACCAAATTAGAAATCCTGAAAATCAAAGAGGAGATTGGTACAACTGAAATTAAGAAAACCATTACACTAATAAATAAAATGAAAAGTTAGGTTTATTTTAAAAAACCAATAGAATAAACCATTGGTTAATTTAATATTTTAAAAAGAAGGAAACCAAATTATCTGCATCAAAAATGAAAAAGATGAAATCAGTACCAATGAAAAGAAATTAAAGCAATTATTAGGAGCTATTTTGCCCAGTTATATATTTATAGACATAAGAATTTAATGAAATGAATGTTTACAAAAATATAAGTTGTTTACACCAACAGAAAGAGAAAACAAAATACTTAAATAACTCTCTTAGAAAGAGAAATTGAACAAACCATAAACGAGTTCCTAAGAAAATATCCCCAGGACCAGATGGATCCATAAGTGAATTCTACGAAACATTTAAAGAACAATTAATTTCAATACTAAATAAACTATTTAGAAAAATAGGCAAAGAAGGAGTCCAACCAAACTATTTTTATGACACAAATATGATGCTGATACATAAACTAGAAAAAACAAAAACAGAAAAAGAAAACTATAGAACAATTTCCCTAATACCAATGCAACACTCATTCTTAATAAAACATTAAAAAACATAGAAAAAAATGAAGCTTTCCTTAAAATAGTGACCAGCATATATATACGTAATATATATATGTATATATGTGTGTGTGCGTGCATGTGTGTATATACATATATATGTATGTGTGTGTGTATACACAAAACCATCAGCAACCATTATCTGTAATGAGGATAATCTAAAAACCTTCTTAATAATATCAGAGGTGAAATTATTATTCAATATTGTTCTAGAAATGTTAGTTATAGCACTAAGAGAAGAAAAAGAAATTAAAGGAATTAGAATAAGCAATGATGAGACAAAACTTTCATTCTTTGAAGATGATATGATTGTATGCTCAACTTGGAAAATCCTAGAGAATCATCTAAAAAAATACTTGAAACAATGAACAACTTCAGCAAAGTTGCAGGATATAAAATAAACCCACAGAAATATTCCCTGTTTATATATACTGCCAACCATTCCTAAGCTCAAGGGATAAAAGGAGAAATTCCATTTAAAATAACTGTAGGCAACATACAATATTTGGGAGTCTGCTTGCCAAGACAAATGCAGGAATTATATAACACAATCACAAAATTCTTTTCACATGAATCAAGGAAGAGCTAAATAATTAGAGGAATATTCATTATTCATAGGTAGGGTCGATATAATAAAAATGACAACTCTATCTAAATTAATTTACTTAATCAGTGAAATCCCAAACTACTGAAAACTTAGAAAGCTAGAAAAAATAATAACAAAATTCGTTTGGAAGAATAAAAGGTCAAGAATATCAAAGAAATCAATAAAAAATAATACAAGATCTCAAACTGTTGTAACAAAAATAAAACAAATACAATAATCAAAGTAATCTAGTATGGATTAATAAACAGAACAGTGCAATAGATTAGGTATACAATCAGTTCAGTTTTTCATATTCGTGAGCTCATTTGAAATTTTATTGGCAAAGATACTGGAGTGCTGTATCACCAAGGCAATATTCATAGCACTGATACAACCATGAATATGCCATGTAGTTCTGAATCTCAAAGTCTAACAGACTCTCCATATAAAAGGCAGACTCAAAACATTTATTCAGACCTCAGAAAGCTGAATCCTAATGCCAGCAAGCCAAATCCATCATAATAACCAGGAAGTCGATACATATTACCAGGCCTTCCCACAAACAAACACCCTCAAAAAAAATGCCCTTCTCTCACCCACAGCCAGGTGCCTGCTTTCTCTGTCTTTTCCATATCTGAATGGTCTCTCTTCCTCTCTGCTTTGCTCTACCCCTTCCTACTCCATCCCTTGCTGTTCTATCCCCTCAGCAAGCTCCTCCTCTAACAGACTTGTGTGATTCAGGCTTCCCTGGGATTCAGGTAAGTCACATGAACCTCTTAATGGATGGGAAAGATCTTCCCATGTTGCAAAAATACATTAAAATACATTAACAATACAAGTGATTTACCTTTTCCTTCTCCAGCTCATTTTACAGATGAGGAGAAGCAAACAGGGTAAAGTGACTTGCCCAGGGTCACACAGCTAGTAAGATATGCCTATCAGGTTTACTGATTTCAAAAATGAGAAAAATACGGTTCATATATTGGAAGGCAGATTCAGGATTGAAAAAGAAATTTACAGGCTAGAATATTAGTCTTAATTTAATCAGATGAAATTTAATTAAAATAACGGAGAGTCTTACTTTTTTGTCCAAAAAATTAATTTCACTAGTACAAGATAGGACAGGCATGACTGCATCATGGATTAAGCTGGGGGTTGTTTTAGTAGACTGTGAACACAATTTGATTCACGGTGTGATATGGCAGCCAAGAAATCCAATCCTTTTTTTTTATTTATTTAAAAACTATCGAAAACCAAGAAGAGGTGAAAATACAAATGGTGCCTGAAATTTTGCCCTGATTTTTATTACAGCTGAAGTTTGGAATGATAGACTAGTGTCCACAAGAGGGCAATCAAGATAATGAAGATCCTTAATTACTGCCATATGAAGATCAATTGATCTTGAAAAGTGTTTAGTCTGAAGAAGACAAGGAATGGGGTGAATGGGATAGCTGTCTTCAGCTATTCAAGGACTACTGTGTTGGATAGATATTAAACTTGTTCTACTTGACAAAAGAAGGAAGAACTATGACCAAAGGATGTTGTAGTCACAGATTTAGATCTGTAAGTAGCCCTAAATACTAGCTACTCCAATCTCTTCATTATATAGGCAAGAATAGTAGATAGGATGTTAATCTTGGAATGAGAAATACCTGAGTACAAATCTTTCCTCAGACATCTTGTAGTCACATGACCCTAGGCAAATAAACTCATCTCTCCCAGCTTCAGTTTCATTGTACATAAAATAAAGATAATAGGAGCAACCAATCTTCCAGGAGTGCTGGGTGATCAGATAAAAAAAAAATTTTTAATTACATTATAACTCTTAACCCATTATATATTTTTACTACAGAAGAGAAAACTGAAGCTCAAAATAAATTAAGTGACTTGCCCAAAATCATCCAGGAAGTTGGTAAATCAGAATTTGAACACAGGTCTTCCCAGCTACAAATAATATACTCTATCTAATATGCCACACATTTATCATCTCTTTCTTCCACTGCTGATTGAACAAAAATCAAAACGAAGAAAAACCAAAAATAAAGAACAAAACACATGCAACAAATTTGCCTAGTCCAGGAAAACAAATTCTCATATAGGTCATCAACAAAATGTCATGTCTCTTGGATTTTAAGATCATCAAGTCTCTGGCTTTGATTAGGTGGCTTGATTTATCTTCATTCTTTTGGACTTGACATTTATTATTTCAATTGCCAGAGTTCTAAAGTATCTCAAAGTAGTTTTTCTCTGTAGTGTTGCTGTCATTTGGTAAATTGTTTCCTTCATTCTGCTCACTTCATTTTGCATTAGATCAAGGAGGTCTTGTCAGTTTCCAAAGTTTTCATCTTCAAAAAAAATATTTATATAATGGCATGAGACCTGTGTTTAGTCTATGAGCTATGGGCCCTTTACACTGCTTCATCCTGATACGCATTTTCCCACTTTTTTTCATACTCTACTGTGCCCATCTTTGTCTTGAAATCACCAAATAGTAAGTATACTGAATTGTTTTGTAGGATCTTGTCTAGTTCTTCCTCCAAAAAGTTTTTTATTTGCTCATCATATGCATAAGTTGTTGATTCATTCTCTGCAACTGTATTATTGGGAGTGGATTTGATGATGCTTATTATAAACACTTTATGGCAAAATGATCAAATGTGTTATGAAATGATACTTGCTGCCCTTTGCTGCAAAATAAAACCAAAGCCAATTCATTAACATTCTTCCAGAAGGATAAACTGTTAAACGTGCTTCCATGTAGTTTCAATCTCTTATCCCCCTATAAATTGTAGTTCAAATATATTTCTAATTTTAAAAATGTCCATTTTCCAATGGCAAGTAAGTTCTAATTAGGGCAAAATATTAGATTTAAATAAACCATGGGCCGTTAAATTAGAAATGTCAACATAATAGTAATAAATAAATTGGATTTTTAGGGGGGAAGTCAATGAATGATATCCTGATGCCAGTACTTATTTCTACCATTCTTTGATAGTTTCTTTACTTACTGTCCTGTATAGTGAGTTTTGACTTTCAGAAAGATAACCTGAGAACCCTGAATGATTCTCAAACATTATTGTCCTTAAATATTAATTTAGGTTTCCTAGACTAGTGTTATTGAGAAACAGGAAATGAAATTCTGGAATTTTAGAAAAGTTTTCAATTCAAAAGTTTAAAACACAAATTTTTTGAGCAACTTTCAATGATCCACAATAGTCCATTCCAGAGCATTGTAAAGAAACTTCTCATTGTAAACCTGATATATGGAAGGGTTTTTGTGATTGATAGTGAAAAATTATCTTTTCAGAACTTTCAAGTTCCTGCCTACAACTCAATTATATTAGTTTACTGATGATGTCATTTGAAGGAGTCTCTCCCAGCCACCCCATCCTCTTTCCTTCCTATGTATATATGTGTGTGTGTGTGTGTGTGTGTGTGTGTGTGTGTGTGTGTGTGTGTGTTTTAATACTAGTTGTCAGCATTCAATAACATCTCATATAACCATTCTGGGCGCCTGAGTTTGGAATCTAAATATAATTAGTATTCCCTTATGGCCATAGCATTGATGGATTTCTCACATTACCATTTTACTTCCATTTGTATCATCAATAATTTCATTTGATATTTTGAGGCATACTATATATTTAAGATTGATTGATTTCAGATGGTGTTAAAAGGGATGTTCAGTTAAAAGACCTTTAGTAATTCAAGCTCTCAACATTTTCCTATCAGTCACTTGATTTCTAAAGTGAAATGCTTGCTTGTCTGGGTTACTTTTGAAATCTCTATTTCATTCACTTGATGGGTGCAGCACGTAAAGGGCTATTAAGTGGGGGAAGAATCTTTAGGAGGATTTTTTTTTTTTACAAAGCCAAGAAATTACTTGAGAAGTTCCTAAGTCCATTAATGTTTTTACTTAGTCATTCATACTTGTCAATTCTTGAACATCAAGAATATATGACCTCCTGTGTTTCTAGTATATCTATATTGGGTATTAGGATGCTGATAAGCACATAGACATATATTAGATTTGAGCAGTTCACTAGAATAGATGAAATATTTGAATATTAAAGACTTGTATCTTAATGTTACGGTAGCCTATACCTTTATTGAGAGTTTTGAATATTTTGCATTGTATACTAAAGAGTAAATAGTGTAAGAAAAGAAACATAACATGGTGGATAGTGAGTTTAGGTTTTTAGGATGTTTTGCAAAAACTTTTTCATTTAGTGATCTGGATATTATGAACATAAACAGAATTGTTTTTATTGATACAAAGTTTTGCTAAATAAATGTATCATTTCAATAACATTATAGTAAGAATGTATAACTTTCTTTAAATATTATATAATGGTTAAATTCATTCAAAAGGCACCTGTATGCATATAAAAATTAACAGATTAATTATCAATGCTTTTGTTTGTTTCAGTAGAATCTCTACTAAATGATATGTTGTTAATCATTAGTCTGTTAACATACATACTTGGAAGTAATACAACTGAATTTCTTCTTAAAGATTTGCATAATTTGGATGTTTCACTAATTGAGAATAGCCTTTCAAAATGACTGATGGTTTATCATGCAGTGTTTTCATTGCCCCAATTCAATAGTATTATTACCTCATCCAAGTGAGCAAGAATTGGGAAAACAAATGAGTCAGAGATTTATAGGACTCTTTATGTAAAATACATCACCTTTCGACCACAAGGACATTCTAAGGCCCTGGTAATAAATAAGAAACAAAAAAGTTCTTTTGTTCCTGCACAGTGTTCTCCTACTCCCTTGGTCTCAACAATAAAGAAGCTATTGCAGGTGTGGACAATTTCATAACTATATTAAGGTCTTTTTATTTTCCCCTTTTCCCCATTTCCCAATTCTGAATGTTTTCAGAATGAAGAAGAGTTTTTGATTCTGGAATTGGCTGGCATTGCAAAGTTGGGAATTTTTTAGACCAAATTAAATCAAAGTCATTATCATTTTGTATTTTAGTCCCCAGTCATTGTTTCCTCAATTGTGTGAATTCTTTCAGGTTCTAAAGAAAGGACACCAGGAAACTGAGATCTTGAAATTCCAATTATTTTCCTCATTGTATTATTATTCTGGTAATGGTTTCTTTTTAAAAAAAAAATAGCAAGACAAGCTCACAGGGCCAGAGATTATTAGAGGTGGAAGGACTTTTAGAAATATAGTCCAATACTCTTATTTGTACAAATGAAAAAAATGAGATTGAGAGAGAAGTTATTTGCCCAAATTCACAAATAGACTTTGAGACACAGGTGGGATTTCAATCAAATAATTCAAACTTTTAAGTCAATTGTTCTTACAGATTAAATGTGTGTGTATATTTTTATGGAATAGAAACCAGTACAAATCACTGATCCATTTCACTTTTCAGGGTGAGTGACCAAAAGTTCATTACCATTGCTTTCGATTCTAACCTTGGGTAAAAGGTTATCAGCACATATCTATCTCAACCATTCTTTCAGAATTAAGGATAAAAAAAAAAATTCCTTTTTGTCACTGACTAGATTTTGAATCTGACCTGCTATCTGAAATGTGCTCCCCTCTTCACTGCTGAATTCATTTTCATAGCTTCAAATTCACACCTCCTGGAATTATTCCGAGATTAACAATCTCTGTTAATGGCTACTTTCTGCATTCTTGTTTTTAATTTCAACGGTTACATTTGCTGTTTATTCAAAAAAAAAGTGTCTAACACTTTATGGACAAAGCACTTTATTAGTTTACTGAAATTCAAAGATAAATATGAAACAGAAGTTGCCTTCAAGGAATTTTCATTTAAATCAAGTAAGCATCTACACAAAAAAATACAAATAGTAAGTTGTATGCATATGTATCACATGATTATAACATGCTACAAAATCACATGAAGTCACTTCAAACTGGGTAATTAAGAAAAATTTCCCTCAGGAGGGACACTTTGAACTAGGTCTGGAAGGAAAGGTAGTATGCCACAGGTGAGAATATGATTCTTAGAATCTCAGGGTACTCAGAAGGGCATTCTGGCATGATAGAATTACATGAGCAAAAGTACAGGGATAGAAAGCAAATGAAAACATGCCTGAAGGACACAAGTTGAGATGCAATTTTTCTTGATTCTCAATTGTTTTCAAATTGTTCCATGTGTCTAAGTTTGGGGTCTCTGAAAAATACGAAGCATATCATATAGAGGCAGGAGGGCATTTTGTACTTTTTAAATACCCCACCTTCCTTATGTACAGAATGCAAGTATGCTTGGCAGGGTAGTCTGGGCTTGGGGTGGTGTTCTTTTTGCTTGGTTTTCTGATGATTGCATTACAGAACCAAAAAAACCTCCTTTCAGTCCAAACTGGTACCAGCCTAGTTAGACAAGAGACAGAAGAAGTATAATTTGAATAACCAAATTGCAAAGCAATCTGTCTGTGGTGATTCCTGGAGAGTGACTTATTGATGTTGCCTCTCACTAGCTGGTTTGCTTGTAGCTCATTCTGCTACTATGTATCAGGCTTCTACACTAGTCATGATTTGGTAAAATGCCAATCTTTCTCTCTGGAAAAAGTTTGGTTGTGTAAAAGGGAGAGGGAACAAGCAATACATGAATAGACACCTCCACTCCCCCCCAACCCCCATTCCAATATTCATTATAGATATAAAAATATAGGAACGTATGGATCGTGGACTATATGCTTCAAACAAAACTTCAATGATCCTTTATTTCTTGGACAGGGGTGGTTCTTCCCCTGATGCAGATAGCAATTCCTTTATATTTTTTTATAGAGTTAAATGCATTGCTCTGGCTTAAAAAGAATTCATCACTTGGTGGTGAGACATCCTAATAAACCTTTCTGATTACAGCTAATAGGTAATATACCTGTGGTTTTGCTAGGACTAATATTGAAAGATTTTCCAGCTTGGTAACACCTGCCAGAGTGTAACCTTCAGAAAGACCCCAGGGTCACTTTCTCTTTACAGTAACACATCTGGAGAAGGACTTTAGTGGAAGCCTACATTTATATTAAAGAATTATCATAGATGGATCTTTAGAGGTAGGGAAGAAGCATATTGCAGATCCATAGTCTGATATCATCAAAGGTATAGAAATGCAAGTATCAGCCTACCTTTTTCTTATTTATGATTATCTAGTCTTTGAATTTCATTGCTTTTAAATTTGTAAACAAATTTTCTCACCTTCTGCCCATCTTTCCCATCCTAAGAGCCCAGATTCCTACTCCCTCTCTTCTTCCTTTTCAGCATTTACACTGCCCTGGTGTGACTCACTGACCAAACAGAGTGAGAGATGAAGTGAAAGGGGACAATGGTAGGAGGGAAGTGGGTCATGAGTGTAGCTGAGATTTAGGAAGTCCTCAGGAAGGACTACTGCCCAGCCCAATTTCAACAGATGACACTGCATGCCTTCTTCCTGCACCTTCCATCCAACTGGGGTCCCAAGTTCATTAACAAACCACTTGCCCACTGGCCCATATAAAGTCTGGCCTCTCTCAACCCACACTCCATAACTAGAGAGCCCTTTTTTTCGGGGGGTGGGGCAGTATGAGAGGGGGAGACCAACAGGAGCAGAAAGGGAAAAGTCAGATGCCAGATAACTGTGTCTGGTGGCAGATAGTGAGCTGAATGCATGGCTGAAGAGCTGGCTTCGTTCACCAAGCTCTTGGCTGGGCCGGGGTACTGCCCAAAAGCAGACAGGAAGGGGAAAGTTCCCAAAGGAAACCTTAGGAGAGTCACTTTGGTTTTCATGGCCAAGGAGAAACACTCAACACGATGCTTTTGTCCATTCTTGGGGCCATGAGCCACCTCCCACCTCCCACCACATCTGTGTGTTTGTGACCCTCCTCCTAGTGCAAATGAAGGATATATTTTATTATTTGAAGAATTAAAATAGCTCTCCCTCCCAGGTATCCAGGAACTTCAGACGACCGTGGGAGCAGAGCCAACCCCAGCCCCTGGGGCAGTGAGCAACTGGAGTCCATGAGGGACCTTCGAGGAGGAAGAGAAGGGGTGATAATCATGGTGAAGGAAGAGGAGACATTAGCTGTCAAAGGAGTCCCCCTCCTTATTCTTCTCCCCCCTCCCCCCCCCCCCGCTCCCATTTTTGCCCGCCTCCTTTGCCCTTCTTTCTGATCATCTCTTTGTATCTTGCCTCTGAGGGTCTCAGTGCCATCCAGCAAACCCCCGGTTTTTTGGCCACGGGGGACCTACAGCTAATCCTTGCCTGCCACCTCCTGCAGACTACTTTGCATTTGGAAGGGGGAGAAGGGGGTTCGGGTCCCGAGAGAGGGGAAGGGGTTCAGAATGAATCTGGGAACCAACCAGGATGACAAGGAGGGGAAGGAAACGAGGGATGTGTGCGCGCGCGGGGGTGCGTGTGTGCGCGCGCGTGTGTATGTCTAGGACAAGTCCAGCTGAAGAACTTGCCTCCCAAACCTCCACTATTCTTCCCTCTCATCCCACCCATCCCTGCCCCCTTTAACGTTTAAATCTCCCTCCCCCGTAGTCCCTTTATATAGCTACCCACTCTCCCACCGCCCACCCAGGTGACTGCCATTCTCGCCCTAGCTAGTCCCACCGATGTATATACTTAAAGGCAAAATTAGTTAGAAATCCGTGCGAAAACGCAGTGGCTTTTTTAAATTGCTTCTCCCTTTTCTGTATTTCCCTGCTATAAATAACCCCGAAAAGCCGTCCCGGCGCGTCACACGGTGTGAAGCCAGGACCCCAAAGCTCCGGTTTCTAAGGATATGAGGGAAAAGAAATAGAAAGAAATGTTCTGCTAGAAAGAAGGAGAAAGGGAAATCGATCCTCACCCCTGCTCCTAGAAACTATCGTTTGTCCCCCCTCTTCTTTTTGCAGGAGAAATCTAGCCGGTTTCCCAGCGTCCGCCCTCCTCGCTTCCTCCCTTCCCCTTTTCTACTCCCTTCTTTCCTCCCTCCCTCCTCTCTCCTCCTCCCTTATCCCATAACCTAGGTATCCCTCACTCGCCAGGTAGGAGATGATGCTGTTTCCAGAAGAAAAAAAAAAAGTTGAAACTCCCTTCCCGCCCTCCTGCAACATCCTCCCCCTCCCTGCTCTGTCAAGCCATATGTAGGCACTGCACCCCCTGGCTCATAGATTCCCCTGCCCTCTCTTTTCACTCTCCCCACAACAGCTCCTCTGTTCCTAATCCTGTTCTGCACATTAAAAAAGGAAAGAAAGAAACAAAGAAAGAAAGAAAGAAAAAGAAAAACCCACAGGCTCATAGGCAAACTGAAAAACTGCCTTATCCCGTAACTCCCGAAACTCACCAGACGTTGTAGTTTATATTACCCTAATCCGAGGTCAACAATCAAAATTTACTCTTGATGCTCCAGTGGTGTGACTTTTTTTTAAAAAAAAAATAATACATTTCCTTCTTCCCCTTTAATTCTTTTTTTTAACAAGGAAATTTGCTCTATCTCCAGCAGCCACCGCTGCTCCTTTGATGTTTTGGTACGCCGTGCGCATGCGCCTCACATTAGAATTACTGCACTGGCCAGAATAAGTTGGATCTCTTCTCTTCAGTGAAACCCTAAATCATATCAAAAGCTAAAGGGATGTGGAGAGTCCGGAAAAAGGGTTACTTTGGGATTTGGACATTCCTTTTAATAATAGCTGTGGTCTGTGCACAGAGGTAAGTGATCCCTTTCTTTTCTTCCCTCTTCACTTTGAATCACTGACTATGCCAGTTAATAGGAAATGTGTAGTGTGGATCTGATCTTGAGAAACCTGTGCATGGTGGCTTATCTATTTCCTTTTATTGTTATTTTTTTAGTGCCAATGACCCTAGCAATATGTCCCTGGTTAAAGAGACGGTGGATAGACTGCTGAAAGGCTATGACATTCGTCTGAGGCCAGATTTTGGAGGTAATTCAGTTGTCTTGAAAATAAGATATTTTAGTTGCTATTCTCAAGCTCTTTCTGCAGTTTTGATTTTTCTTCTCTCTTTTGCTCTCAATATCGCTATTTTGTTTTGTTATTATTTTTGGTTGATTGTGTTCTCTGTGTCACTATATTTTCAGTCTGGTCTAAAGTTCCTTAATTTTCTTAGCACAGGACAGTCTTGCTGTGATCCTTGAATACTACTGAATTTTTGTAACTGGTCACTTGATTTTTTTTCTCCCTTATCTGATCTCATGTTCTGATGTTTATTGGCAATTTTAACATATAAGTCTTTTAAGTTTGTTTTGTTTGGGTCCAAAGTATAAATATATCCCCGGATACAGTAAGCATTTTTTGAGGGCAAGATGTGCTGACAAATGATTAGAAGATGTTATTTAACCCCCTATGCCTGCCTACTTTTGAAGAGTTTTACTTGCCAGTTTCTTTAAGCATTGCTCATTCTATTTTTGTCCTTAAAGCCTAACTTACTCCTTTTAGTGTTCCCCCAACCTTTCTTCCTATCCCAGTGAGTAGCCCCTTCCCCCAAAAAAACCCAAACCAAAACAAAAACCTTCTGTAGCCATCATCTTAGTGCCTAAAGGAAAGGCGCAAATTCAGCATTGCTTCTGATTTGTATGGGACAGAAACAGTTAAAGCATGCTTGGAGGGGGAGAGGGGAGAGAGGGAAAGAAAGAGGAGGAGGAAGGAGTGGTGGTGATGGTGATATTCAAGGCAATATATAAACCAACCAGTTAAGGCAGCTTGTATCTGTGTGTATTCATATCCTGGTGTGACCACACGTGTAGACATATCTGGAACCTGTCACCCATTCCTAACACGTGTGTGCAGGTTATATAAAGAATTCCTAGAGGGAAGCCCCCAAGGCTCAGGCAACTGAAGAATCTTCACTGTTGCAAATTAACATGGAGGACTCAGGGATAGAGATTTGGGGGTTGGGAAGGGAAAAGAGGAAGAGGATTGTGCTGAGACCATGGAGAGAAGAGATAACTTCCTAAGAATGAATTAAGTTCTTAGAGATCACAATGCTTGCCATCTCCTTGGTTTTTCAGGTCCTCCTGTGGCTGTGGGTATGAATATAGACATAGCCAGCATAGATATGGTATCAGAAGTCAATATGGTGAGTATTTAGTTTTGTGTGTCTTCTTTCTCCCTCCGGAAGCCTCCGATGTTACTGATTATCTGGGGGTGGGGATGGGAGTGGGGTGCGCTCTGGGAGAAGCAAGGGGGAAGTCAGATTTCTCCTCCGAACCCTCTGTGCAGAAGATGAAAACTCCCTGGTAAAAGAGTCAGCTCTCTTTCACCAAATCTCCCTCCCCCCTTCCTGGATGAAGCTTCCTTTAAAGCTGTACCAGACAATTGTTATAAAGGACAGTGAAAACACACATGCAGAAAACATATGCACAGCCACCCATACAAAATGCATATGTTATTCTCCAATGACTTGACTACTTGGTGTTCGGGGGGGAAGATGTTCTCAACGTCTCTCTTGGCATTGGGGAGGGGGAGGATAGCATATAACAAAAATAAACCCCAACCAAACTGTGCAGCAAACCTTTGAATTCCTCGGAATTCTAATGCTCTTAGGACACAGGAATGCCTCTTGGTACCATTTCCTCACACTTTGATTTCCTGTTATACCTGCTCTGTTTCTTCCATACACACCCCACCCCCACAGTCATCAAGCCTGAGTATCCTAGTGTCACAGGCAAGCACTGAACTATATGACTTCTCCATTTATTTCTGCATCATGACTCACCTCCAAAGCTTGTAGATTTATTGAGTGTCGTACTATTTAGTAGATACCCCTTCAGACATACAGGAAGCTCCATTGAAAGCCTTGGTATTCTGGACCCAAGGAACCCTGTTGGGGTTTTTTGCTTCATGCAAGAGTGCCCCCTGCTGTCCACGATGGAACACTGCTGCCATGTATTATAAATAACATTGTCCCAGATCTAAGATGCAGGGGGGAGGTGGGGGGAGGGAGGGGAAGGTTTTGTTTCTTCTTGTGGTTCTTCACTCTGGAAAGTTACAGGTATTTCAGCTATGGAAGCCACATTTAATTGCTGGATAGTTGAATTAGTCCTATTCCCAAAAGCCCACCTAACAGTTGAGTCTTATGAGATAGTAGTATTTGGTGGGCAGAATAGAGGTGTATGATCCTTGTTTCCAAATTGGTTTAACCACATAAATAGCAAGAAGGCTTGGGATGCTTAGATAATTAATTTAATAATATTGACCAGTTGAGCCAAAGGCTGGCATCAGGCAATCTTCTACCCCTAAGAAAATAACAGCCACAAAACAGCTGGCACTTACATAGGATTTTATGGTTTGCAAAGTATTTTATCACATATTGTATAATTTAAAAGACCTATGTTCTTGTGAACTCAAAATACAATTACCTCTTACCCAAGCAAGGAAGTAGGAAATTGGGGGTTGGGGGGCAGCAGGAAACAGTCAGAATTTATCTTACATACTGTATTACAATTATAAGTGATACTGATAAGCAAAGTACTTTCTGAATCATGAAGGAAAAATGAAATGATAATTACAGTTGTTAAGATGTGTAGTTAATTGTACGTTAATTCTATTAAAATTGGTTGGTAATCCTTATATACCATCAACTAAACAGACCATTTGCTTGAACATAATACCGAGTTCCTCAGACATTCTGGAATTTGCTGAATGTGGGCAGAAGTCACATTTCCTAAGGGAACCAAATTCATTTCCTATGAGAATACTTTAGTTTTAAAAAAAAATTACACTTTAGATTTCACTGCACAAATCAAAACTTTTCTAGTGTGGGTGTTCCCTCAAGCTGAACCACTTTAAGTCATAAACTATTAGGTGATCAGAGGGAAGTGAAATGAGAATTTTAGATATTTGCTTACATATTTGTATGTACATTTACATGCATACATGTATATGTACACATATATGACATATAGTATATGTACACACATATGTTTGTGCACACAGAGATAGGCTGAAGCCACAACAGTATTTTGGAACTTCTTAAAGTTTAAGACGTCCTTTTCAATTTTCCCTGCCCCTTATAACAACTTAGAAAAACCCAGATAGATCACTGGATGATTTCATCATGGAACTAAAATTTAAGACTACAAAGGAGTATTAGTAAACTAAATTGAGGTCACAATAAGGGATTATAATAGAACCTCAAAGAAAAATGCATTGACTTTAATTTGATATAAAGTATGCAAATTTTAATTTATTTCACTTCACTTCATATTCATCTATCTGGTGAATTGGTGGTGGCCACGATACAGAGTTATTCTAGTCAAAATTTACAGTCAGCTAAGGTGAGGTGTCATTTCTTGACCTAAATACTGTAGCAGAAAAATCATGGGGTTTTAAAGGTGTGAGAATGAATATCATCTTGTAAATGGGACAATATTTATTATTTTAAAAAGTGTTAGGCTAGTGATTTTCCTTGTTTTGAGGTTAACATTAGACTTTTGTCAAGTAGAAATTAGCATTTAATTTTGTTTGGTAATACTTGTGGCCAAAAATTGACAGCTACATTCAAAGATTACCTTTGGTGGTTGTTGTTTAGTTGTGTCTGACTCTTTGTGACCCCATCTGGGGTTTTCTTGGCAAAGATACTAGAATGGGTCACCATATTCTTCTCCAGCTTGTTTTATAGATGAGGAAACCAAGGCAAACAGGGTTAAGTGACTTGCATAGGTGTCTGAGGACAGTTTTGAACTCAGGAAGGTGACTCTTCTTGATTCCAGGCCTACCTCTTTGTCTACTAACTGAGCAACTTTAGAATGTTTCTTAATTATAAAACAATATAATAATCATCTCTCTCATCTTGTTCTGATAAGAGGAGCCTTTGGAATGAGATGAGAGTATTTTTCTTGAATTGGGAAAATATTTGTGATATTCTTTTCTGAATCTAAAGTGTCTGTATCACATTATTTGATTATTTCTCAAAGAATGGCATATTAGTTCTTCAAGAAAGCTCTTCCAAAAAGAACTGGGATACACTGTCCTTTCAAGGCTATAACTTTTGTTTACTGCACCTGTCTCCTTTGTATTGTCTTAAATGTCAGCAATTGAAAATCATGAATATTAAATAATTTTAATTTTCCTTGAATCATCTGTTTGGAAAAAAAAGGAAGTTATGTGTCATAAAATGTGATAGAAAGGGCCCTGGATTAGGATATTAGAGACCTGGTTTCTACATCTGGGTTTACCTATAGCTCATCGTATATAACTTTGGGCAAGTCGGGTTTCCCATCTGGCCCTCAGTTTCCTCATCTATAGTGTTGGATAAAATGCCCTTAGTCATTCCTCAGATTAAACATTCTATAGTTCTAAAGTGGTGGTTATCTATTGACCAGCAATTATCTTTGGTTTTAGTATTACAGAAATCCCTATCTTTCTTGGAAACTGTGAGTAAACTTAACAGAAGGAGCCACATTTTTAAATGACTGATAGCTAAAGGTGCTCACTTTGGAAGGTGCTTATGCTCTTAGTGTGATGTGTTTTAGCCAAGTGGCAGTCTAATGGAGGTTTTTTTTGAAGGGGATTGTGCTAGTCTCAATATATTCCTGTGTCAACACTTGGCTTTGAAGTAAGACAATTTTTTAGATAGGCTTGGTTAAATTAGAAGTATTCATTTTGGTGGACTCCTTTGAGGAAAAGTTCATTTTCCCCCCACAATTGGCTAGATGATTTAGGGACAGAAGTGACATCTATTTTGCATCTTTGAGTGATTTAAAGTTGATTCTTCACTATCCTAAAACAAACAACAAAACTTCCAAACAAAAACAGTTTTCACTTTTAAGGAAAGATTTTTTAATAAAGAGCAAAACAAATAACCATTTTTACAGAGTTAAGAGAAAAGAAAAAAATAATTTGCTTAACTTCTGGGAAAGAAAGAGAAACAACTGGCCTTCATCCTGTGTGATATTGTTAAAGAGAATGCATGTATCTATTGATTGTTTCTCAGCTATAATATACCTAATATTGTTCATAGGGGATGAATATGTATGTATGAACAGTGAATTTTAATATATGTCAGTTTAGAGAGGTCAGATCGACTTAGCCAACAATGTCAGTCAGAATCAAGAAGTGAGATGGCAGAATTCCAGTGCAGGTATTGTACATACCCATTTTCTTGTCCTCCTTCAGGCAAGTATTTGTAAGAAAGGCTGAACAGAGACTACTGGCATTCTAAGGAAAATTATGAGATAGAAAGTTTCATTTTTTAGAAAATTACATAAGGGTTCATTAGACACTTTGTGATGTTGGTAAATACCTGTATAGTCCTAATTTGTTTTTGTTATACAATCTACCTATAGGGTATTTTACTATGAATTAGAGGAACAAAGAAAGGTCCCTCTGCCTTTAATATTATTACCATGTGTTGTAGTATTAGTAGTATTAGCAGGAGTAGTAGTAGTAGTAGTAGTAGCAGTCTGACCAAAGGTCTGGGTTTTCATAGACTTTCAGATTGGAAAAAGTTGCAGGCCATCTAGCCCAACCCATACATGAACAAAAATCCTTTCTACAACGTTCCCAATAAGTAGTCATCCAATTTTGCATTGAAGAGTTTTAGGTAATGGAGGCACAGTGGGTAGAGTCTTAAATTTGGAATGTGGAAAGCCTTAATTCCAATCTTGCCTTAGACACTTACTAACTGTGTGAACCTGGGCAAGTCTCTTAGCCTCTATCTTCCTTAGTTTCCTCATTTATATAATAGGTTTAGTAACAATACCTACCTACCTCCCAGGGTTTTTATGAATAACAAATGAGATAATATTTGTATAGCACTTCAGAAACTTTAAGTACTATATAAATACTGGCTATTTATTACTATTAGTGTTATTAATTATCCACACCAACTTGCTCAGGTTTGTTTGAAATGCAAACCAGATTAAAAGAGAGATGCTAAAGTTTCAAAAGATGTAACAAAGCTGCAAAACTAGGGAAAGGTAACTGGGGCTTTATATTAGGATTCTGAATTTTAGAGGCTGCTTGCTGATAGCACTTCTACCTCTTTAGTAAGTAGAAATAGTTACACTTAGCACCAAGTTAACATGAGTATTTAGTTAAAATAGAAAATTACTTGGTGGCACACTTCCTCTTGTATCCAGGTGATCTCAACTCTGGCCTGAATCCTTTCTGTTCCTTCCCCATGTCGTTAGTACCCTCTTCTGTCCCTGGGTCTTTGCCCATTAAGGGTTTTCAGCATTCCATTATATTTGTTTCGCTCCAGCAGGGCAGTTTGAGGGCTCTGGCCTCTTTCTCTTTCCATGGAGATGTGTTTCAAGGTACAAGGTCTCTTCTACTATTCCCTGCTTAACTGATATTAGTTTTTTAAGTAATTTGAGGAAACTTTGCTTGCTCCAGGTATTAGAATTCCTACTCTGCAAATCAGAGTTATGATGGCAAAATGAGTTTTGTTGTAAATAATACTTAAGAATCAAAACAGTAATTTTCTCTTCTTTTTCTCCTCCTAGAAGAGATGCTTAAAATTAACCTTGGAATTCTTAATAATGGTGTTAGACATGTCAGAAATCCAAGCTACCACCAAAAATGAAAAATGTTTTTCCAGCACATACACACACACACACAAATATACACACATATACACACATACATACATTAAACACTAGCATCATTGTAGAGGAGTTTGGAAGAGCTTCGTTCCATAATAACTTACTTCCAAGTATCAAAATACTTCAAAAACAATCATCCCTATTAGTACTTCCTCTTTCACTATTGTAACAGCTTTCATCTTTTGGATCACCAAAACTGAAAGGTTCATTGTTTCGTGGTTAACTTTTTCCTTATCATCTTTGCTGACCAAAAGTCCTTTTACTAAAAGCTTAGTTTTAAGTGTTCCTTCCTGCTGAATGAAACATCCTCTGATTTGTTTTTCTAATCTGATATCATCTCAATCCTTATCCTTCCTGTTCTCTTACATTATATGACACTTTTATCAATGCTCCTCTCCTTTCTCTTTTGGTGATGATGCTCTTTCTTTTTTCTTCACTTACCTGTCTGTTCACTCTTCAGTCTCCTTTGATGGATCACCATCCATATACCAGCCCCTCTCGCGGTTACTCTCGCGGTGATACCATCAATCTTCATGGGGATAATTATCATTTCTATGCATATAACTCTTAGATATGTATATCTAGGAGGACTCCAGGATTTCCTACAGCCATCTAAAAGTTATTATGTATCAAAGATAACTTGTTTTTGGACTCCAGGATTTCCTACAGACATCTAAGAGTTATTATGTATCAAAGATAACTTGTTTTTCCCCCACCTAGAACATACCCCTCTTCCAGATCCACCATTTCTTTCAAGGGCATCACGGTCCTTCTGATTACTTAGGTCACAACCTCAACATCTGCCTTAGCTGCTCTCTCTTCTATCCAATCAGTTGCCACATTTTGTCAAATCTTTCTTTATATCTCTTGTATTCATACCCTTTTCTCTATTTATATACCACCACCCAGTAATTCTGACTGTTATAAGTACCTTCTGTCTCTAATCCATATGCATTCAAACTGCAAAAATAATTTTCCTGAAGCACAAGTCTGACATATTACTCTTTTGTTCGATAAAGTCCAGTGTCTTCTTATTACCTGTAGCATCAATCTCTGACATTCATTTAAAATTCTTCATTATTCATCTTTCATTTAAAGTCCTTCTACTTTACCTTTTAAAGTACACATTGAGTATCTCATACACATTTACATAGACATTATCCAATCAAACCAAACCAGCCTTCGGTCATATTGATCCTCACACATGATCCTCCATCTCTGTCCTTTTGCATAATCTGTCCATTCCTGTAATATACTTCCTCCTTGCATTCGCCTATCTGAATTTCTAATTTCTTTCAAAGCTCAGATCAAAAACAACCTTCTATATGAAGTCTTTGATCCTATGATTCTGTGGGTTTCAATTATCCTGTTCTTTGGACATACTTTAGTAGGTATATGTGTGTGTGTATACATAAATACATACATACACACATACGTACATATGTGTGTGTTCATTCAAAAATGGGAGCAAGGATAAAGAAGCCTTGTCAAACAAATTTCCAATATCCAGGTTGGTGCTTTATATTCATCCCTGAAGCCTTCCCTTGAGCATTCTAGCCTGTGCATCTATAAACATCCACTCGTACATATGTCTGTCAGCTGCTCTTTATTTCTGCTCAAGCTCCACCTTCTCTATAAAACCTTCCTTAATTTTCCATTTAACAGTGATATTGCTCACTTTCATCTTAATTCCTGTAAAACTTATCTTCCCAAATTCTAGTTTGACACATCACATAACATAGTAGAAATATGTTGTGTCTGAAATCATATAACCTAGGTTTGACTCCTATCTCTCCTACTTACTACCTTGTGACTTTAAAGCAATTAACTCTATGTCTCAGTTTCTTGTAAATTGAAAGGGTGGGACTAAATGACTTTTGATGTCCCTCTGAGTCCTAAATCCATGGTCTTATGATTTTGTCTCAGTCATATTCTGACTTGAGTTGCTAGATTTTATTTTTAGGCATGAATCTTCACTCTACAGAGATAATAAAATTCTTCAGAGGGAAGGCAAGTTTCTTATATACTTCTTCATATTTCTCTACCTCACCAATACCTTGTACCTGGTGAGGACTTAAAAAAAATCACTTTTAGTTGATCAGTAACAATATTAGAGTCAAGTGGCACAAGAAATTTGCTTATTTTAATATATCTGTGTGCCAAAGATGATGTATATGTATAGACTCTGATTTACAGACAATTCTTTTTTCAGTTCCCTCATGGGTTTCATTGGCTGTCAATGAAACTATTCTAACTATTATTATGCTAGTTCTTTTTGCCCTTGACTTTTTTCTCTTTACTCTTTTACTCTTATCAAACATTATTTGTTTTGGGGGGGGGCAAATATAGGTTTTTTTAATTATATAAATTCATTTTTGTTTATATAGTTTTCTTATCAGATTACAAAATTAGAACTGTTTAAAAATGTTGCAAGATAGTAAAGGAACTATAAAGACCACTGAAAAAGAGTTTTGGTCAGAAAGACTTTTTCAATCCTCCCTCCAAAGTTCTTTATTGCTTGTAGGATAAAATAATAAAAAGTGAATTGCTCAGCTTGCCCTTTGAAGCATTTCCTATTCTAGCTTGTTTGATATTAGAGTAGAGAGAGCAGAAGAGGAAAGAGGGAAGAGAGAGAGAGAGAAAGAGAGAGAGAGAGAAGAGAGAGAGAATTTAAGTGCTATGGACAATTCATTTTGCCTCATGCAATAAGTATATATTCAGAATATATGAATCTGCTATTCACTTAGTTATTCTCAGTTTCACTGTGCCTTTCATAATGTCAGCATCTCTATTATTTATTGTGTTCCTTTAATCTCCTCTTCTACAAGGTATTCATTCTACTTAGAATAGTAGACTTAACGAGGGGAACAACTTTATTTGGCATTGGTTAACCAGAATGCTCTTGCTATATTAACTACTTTTTGTCCTCCTCTGTGTCCTACTTTATGGTAAAGCAGGAAAAAGAAAAGTTATATATTGGAATGATCACCCTCTAGTAAGATTACACTTATTGGTAAGGTCCTTTGTAGCATATTATCTAATTTATCTTCATTTTTTTCTAGTGTCTAGGTTTTTGTTTATTTTTATATATTTGAGTAGAAGTTCTTGTTTTCTATCTCTTTCTATTTTTTAGCTTAGATGAGTACTGTGAAAAGTAAATTTTACATTTTTTGCAAAATTTACCATGTGTTATCCATATTCTTTTAAAGAGACTCTACTATGATGGCAAGCAAAATGGAATCTTTTGCTGTTTTTGTTTTCATATAATCAAATACCTCTGACTGAATCTTGTTTTTATCAACCAGGAGTCTTTACTAGGAGTAAAGTATAGAAACAAGAGTTTCTTTAACTAGAAATAGTATATGTATTGTTAATGTGATTAATGATCTTCCCCACCCATTAATGGGCCTGTCCATTAAGGGGAGTTTGATTAAGGAAAATTTGTAGGAAGGCCCATTATGAAGCACTGGTTGTCAAAGGTTGTGATGCCTGCTGGCTCTAAAACAGATATAAATACTCTGAGAGTGAGGTTTTACTTTGGGGCTAACTAGAAGTGTATGTTTGGTCAGACAAGGACTCTGGGAAGCCACTATGGATGATACATGGTAAATTTTGCAAAAAATGTAAAAAAAAACTGTTTAGCTTTCAAAAGTTTGTTTTCTTCTTCACAAGCTGGTCCTAACTTGTATTTCCAACCTTATTATACCTTCACACATTCTACTGTATAGGCAATTCATTATCCTTGCTATCTATTCTTCCTTATACTGTATGTTCTTCCATAACTAGGATATACTCTTGTCTCACCTTCATCTTTTAGATTCTTTTCTTATTATATATGTATAATCTCTTTTTTGTTTCTAGAACTAGATAGCAAGATAATCAAGAGTGGGATTTGATCTTTCTATTTCTTTGAGTCACCCATGATAAATATATATATGTAAAAAATATATAATATACTTACAATTTAAAATATTCATAGTTTTTGGAAATGTATGACTGGAGCTCAAGAGAGAGACTCAGGCTAGAAATACAAATTTGGTGGCCATCTATATAGAAACATAATTTCAGAGAATATAGGCAGAAAAGAGGAAAACCATGGATATAGTCTTGGGATGTTAGGAAAAAATGATGGCTCAAGTAAAGGAGAATAAGAATGAGTTATCAAACAGGAGGAGCACCATGGAAAAGTTGTGTCATAAAGATATGAAATTCTCTCTCTTTAGGAGAAAGAGATATCAAGGAGGATGAGGTTTGAGAAAAGATTTTTAGATTTTAAAATTGATAGTTTATTAATAACTTTGAAAATAACTGTCTCAGTTGAGATATGTGCTTGGAAGCCACATTCCCAAGGATTGAGCTATAAATGAGAAGAGTTGAAGTAGAGACAATGGATATGATAGCTAATTAAATGCTTGAGCATTTGATAGTGGTATATCAAAGAATAGCATGAAAGGTTAGTAGAGTCTAAAGAGGAAGATTCCTTCCCAGGATGAGTGAAATGGGAATTTGTAGGTAGTAGGATATAAACCAGTGTATAGGGGAAGAAAAAAGATTAGAGAGAGGAAAGGATATATTGGGGACAATCTAAGAAACAAACAGTAAGAACAAATACACACCCATAGCAACATGGCTCTATAAATGGTTAGACTTGCTTAAAATTTTGAAGACTAATTTGGCATAGAAATTCTTGGTTTGAGAGAGTCATTGCTAGTTGATTTGGCATGTAATATTGGAATTAAAGGTTTAGAAAAGGCAAAGTATAGACCTTGTACACCTAATATTTGTCCTTTAAAATGTGATCTTTATGATGATTTACTTACGGTCTGTAGTTGTTCATTTCTTGTTATAAGTGCACAAATTATCTTCATCCTCAGATCTAATGGGAATATATTATAACTTTAGTCAAGCATTTCATCTGAGTCTCCATTGAATTCTATGTAATTTCTGGAAGTATAGAAAATGCAAAATACAATATGTAAAACTAATTCAGCATGATATTAATCACACACGGCCTTGGCCTTTGCTCCAGCTTCCTGCCTACAGTAAAGAATGGCTAACACTGCTCAGGCATGATAGTTTAGTTAATAATTTAGTTTTTCTGTGTCTCTTTTGCATGGATGGATCTGGTTAGGAGATCGCTTTACAGAGATAAATTGTGTGAATGAATAAATTAATTCAACTGTTTGTTGGAAGGCCACAGGATATGGAATAAGGTCCATTTGAGGTGACATTGTGAAAAAGACATCAGATGTATGTAGAATCTTGAGAATGTATTTTCATAACTTCCCTTCCTGGGACTCTTCACTGGACAAATTGTAAGGTTCAAGGCATGTTCTTTGTATTTCTTTCCTTCTTCTATCAAAATTCTTATTCTATTTATTGGAAATTATAAGAGTGAAAAACTATACATGAATGAAATACTGTCAATTTTTTAGAACAAAGGACTGAATTCAATTAAACACTATTTGGTAAATAGCTTTATTTGTATGGAATACATTATATATATGTACATATGCTTACATGTATATGTATGCATATATATACATATATACATGTACATATACCTCATATACCTGTCTATATGCATATATACACATCTACAGTATCTGTATATATGCACATACATACAGTTAGAGAAAGAGAGAGATTGTGTGTGCGTAAGTCATAACATTTCATCCCAAAATCACATTTTTTTGTATATGTTTAAGATATTGTAATCAATACATAATTTGAAAAAATACTTTGAGATAATGCCTTATCTACTAACTGCAGAAATACAAATTCTTTCATTTATGTACAACATTGGAAACTTTATGTAAAATATGTTAAACATAAGAAAGAAATAGATTTCTATGACTGTTATGTTCATATTTGTATTAAATAGTTTGGTTTTGTATTTATCATATTGATACTTAATAGTATTCTTTTAGTTGAGTCTGTTCAATTATAAATCTTTTTCTTCAGCACTTTACAATTTGTCCATAACTGCCACTTGTGCACAAAACTTGATTGAAAAGAGGTCTCAACTCAGATTTAAATTTTTGTTTATTAAAAAAAAATTATCAAACAGCTCTACTATCAGGAACAAACTGACTGAGGAAGTGATGATATTTTTAAGGCAATTTTTTTATCCATGTTTTGCTCATTTCTATGATCTTTATTTAAGAAAGTAGGTATTCTAGAAGAAAGAAAACAGTAGACCAAATGGTAGGTCTGGAGTCGGAGACACCTGGTTTCAAATCCTATTTCTGACATATGTTATATATTTTATACTGTGGCCAAGTCCTTTAGTTTTTCTGCTTCTTGGTTTCTTTATCTATAAAATAGACTTAATAATACCTCTACTACTTATCTCACAAAGTTGTTGTGAAACTCAACAGAAATAATGTATAAAGTACTTTAGAGATTTTAAAGTGTTCATAACTGTCTTACAATAATTAATGATAATAAAAGATGTCTTCCAACTCTGAGTATGAATTTTTGAGTTCAAAATATGAGATAGATTTGGAGTTTTGTGCTATCCCAAACCTGCCATCCTTGTAGTGAAAGTTTCTATTTGCCTTGCAAAGAATAGAGTTTACCATGGGCACTAATAAAAGATAATTCCCTATAGTACATCATTCTCCATAAAAAGTCAAAATTAGTTATAGAATGACAAGGAGACATAATTTATACTCAGAGGTAATTGCTGTAATTCATGAATAAAGTACCTTTCTCTCATGAGGAGCAGGTATATGGAAAGGACAGTTACATTATGTGGTTTATTGTGTCTCCCCTAAATACACCTTAGGTATATCTGTGATTAAAATGACAAGCTATAGGTTTTTAAATGATGAAGCAGTTTGTTCATATGGAGGAATATCAGCTATCAAGGCAGTAATAATAGTTGGCTTTTTCTTTATTACGTACCGTGACCATCTCTCTATAGGAATGCCAGTTTTCATAGCTTGTGCCAGTTTTTGTTGCAGCTATAAAGTGCTTATTTTATTGTTGCATGAAATCTTTTATAGTACCTTGTAAAGGCTGTATTATTTACTTAGGAAGCAAAGAAATTATTGAGTCCTAAATAAAACACATATTTAGTTAGGTAGAAATGATTGGATTTTTAATTAGCACACTTGTGAAATTAAATGACCATTCTAATCTACATTTTACTACTCAAAAAAATGCAATAGATTAATGACATTATGATTTGAAAGAAGAGGTAGTAACTTAGATTACCACAATATATTACTCTATAAACGGAGAGAATTTAATGTCTATTATATAAATTTATACTTATATTTATGTTGAAAAGCATAGTTGAGAGTTAATAGATCCAGAAACTCTAAGAGAGTTGGTACAGTTTACTGTGCAGACATCTCTTGCATTAAGAACTCTGATATGGCATCTTATAAGGATTCTGGGGTGATTATGATTGGGGTATTAATCTATTTCTAGGATGCGAATTCCAGGATCATTTAAATATTCATTTGAATCAAATTACCATTTTTGTGTGGTAAACTTTTTCCCCCTAACAAGTATTGTGTATAAAAAACTGCAAGAAACCATCATTTAATACCTTTTCTCTCCCCTTGCACAAAGTGTGATCCTTGTATGCCTCATGAATTACTATGGCCTAAAAAAAAAAATCACCTGGTTGCATCCAGTCTTCTTTTGATACACTTCAGAACTTACTGGGGCTCATTCTGGGATGACTAGACATAGTCTGTTGTGTATTTCCTGTACTCAAAAATGGCAGCTTGTTCAAACCTGCCCATGATGACATTCTATTTGCATGACTTTCAAGAAACCAAAGTCCTCTGTATACCACAATGAGGCATTAAAGTAGGAATTAAAGTAGGACCTTCATGGAGACTAAGAGAAATCAATAAGGGATCATCTTTTTTTGTTTTAAAAATCTTTTTTTGTTTTAAAAATGTAATATTGGGAGTAAGCAGTAAATCACCTTAACTTTCCTATATTCACCTCCAAACAACCATAAAATAGTACCCCAAGACAATCCTGGTATAGCAGCACCAGCACAACATGGGGAGAAACAATCTTTGGGCCCAAGAAACTCAGAAGAACACCAGGAAAGGTCTGTCTCACTCTGGTAAAAAGGATAATGTAGTCCAGGAGAGAACATGTCCTAGAAAGCCATCAGCAAGCCCCTCCTCAACAAACCAGTGGAAGATCCTGAGCCCCAGTGCAGAAGAACTAGCAAAGGCCAATACCAGTGTAATACCCCGCCCCCCCCCAAACATGGGGCTTCAGCATAGCCAAGGGAAACTCCAGCTCTAAGAACTTCCATGTGCTTCAGTGTCACTCCAGGCAAAGAGGCAACCTCCAGCAGCCAGACCTCTATATGCTTCAACATCTCTCCAGGGAAATGCAGAAATACTCCCAAGAACCTCAGCACACCACAGGTACCACTTAACCCAGGCTCAGCACCAGGTAAGCTGCCAGAATCCAATGGCCTCCAGTAGCACCAACCACCCCCCATCCCATCCCCTCAATACAGCACCAAACACAAAGGTCCTCCAGGGGCCACGGGGAAACATCAGTGCAGCATCAAGTAAACAGTGAGGGACTACAGCCCTTGGCATAAGAAGTCTGAGACAGTGCCTCTTCCACTCTGGTAGAAGAGATCAAATTTAAAAGAAGTGAAAAAAAGATGAACAGAAAAAAGCCAACCAAAAGAGGAATCTGACCACAGAAAGCTATTATGGTGACAGAAAAGATCAAGACACAAACTCAGAAGATGATAACAATGTGAAAACATGTTGTATGGGCAAAACTCCAAAGAAAAATGGGAAGCAGTCTCAGGCCCATAAAGAACTCATGGAAGAGCTGAAAAAGGAGCTTAAAAATCATAGGAGAAGTAGAAAAATAAATGAGGGTGATGCAGGAGAATTATGAGAAACAGTCGACAGCTTGGAAAAAGGAAACAACTGTTTAAAAAGCAGAACTGGTGAAATGGAAAAGGAACTACAAAAATCCACTGAAGAAAATAACTCCTTAAAATGCACAATTGGCCAAATAGAAAAGAAAGTGCAAAAGTGAATTGAGGAAAACAACTTCTTAAAATTTAAAATTGAGCAAGTGGAAGCTAATGACTCTATGAGAGATAAAGAATCAATCAAACAAATTCAAAAGAATGAAAAAATAGAAAAAGAAATATAAATTACCTCATGGCAAAAACAACTGACCTGAGAAATAAATACAGGAGATATAATATCAGAATCATTGGACCACCTGAAAGCCATAGTAAAAAAGAGGACCTGGACAGCATCTTCAGAAAATTATCAAGGAAAACTGCCCTGATTATGCTGGAACAAGAGGGCAAAATAGGCATTGAAAGAATCTACCAATCACCTCAGGAAAAAGATCCCAAAATAAAAACTCCAAGGAACATTATATCCAAATTTCAGAACTATGAAATCAAGGAAAAAATACTGTGAATGGTCAGAAAGAAACAATTTATCAGGGAGCCAAAAATCGGGATTACATGGCACTTAGCAACTGCAACATTAAGATCAGAAGTCATGGAACATGATATTCCAGAAGGCAATGGAGCTAGAAATATAACTAAGAATCACTTACCTAGTGAAATTAAGTGTAATATATTAAGGGGAAAAATGGTTATTCAATGAAATAGAAGAATTTCATGCTTTTCTAAGAAGACTAGAATTTAATCAAAACTTTGATATCCAATAGCAAGACCCAAGAGAAGCATAAACAGATAAAAAGAGAAAAGAATACATAAGGGATACAATACAGTTAAACTATTTACATTCCTTCGTAGGAAGATGATACTTTTAATTCTTAAAAATTTGTATCATTAATAGTGCAAGTAGAAGGAATATACATAGACAGGCATAATGCCAATCATGGCAGCACACTTGAGGACTGCTGCTGTGAATAATTTTAAGGGTTTAATTGTATAGTATACTATGAACTCTTTATTAAGCAATAAACTAAAAATTGGTCAATTAAAAAAAGCATAATCTTCATAGCAACATCTTTAAGCAAAACTTATCATCTAATCCATACATATATATATATATATATATATATATGCATATATACATACTCATGTATATATAATGATATATATCTATATCTATATATTTCATAACACTAAGTATGTCATATAACACATAGCATATATCATTGCATCTCCAAAGTATGTCATATAACACATAGCATATATCATTGCATCCCCAGGCTAAGGTCTTCCCTAGCACAATGCTAAGGGGTAGAAGAAAATACCACACCATCCAACCCTAGATCACTGTAAGAACAATTTTCTTAATCAGTACATGGTGTCCAAGTAAAATCCTCTCTTATTGACTGGAGACTGACTTTCAAACCCCATAGATCCTCTTGTATGGGTCGGCTACTTCCAGTTCTTGCCTATATTTACACACAGGTAGCTCTCTGCTACTGCTCCTTGTCTCAGCCGACAGGGACTGTCCTGTTTCAAATTCTTCCTGTTTCTGCCTGACAGCAGGCTCCACGGGCTCCTGCTCACAGTTTCTGTTTCTAGGAAAACAAAGCTTAACAAGGCTATAACAACATTTTTACACATTACCAGCACCATCATCTCAATTCACTTTAACAGCTTTTAAAAGGGACTTTAAGCTAAGCCTCTTCCCATGGGTGGATCTCCACTCTTCAACCTCATTTACTCATAAAGGCTTCTCTCTGAGAAATTAACATAGGGCTTCTGTCTGAGAAATTAACCCAGATCAACAGAGAAAGTGCTGACATCACAAACATTCTTTCTCCCAAAAGCAAGTTCCCTTAGAGCCAGCTCACACTTGCTTCTCTTTCTCAGCTTTGCTTCTCTCTCCTCTCCCTCCAAGCAATACTATATATATATATATATATATATATATATATATATATATATATATATATATATATGTATGTATGTATGTATGTATGTATGTATGTATATAATGTTTCCAATCAAAGACTTGATTCAGTCGAAGTTTCTTGATTCAATCAAAGGTAAGACTGGTCAAAGGTACTTGATTGGCTAAATCTCAATCTAGAAAAACATCAAAAATTCCTATTTTGCTTGCTGTTGCATCAAGGTACAGGTATATGGTGAATTTCAGGGAATGACATAATAACATAAAAGGATGGATAAGAGGAGTACACTGAGTGCAGGGAGAAGTAGAAAAAGGTAAATTATTTCACATGAAAAGGCACAAAAGACCTATTGAGGGGAAGATGGGAGGATGGGCAATGGGCATTGCTTAAACCTTACTCACATCAATTTAGGCTCAAAGAAGGAATAAAATAAACAATCAAATATAGAAATCTATCTTACTGAACAGGAAAATAGGAGGGGAGGAAATTAAGTAATGGGGTGGAGGGATGACAGAAAGGAGGGCAGATTGGGGGAGGTGATAAAAGTAAATTGAGAAGAGAAAGGGGGAAAGGAGAAAGAGGACTAACAGGAAGAAAAATAGGATAGAGGAAAATGTACAGTTAGTAATCCTAAGTATGATTGTGAATGAGATGAATTCTTCCATAAAACAGAATCAGATAGCAGAATGGATCAAAAAGTAGAATCCTACAATATGTTGTTTAAAACACATGAATCAGAGAGATACAAACAGAGTAAAGGTAAAGAGCTGGAGCAGAATCTTTTGTGCTCTGCTGAAGTAATAAAAGCAAGGGGAGCAATCCAGATCTCAGTCAAAGTAAAATGAAAAATACACCTGATTAAAAGAGTTAAGGAAGGAGCCTACATCTTGCTCAAAGGTACCATAGATAATGAAGCAATATCAATACTAAACATATATACACCAAATGATATAGCATTCAAATACTTAAAGTAGAAGTTAAGTGAGTTGCATGTATTATGAAATATAAAATAGATAATTTTAATTATATTAAAATTAAAAAGTTTTTGAAAAACAAAACCAATGCAACCAAGATTAAAACAAAAAGCTGGGAAACAATCTTTATAGCAAGTGACTCTGATAAAGGTCTCATTTCTCAAGTATATAGAGAACTGAATCAAACTTAAAAGAATATAAGCCATTTCCCAGTTGATAAATGGTCAAAGAATATGAACAGGGAGTTTTCAGACAGAGAAATCAAAACTGTTTATAGGCATATGTGGAAGTTCTATAAATCACTTTTGATTAGAAAAGTGCAAATTAAAACAATTTTGAGATATCAATTCACACTTATCAAATTGGCTAACATGACCAAAAAGGAAAATAATAATGGTTGGAGAGGAAGTGGGAAAACTGGGGGACAAATGCAATGTTGGTGGAGTTGTGAACTCTAGTTTAGAGCAATTTAGAGCTATACACAAAGGGCAACCGAACTGTACATACCCTTTGATCCAACAACATCTACTGCTATCTGTATCACAAAGAAATCATAAAAAAGGAAAAATGACCTACATGTGCAAAAATACTTATAGCATCCCTTTTTATTTGGGAATATATTGGAAATTGAGGGGATTCCTATCAATTGGGGAATGGCTGAACAAGCTGTGGTGTATGAATGTAATGAAATACTGTTGTTCAATAAGAGATGATGAACAGGCAGATTTCAGAAAAAAAATCTGGAAAGATTTGGACAAACTGATGCAAAATGAAATGAACTGAACCAGGAAAACATTGTACACATTGTTTTGTGATGATCAACTATGAATGACTCAGTTCTTTCCCGCAATATAATGATACAAAGGACTGAGGAAGGAAATGCTATTCACGTCCAGATAAAGAACTGATGGACTCTGAATGCAGATCAAAGCATATTTTTTTCATTTATTTTATTCTTTTTTTGTGTTTTTTTCTTTTGATCTATTTCTTATTTCACTACTGTGACTAATATGAAAATATGTTTTACATGATAATACATGTATAATCTATATCAAATTGTCTACCATTTTCAGAAGAGGAAAGGGGATGGAATGAGGGAGAAAAAAAATGGAACCTAACATCTAATAAAAATGAACGTTAAAAATTTTTATGACATGTAATTGTGAAAAAATAAAATATCATTAAAATAGCATGTAATATTTATGATTGCTTGGTCAATTTTTAGTTGAAATAACTTTAAAATTATTCGTGTTGCTAAAACTGTAGATTTTTGCTGTTTGCTTTTAGATCTCCATAAGTTAAATGAATTTGCAGATGCCAATTTCCACCACAAAATAAATGTATAGAGTGGTTTAAATTTCTTTGATTTGTCCAAGAAATATAGAATATACATGGAGATAAGGCATTTAATAATTAGTCATGGAATCCATTAAAGTCTTGCTAGATCCAATTACTTTCTTGTTATTTTTAAATTAGATGGATCACTGGAACACATTTTTAAAAGTTTTTTTTAAAATGTATTTAGATACTAAACATTCTCCATTATCAAGTCAGATCAATCAAATGGAAGTTTGCTTAAGCAAACTTAATTGTCACTGCTGCTTTGACTGTTTTATTTTAGATGAAAGGGACATTATTCTGATTATTTCTTCATTTTAAGTATGTCAAATTGTGATTAGGAAACTTTTAAGAGAAGTCTCAATCCTGGAAACTTGAATGTTC
>CM053769.1:376288099-376320046 GCA_028658325.1 Potorous gilbertii | reverse complement strand
GGTTTTGGTTTGATCTTGCTTTGAACTGTTCTGACAGAATCACAAATTTTGTTTGTTTTTGTTATTGTTGTCACTATTTTTAATGAAATTATTGTTTCTATAAGTTGTTTTAATCTACTCGTAATTTATGATTAAATCATTCTTTAATTTTTAATCTTTTTTTCAGGAAGGGACCTTAATTTGAATATAATATTTCTTGATTTTTGTGATTAACGTTTTTGCTTTTGTTCATTTGTTTGTAAGTTTTTATGCCCTAAATGTATCTATTGGACCACTTGTACAAAGGTGGGATGCACAACTGAAAATATGATTTTCTAGCCTCATTCAACAACCATCAGAGTTCACCCACTTTCTATTCCCTTTCAATAATCAGTAGAGTTGCATCATATCTAACTTTTAATGAATTCTATTTGGGTTCTGAACTTCTTTCTTTAAACATATGTTAGATCTATCTAGGTTTACAAGGGGGACTGTGCTATTATTGATGTAAGCTGAAGTGCTTTAAGAGAGACATTTTCAAACATAATTAAGTTTTTATGAAAAGAAAATGCTTGTTTCTTTAAGCCTCATAACTTGTAACCACACACACACACACACACACACACACACACACACACACACACACAGGTTTGCCCTGCATTCTCTTTATTTTTTTTTCTTTTTAATGTAGATGTACTTATATCATACTGGAAACCAAGCATACTGACTTGGGCAGCAGTTGAGAGTGGATCTGGTTTATTTTTTTAAAACTTAAAATATTATAATTAATCTTTTGCCATTCTTCTTTCCCATTTTCTTCTCTTCTCCTTCTTTAGGATTGTTACTTCCCTTATGAAACCTGGTCAATTAAGAAAATAAAGTCCAAACTTAGCATATACAATGAGTAGTACAGAGGTGTCAGGCAGTATTACACAGAGTAAAGAGTCATATAACAAGTTCTTACTTGTGGTCTAAGAGAACAAATTCATGCTACATGAACTGGATTGCCATGGTGTGTTATATTAAAGAACTATGAATCTTAAATGGAAGTAAAAGGTATGTGGGTGTGGTAAGATTATATTTTCAAATTTTTTCTATGTATTGATGTGCTGATTTTTTCTTTTTCCTCTTTTTCTTTCCTTTAAATATTATTTGTTATAACAAATGACTTTCTGGGAAGGGTGGCAAGAAAGATAACTGAGGAATTTTAGTTTATAATTTTTATTTTATTTTATTTTGTTAATATCAATTAAATTTTATTTTTTTAAAAAAGAGTCCAATGTTTTAGTTAGAGTGTATTTTGGTGAAAAATAAAAGAAAAATCATAAAATATTCTCTCAAGAGAAACCATTGGGAAGAAAAGACATATATTTTGTATTTGCATTTTTTTTACAAGATTGCAGAGTTGGAATTTTAGAGAAATTTAGAGGCCATCTAATCCAATCTATATCTAAATAAGAACCAATTTTACATCAAGGCCAGGAAATGGCATTGCAGATTTTGTTTAAATACTTCTAACACAAGGCAACCTACATTTTTCACACAGTAGTCTGCTACAATTTGAGATAACTTGGTTAGGTGGTTTTTCTTTGCTGAAGCTCTCACCCACTGTCCTTCATTTTGCCATCTGTGGCCAGTATAAAAAAATCTACTAATTCTTCTATATGTTTTAATTCTATTTGAATATTTTGGTGAGAGTGATTATATACCCCTACTGTTTTCTCTGTGCCAACCCACTATTCTCTGTTCCACCAACTTACCCTCCTTTGATATCACCAATTCTCTGACCATCTTGGTTACCCTCATCTAGATCTTTAATCTACCATTGTTGATTCTGAGAAATGTACAAAATATTTAAAAGTTGATTCTGAGAAATGTACAAAATATTCTAGATATGATCTGATCAAGACACAGTCCAATGGTTTTTAAAAATCTTTCATGTTCAGGACTAAATGTCTCTATTAATGCAATCTAGAATTAACCATTACCTTCTCGGCTTCCATATCACACTATTGATTAGCTTGAATTTACATTGCTTTAAAACTCTTTTAATGATCTTTTTCAGCTGAGCTGTTGACCAGTAAAACTTTGTCTTCCTATGTGATAACTTGAGAGAACTGATTTTGCTAACCCAAGTTTGGATCTTTCTTTACTTGTCCCACTATTTAATTTCATCTTCGTAGGTTCATCTCATTAGCATAGATTGTAAAGATCTTTTCAGATCCCAATTGTCATCAGATATCAGTTAACCATCTCAGAATCATATTATCTGTAAATGTGATCAACATAACACCTATATATTGATCAAAATTACTAATAAAACATTAACACAAAGTCAAGGACAGATCCCTGGGTAATACCATGGAAAATCTAGGCATGAATTGGCATCATCATTAATGGCTCTTCCATTATATATTTATGCTTTCCTTAATATTCTATACCATTTTTATCTACTTCAGCTCATGAATTTCTTCACATGAATATATCTTCTTAAAATGCAACTCTACTTTTCTATTTTTACCATTTTTATTATTCTTGAGAAAGGCATAGTTTTCCATAACTATTTTCTACACAGGAGTTCTAGATTGCTGTGACACATTGATGCTTAAAATTTGTTCCCTTACATTAGGATTTCAAGTTTACTCTGGTTATTCCCATAGTTTGTGCATTTTATCTATTTTATTTTATTATTTATTTTGTATGCAGAATTTAAGATGACTGTTTTTCCCCCTTGGCATACTTCTTGGATATTATGTTTTATGAACCCTTGTTCTCTACTTCTAATTTTTCTGTGCTATATTTGGTAGAGTGGACTTTCTCCCTACTCCTCCATTTGTGATATAAGGCTTCCTTGATCAAATTTGCAAAACTGAAGAAAAGAAATATATATATATATATATAATATATTCATTCATATATAAATTTATGCTATATATAATCATATTTATAGATATACATATACATGTGTGTGTTTATCATATGTAGCTCATTCCAAACTAAGATTCTGTCACTCTTATAATTTAAACCATGCTCTTGAAAGAAGAATAAAAAACATTTTCAGACACTGTCTTAACTTCTAAATCACTTCCTAAATCTCAGTTTTTCTTCTGAATTGGCAGCTAGGTGGCATGGTGAATAGAGTGCTGGCCCTGGACTCATTAAGACCTGAGTTCAAATTTGACCTCAGACACCAATTCTATGACTCTGGGCAAGTGACTTAATCGCTGTTTGCCTCAGTTTTCCCATCTGAGGATGACAGGGATGATGGAGATAAGGGAGGTAATGGAGATAATGATAGAACTTTCCTCCCAGGGTTATGAGGAGACTCAAATGAGTTTATATTTGTAAAATATTTGGCACTGTGCCTGGCACATAGTAAGGAATATAAAAATTATTTTAATTATTAATTACCTACCTTTAATTTGTGGTGTTGATAGAAATACCACCCACCAATATAAGAATTTAGTTCATTTTCCAAGATAGTCTAATACTTTGCAGTGTTTTCTAGGTTGCTTCAAAATTGCCTAGATTGATTCTAGGAATTATAGATAATGGGGCTTGCTTTTGGTACAAGAAAATTGTTGAGGAAATCATTAGAGGATAAAATTATAAAGCAGTTTGATATAAAAAGGTCAAAACACCCTGGCTTTTGAAAGCCTACATTGTACCTCTTAAACCTTTTCTAATTTTGAGGAGAAAAGTTATCTTTTTGGATAAATAGAAGCCCAGAGAGATTAATTGATTTTGAAATGTCAAATTGTTTTCCAAACAGTTTTTCACTGCGGAAATTTGACTACTAGAAGAAACTTGGCTATTTCTGTTCAGATTGTAATGGGATATTTTAGGGGGAAAAAAGCTGATGTTTCCTATAGAGGATACTCCAGATCTGTCGTAATTTATTGTAAAGTATATTGAAAAATTGACATCCTGTCTTGCATCTAAGACAACTTTCCCTATTAATAGCACACTAATTCCATATCCCTTAACATGAATTAGTTGGAAATGAAAATAAAGGCACATTTAACCATATTTCAATTAACCAACATATTCAATAATTTACCCAAATCATACTCATCTATAAAATTGAGTTGGAGAGCAATATTTCTATTTAGAATAATGAGGTATTATTATAAATCCCTATATTCAAAATATAATTTTACCTTCAATTTTCTTTCCTCTAAGGCAGAGGTGGGGAACCTGTGGCCTTCAAGGTCACATGCTGCCCTCTAGGTCCTCAAGTGTGGTCCTTTGAATGAATCCAAACTTCACAGGACAAATCCTCCTAATGAGGGGATTTATTCTATAAAATTAAGACAGTCAAAAGGCATCATCCAAGGAGCTAGAAGGTGACATATGACCTTAAAGCCACAAGTTCCCCAACCCTACCAGAAATTATTATGATTTTCATTGGTTCTCTGTTACTTTCTGGAGGCACATGTCTCCCATTACTTCCAACATTTGGTAGACATTTAATCTTGGAGTGGATTAGAAATTGGTTGTTGAGTTTCTCTTCTAAGCACAAAAGGAATGTATTTAAAAGAAAAAAATAGAATTACTAATCCTGCTGCTCTAAATTTATGGCAACTTGTCAACTATGTATTTAAGAATATATTGAGGGACAACTAGATGGAGCAGTGAATAGTACACTGACCCTGGAGTCAGGAGGACCTGAGTTCAAATCTAGCTTCGGACACTTGACCCTTATTAGTTTTGTGACCTTGGGCAACTCACCTAACCCCAATTATCTTGCTTTCCCCCCACTAAAAAATAGAAGAATAGATTGAGATCCTCTGCTTCATCTGGCTAGTCTTTTCACTCTCTCATTTCCAACACCATTTTTGTCACCATCAATTACACATTAGCATTCCGCAAAGAATTGATTATGCAAATTAGTTCATGTAAAAACTTAAAATTGCAGGTAAGAGCCTTAGACATCACAGAAACCTTTTTTACAGATAAATTTATGAAGAATCTTGGATGGGAAGTGACTTACCAAAAGTCACAGGAAAAGTCAGAGATTGTGTTAAGATAGGAATCTGTTTGACCTGGCTATCATTCCAATATTGTTTCCAATAAACCAGTTTACCAATTCTAAATATTACTGGGTAAAAAACTGTAATTAACCAGATAAGCAATAGTAGTAATAACTCAAAAAAACTTTGAAGAAAAAATTTTGTAAAACATTAGAAAATTATATAAGAATGTATAAAGAACACTTGAAATGTTAAATATTTTTGTAAGCCTGAATGGACCCAAAACATGGACCAAAGCACGGCTTATGGGAAAGGGAGGAAAGGGAGCATTAAATTCTTCTCTACAAGAAAATGAACAAATACACACACCTATCTCTATAGAAAGAATGTCTATATAAAGAAAAAACAGCTAGGAAGTAGAGTGCTTAGAGTTCTGGGCCTGGAACCAGGAAGACCTGGGTCCAACTCTGACCTCAGACAATTTCTGGCTTGTGACCATGGGTAAGTTGCTAACATCTGTCTGCCTCAATTTCCTTAGCATATCTACACGCTTTCTTTTTTTGTAAACATTCAAGTTGTCTTTAGATTACGAGAAAGAGCAGGTAAAAGAAAGATTATGACCTGTCTGCTAAAACCTCAGAGAATTGAGCTTCAAAGAGATTAAGTGATTTGTCCATGTTTATACAACTGTAATGGTCATTTAAATGGGAAAGTCTTTCCCATTCATTTGTCCCCTCATATGATCTTCCTGGGTCACACAGAGGTCTGGCTCACATGGAGTCTTTGGTAAGAGGCGTTTGCTGAATGGGTGAAACCAGAGCTAGAGCAGAGCAGAGAGAAAATTTGGTCAGAGCAGTCAGAACTGAAGGAGGCAGGCAAGCCTGCAGCTGGGTAGCGTAAGTGAAAGAGCTTGTTTGTCATTTTGTTTAAGAAGGCCTGCTTGCATTTGTTGAATGGAGCTGGTTTGTGGGAAGCCTAGCAGGGAGAAGGTTTGGGGATGGTGTTGTTCTCTGCCTTGTTATTGTGTATAGATTTTTGTTACTAGGATGACTTTGGCTTTCTGATGTCTGAATAAATGTTTTGGTTCTGTCTTCCCTGTGGAGAATCTGTTGTATTTCGCGATTCAGAATTGCACCTGGGTATTCATGGCTGCTGTAGGTGCTGTGAATATTGCATTGGTGCTACAACATCTCATAAGTGTCATAGGTAGGATTTGAACTCTAGCTTATTAACTGTAAGTCCAGTGTTCTTTTCATTAGATCACAATGCTTCTAATTTAAGGTAAATAATTTATTGAAAGTATAAAATATAAAAAGATACTTAAATAAACTGGTAGATAACTTACAGAATTTACAGTGCAAATATTTTATGAAACCTGATGTTTCTTGTCCTTCAATTGACAGGACAAAAAAAACTTCTCTTAAGAAAACATTTGTTTTTGTTCAGTTGTTTCCAATTCTTTGCAACCCCATTTGAAGTTTTCTTGGCAAAGATACTGGATTGGTTTGCCATTTCCTTCTCTAGTTCATTTTACGGATTAGGAAACTGAGGAAAATAGGGTTAAGCGACTTTCCACAGATTGTAAGTGTCTTAGGTCAGATTTGCCAAATAGGTTTTTATGTTTCTCTGTATGAGTTTCAGGTTTCAAATGGAGCTTCAACATAGGATTATGGATTTCTAACTCAAAAGGACTTGAATACAATTTGTGCCAACTATGTCATTTTGGTAACCATGAGGCCCAATAGACATTAAGTAATAGCAAATTGAAGAATCTGACTACAAACTCAGGTCTTCTGTGTTCTGACAAACCAGATACAATATTCTTCCTACTAAACAATATTGTTTTTTTCTTCACTGTAGCTTTTTGAACATTTTATTTAATCTCAGAGATCTTCCTCGAATAAAATGGGTGATGTCTGCTAATAGTGACTATGGAGCAAAAATCATAAATTTTAGAGCCTTGCCAATTCCTTGGTGATAATTTAGATGTTTTCAATCTTTATTTTTTGAAATATTCCTTGTATTGAAATATAACTCAGTTATAAATCATAGCATCTAAGAAACATAATTTTGGAGATTGGTAAAGTAAGGTACAAATTGACTATCATCAATATAAATCTGAACCAAAATGTAGGAATACAAGATAATCTTGAATAATTGAATTTCTGGATAATTCCTAGTTACCTAAAAATCACAGTGTCATGTAAGGGATATAATTCTGGACATGGCTTCATGTGAACTCAAGGTCAAATCTTGTCTCTTAAATTTACTTGCTATGTGACCCTTGCCAAGTCAGAAAACTTTTCTAGGACTGACTTGAAGATATGTTTGCCTTGTCAAAGGGAGTTCTCATTCTCAGACTTGGAATTTCCTATTCTGGAAAAATCAGATATTCTTTGTGCATGTATATATTAAAGGCTAAAGAGAAACCTTTTTTTTTCAATTAAATGTCTCTAAAATATAACATAAAGTTTATTTTAATCCCTTATGTAATTATAGTCTAATGAACAGATGAAATCTGTAATGAAAATTTAATATCTTGCAGTGTCTCAGAATAATCAGTGCCAGAATCATTTCCAGCGATCATCACTATGATAGGAATATATAGGAAATTGGATTGGAAAAATACAAAGTTTAAACCATGCCCTTTGGAAGTTACTCTTTTGCTTTACTTTCTTATATCAAGTCATTTTGTTATCATTTTCTATTCTAAAATTGCAACTGAACAAATAACTAAATAAATGAATAGGTGAAAATGGGCAAACAAATAAATGTTTGTAATAAGTTAAATAAAAAAATATAAATTTCACCCAGCCATGCTTGGTTGCCTAAAAGATGGGTTTCCATTTATCAGTTATAGGATATTCTACTTTTTAATCTTATAAACAAATAAGATTATTTGTACAATGTTTATCTAGTCTCATTTATCCTACATTTATTCATATTTTGGCTGCTGTTCAACCCTGGAGGTTTATTTAATACAATTTTTTTACATTATGTACAACAAATATACAAATACATTATCTGAAATGCTACATAAATGCAAAACTTAATATAGAAACTTCTAGTATTGAATATATAGTACAAGTCAAGAAAGTAATTTATTTAGTATAAAATCACCTTTTTAGTTTCTTTAGGGTCATATTCTCCAAGGGCAAGCTGCTTTATGAGATAACACCTAGAAGCTGGCCCTTAACCAATTTCTAAAGGAGAAAAGCACAGGGGTGTATATGTGCACATATGTGAATATATGTGTATGTGTATGTATGTGTACATGTCAATTGTATAGACATCTAAATAGATATACATATATTTATACACAAAAGAATTGACATCATTGAGTATAGAGGTAAAATGAAAACTCTGTACTGCTTTCCAAAGCAATTTAACCCCAATAGATAAGGAGAGAAAATTCAAATAAGTAGACTACTCTAAGATCAGCTATAACTTGAGTTGCAATGGATATGAAATGAGTTGCATAACTTCATGTCTTCTTGTCTTAAATAGTCAAGCAAGTAAATCATCAGTGTCAGATATATCCAACTTTTCTGAGGTATAAGAAAAAAAATGCTGCATATTTTGGAAAGACAGTGTTCTGATATTCTTATCTCCTCCCTACCTGCTTTGATTTTGTTGATTGCCTGCTTTTATCAGGAGTTGATACCAATGAACTTTCTCTGAGGACTAGGAAAAAATGATAGTCTTTTATAGGATGCAATCTTCTGCCCATAACTTTCCTATAAACCAAATTTAGTCCAGAGAAGTGTTTTAATTTGTTTTCCAGAAGCCATCAAGGATTAGGGAATACTCAGTGCATCAGTCCTTTACTAGCTGGTGATGGGTTCCTTTTTTATTTCCTCTATTCTCTGTACAAGTGATATTATATTGAGTTTAATGGGATTTAAGTTATAGAGTAAAAAGTACAGCCTCATTTTATCAGGAAGACTTGAACCTGGAGCAGTTATCTCTATCTGTAAGAGTTGCCTGTTCTCTTTATAACTGGATGTTATTTTGCCCACCTTAGGGGCTATGACAACCTCTTCTTGTGAGGACTGAATGGTCTTTACTGAGGCCTGAGCCTTTGAGCCAGTCTAGCAGTGATTGTTATCACTTGACCATCAAACAATTCTCTATCCTTGGTACTGACACCACCTCAGTCTCATCTGAAATTTCAAAATTCACTTATAAATAACTTTTGAATAAGTGGATTTATTCACCAGGCATAGAATACATTTTCCCCCAAGTAGGAAATATTATCTTTCACAATCCAACATGCACCATGGTAGGTTTTATTGAATGAGGTTTTCTCTTTTATTCTTTTTTGGGGGGGATGGAATGGGGTTGGATTTGGAGCAGTATCACTTCCTTTATATCATTGTGTCTCCAGGGAGGGGGGTTGGAGATCCAGAACAACTAATAGAATTGGAGTTTTAAGTTATACTAGAGCTTCTGGAGTAGCTCAGTGCTAAAGAAGACCTAGACCCACTAAAAACTAGAACCAGAGTTAGAGATGAAACTGGATGCAGACCTGGAAGTACTGCTACTTCAAGGCCTAGAGTTCCATTTAATGGCTTCATCCCTGACCAAGGAGTCCTTCCTTTCTTGATTCTGCTCTGGGCCTTTTTCTCTTTAGAGTGGTCCTTTAACTTTTGTCATCAGTTTAAGCTTCATGTTTGATGGGAGAGGAAATCATAGTTTGGAATTTAAAAAAGATATTTTCTGGAGTCCCTAAAGAAAGCTCTTTTTCATCTCTGACAAATTCATTCTCCCTTATGAAGGTGTTTGAAGCAGTTCTGGGCATCCTATTATCTGAGCATGCACTTCTGACTCCTTGATTTTCAGAAAAAACAACATCTAATCAATGGCAATTTGCTCTATAGGGTAAAATATTTCAAGTTCCGTGGTTCCTCCTCTACATATTTCAGGTCTGGTACCTATTTGCCTATTTATTTGCTTTAAGATAGCTGAATATAATTGAAAATTTAAGGTGGTAACTTTTTGGGCATTGAGTGCTTTTTACAACAACATATAATTCTTCCATTAATCACGAGATTCTCTGCTGCCATCATGTTTGCTTGCTATAAATGTCACAGGTATTTCACCACAGATCTCTGAAAGATATGAGGTATTTGGAAATTACAGAATGATTACTAAGCTTTATAACACTGACACACATACTCTGATCAGAGAAAAACTAAAACTAGTGTGTGGACATCACAAGAAAGCAGTTGTTGGTCAATAGAAGAAAGAATTTTATAGTTGCCTAGCATTGAAACAGACTGCTTTCTAAAGTCTTTCTTTAGCCATTATCTCTGGAGGTATTCAAGTAGCTTCTGGATGATTATACATCAGAGAAACAATTGAAAGAATTCATACACAAGTTCAGACTGAGTGACCTCTACAATCCTTGTCTAGTTTTGAGAATTCTTTATTTGCATGGAAACCAAGCAAGCATGGTATCTTTGCATTAGTTTTCATTGTGTCTCATCAGAATAATTTGGAGCAAGGGATAATGAAGTGGGGCAGGAAGTCGTTTGGCAGAGGTGATGCTTTGGCCTGAGGAGTTTCTAAAAGGTGATGGTCAAAACAGAGTCAGGAACCAGAAGTGCGGTTAATTATCAGACATCAGGGAGTACCCTAGTATATCGCTACCAAAAGACAAGGCAAGCCAGGAAGTTAGAAACTAAGAAATCCATCAAGATACCAGTGACAAGAGGACCTTAAAATTGAGACCCACTTCTGTCTCTCATCTGCTTGCAATAAACAAAAACACATTTTGTCCAATTTTTGCTGAGGGAACATATGAGCCAACTATATTAAGAAAATACTAAATAGCTGAACTGCATTGTCCAGACAACTGTAGGGTCAGAGATTATGGCATATTCTCACATGATATTTTTCATACTTGGTTGTTGTCCATAACTGGGACCTTTAGCACTCTGAAAAGGTGGAAAGGTAGGCCCTTTTAGTTCCATAGAATCTATTTGTTATTTCTTTATTACTTTAAGACTAGAATTTGGAAAAATTTGCTTATTTACATGAAATTGGGACCAGGGAAGGTAAGTAATATGTACAACATCATATAGACATTTAGCAAAACTAGAAATAAAATTTAAATCTCCTGATCATCAGGCCAGTTCTCTTTTATTGCACTCTGTCTCTTTAGTTTGACAAGTTTCTAGATAATCTTTGTGGAAATCAAATCTGTTGTTAACTAATTTACAATTTGACTAAAATACTACTGGGGTATGCAGAAACAGTCTGTATTTATGTTTACAATGTCTGGGGAAACATATCCAATTTAACTTTTATAATAAAATAGAATTATGCACAAAAAGAAAACCACAAATAGATCCTGGTGTATGGGGTTATGTGTGCTTTACACATACACAACATACAAACATATTAATTCATATGTGCACATTATATGTTGAGATATATATGTTCCCCAAGTCCCAAAGCTGGAGAAAGTAATTATAATTTTTGTGAATTATTTCCAGGTTCCACAGAGCAACTCTATTATTGGTTTCTTTTTAAGTGCATGACCTTTTTTTTTCCAAATTGATCAAAGGTAGCATTGCACTATGATGCCAACAAAGTGGGGTCAGCATTAGCAAACACATAACTATAGAAGCCAGAGAGAGAGAAAAAAATTTTTAGAACTAGATGTACTCTCTTCACACTTGTTATAAATATCTTTAAAAGCTTGAAACATCAAAATAGTTGGTCAATCTCTTTGTGCTAATTCAGGATGTTCTATCCAATGTTTCTAAACCTCAGATATTTGTAGCAATGTAATGTGATTTATTGTGAACATACTCCCCACCTCCCAATATAGCTCATGAAGTCGGGGGAGGCAAGGGCAAAACACTATCCCAAGGTACCAAAACTTTAAATGGCTCTCAATAAATAAATCAACCACTTTGACTACAAAACCTCAAGAATCTCTAGTTGTGTTATCAAGCATTCTTTGTTATGAGAACTCCTGATATCTGTTAGAGAGTGTGGAATATAGAATAAAAGAGATAATGCTAGAAGAAAAAATCGGGGGGGGGTAAGTTTATCAAACTATAGAATAACAAAATTTACAGTAGAAAAGGACCTTAGAGGCCATTTAACTTGATCCTTAGCAAGTAGTGATCCAACCTTTGTTTGAAAATCTCCAAAGAGTGGAGATCCATCACATTTCAAGAAAACCTATTATAATTTTGAACAGCTCTAATTATTGAGATTTTTGTTTGTTTTCTCTCCGTCATCAAAACAAAATTTAACACTTTACAATTTAAAATCCTCCCATGCATTGCTCTTGGTTCTCCCTTTGGGGACCAAACAGAATAAGTTTTCTGCATGATGACCCATTTTAACAGGATGATACTTCAAGTGATGGAAGACAACTATGGTGTCCACCTTAATTCTTCCCTTTTTTTCAAGCTAAACATCTCTAGTTTCTTCACCATAGCCATATATGAGATTTTAATAATAATTAGTTTTTTGTAGCACTTCAAGACTTGAAAAACACTTTATAAACATTATCTCACTCTATCCTCACAAAAATTCTGTGAGAAAAGTGCTGTTGTTATCTCTATTTTACAAATGAGGAAAAGGAAATTAGCAAAAGTTAAGTGACTTACCCAGAGTCACATAGCATGTGTCTGAGGCAGAGTTTGAATTCAGGTCTTTCTAGCATCAGGCTCAGTATACTACCTCACTGCCAGTAGATAAATTCAAGGTCTTATATCATCTTGGGTGCCTCTTTTGGATATTATCCATCTTATTAATATCCTTCTTAAATAGTAGTAACCATAATTAATCATTCATGTCATATTCTTTTCCTTGAATTTAGGATTCTAGGAGTATCTATATCACTTTTGTAGGGAAGAGTCAATGACAGAGTCACATAATATTCACATGAATTCTGTATCAGACAGTAACACAAATCACAACATTACTAATGGAATATTTATGTCATCCATTCCTGGAACAATGTCCCTCCTCCACTCCTCCTACTGACTTCCATGTTTTCCAAATAAAATCCTATCATTTAAAGGAAGCTTTTCCCAACTCCTCTTAATTCTAGGGCCTTCTCTAATGATTTGCTATGTATCCTGCATATAGCTTCCTTTGTATATGTTTGTTTGCATTTTGTCTCTTTTATTAGATTGTAATATCTTTGAAGGCAAGGAATGTCTTTTGACTTTTTTTCTATCCTCAGTATACTAGCACAGTATCTGGCACAGGGGTCTTTATTAAGACTTATTGATTGACTGATTGATTTTATTAGAAGACCTGGCTTGACTAGATAGAAACCTAAAACTTTAGAACATGGAAGTTTTGTACTTTCGAGTACAAAACATAGAAGTATAGAATTCATGAAGTGTAGGGCTATAAAATTCATTATGAAGCTTAGCAGTCAATAGCAAGTAAGTGAGTTGGACCATTTGTCTCTTAAAATACTTCATCTTACCAAATCTTACCACTTATTTAGAAGAAAAAGACATTTGACAACTTCACAACTTTAGTAAGAAACTAAAGAATCTATATAGCAGAATCAGTGTCTTGCATCACAGAGTAAAGAACCATGAACATCACATTGCTAATTCTTACAGAAAGATGAAAATACTTGCTCTCAATTAAATTCCTATCATTTTGTAAATAAGCAAACACATGAACAGTAAAATATTTAGTATCATCTACTAGATAATAGAGTCTGCAACTCAAACTCTCTTCCCATGACTGTTTATCTCTTGATTGTGAGGGTCTCATGGTGTGCATGGAACAGGAGGGGATGATTACATCTAGAGATTACTGATAGAAAAATGAAAGGTTTAAAAATATTATTCTTAATAAAAATAAAACTTACTAATTTTAGAGGGGATGGAAACAAGATGGTGGAGAAAAAGAAAGCACTCACCTGAGCTCTCCCAAGTTCCCTTTCAAACAACTTCATGGGGAATTGATATACAAAGAGAAGAAGATTTTCAAACATTCCTGTTGAAAAAACTAGGGCCGAATAGAAAACTTGACTTTCAAATATAAGAATCAAGAGAAGCATAACAATATAAATAGGAAATGGATATCATAAGGGACTTAATAAGGTTAAACTATTTACATTACTACTGGGAAAATGATACTTGTAACTCATAAGAACTTTCTTACTATTAGGGAAGTTAGAAGCAGAGTACATAGACAGAGGGTATGGGTATAAGTTGACTATGTTGGAATGATTTAAAAAAAAACAAAATTAAAAGGTGAGAGAGAAGGGATCCATAGGCAGAAAGAAAGAGGTAAAATGGGGGAAAATATCTCACATAAAAGAAGTAAGAAAAAGCTTTTACAGTGGATGGGAATATTGGGGAGGTGGTAGGGAATGCTTTAACCCTACTCTTAATGGCATTGGCTCAGAGGGAATAACAAACATTCTCAGTTGGGTAAAGAAATTTATCTTACCTTGTGGGAAAGTAGGAAGGAATGGGCATGAACAAAGGGATTGAGGCTGATAGAAGGAAGGGAAGATTAGGGGAGGCGGTAGTCAGAAGCAAAATACTTTTGAGGGTAAAAGGAGAGAGAGAATAGAATAAAGGGGGGAAATAGGACAGAGGGAAACAAATTTATCAATCATAAATGTGAATAAAAATTTTGAAGCATGTTCCTCTGATAAAGTGTCTCAGATATAGAGAACTGAGTCAAATTTATAAAAAATAAAAGCCATCCTCAACTGATAAATGGCCAAAAGATATGAACATTCAGTTTTAAAATTAAGTAATCAAAGCTATCTAAAAAATACTGTAAGTGACTATTGATTGGAGAAATTCAAATTTAATAATTCTGAGCTATTACCTCACATCTACTGGATTAACTAATAGGACAGAAAAACAAAATGTTGGAAGGAATGAGACAGTAATGCATTGTTAGTGAACTTGCAAGCTGATTCAACCATTATATAGAGCAATTTGCAACTTTCCCAAAGAACTATAAAACCATATATACCCTTTGACCCAGCAATATCACTGTTGTCTGTATCCCAAAAAACAACAAGTCCCCACCCACCTAGCACAGAGTGGATTTAAATACTAAATAGTATTTACCCAGGAACCCTGAAGGTCTTCTCCTCCCACTCTGAGCTTTTTTTTTTTTTATTAAAGGAGCTCATCCTTTGAGTAGATGCTTAAAGAAGCTTATTCATTCAATCTCAAAGTCAGAATGCTGTAAGACTTTAGACTGAAAAGGTCAGGGTCTTACATTGCATCCTAGGCCATCTCCAGCCTTCCTGATGAATATCAGGCCACTGGATCCAGATGGCTCAGGAGAAGAAAGTGGGGCTGGTGACCTCTCTCACTCAAATCAAAGTCAACTGCAAGTCATGTCATCATCTTGATATCATGGTCCTCTTTGAGAATGAAGGATGAACACAACAACAATCCCAGAAGAGAAAGAAACCAAAAAGGGAAAGGATCTATATGTGCAAAAATATTTGTAGCATCTCTTTTCTGGTGGCAACAAATTGGATGCTCATCAACTGGGAATGGCTGAAAAATTTGTGGTTTATAATTTTGAGGGAATATTATTGTACTATAAGAAGTGGTTAGCAGGATATTCACAGAAAAACCTAGAAAGAGTTATATGAATTGATGTGCAATTAAATGAAGAGAAATAGGAGAACATTGTACACAGTGACTGCAATATTGTAAGATGATTGACTGTGAATGACTCAGTAATACAATGATCCAAGACATTTCCAAAGGGCTTATAATGAAAAATACTATCCACTTCCAAGGGAAGAATTTATGGAGTGTGAATGCAGATTAAAGCATTCTTTTCATATATTTTATTTTTCTTGGATTTTTTTGGGGGGCGTCTGTGTTTTCTTCTACAATATGACTAAATTGAAATATGTTTTGTTTAACTGTCTATGTATAACCTACATCAAAGTCTTTGGCTTCTCAATGAGTGGGGAGAATAGGAAGAGAGGGAGAAAATTTGGAGCTCAAATTTTTTAAAAATGAATTTTAAAATATTTTTCTATGTGAAAAAAATAAAATATAGAAAATAAATAAAATTTACTTTTAATAATAAAAAAATATAGCTCATTCTAAGATAAGCATGACCATAAGATGACTTATTTTACAATAGTAGCATAACCAGGAACTGGATCTCTCTCTCACCCTGAACCAGAATGCATTCATCGGCATATTCAATGAGGGGAAAAGGGACTAGTCACTGAAAGAGGTACTAACAAACATGAGCAGAGTGTGCAGCTATTGCAGTTCCCATGTGGAATCTGGAGCATGTGTAGATATTCTGTAACTAGTTCTGATGTGTTAACCAAAGGGTGAAAAACTTTTTAATTGGCTACTGTAGATGGAACTGAGTGTGAATTCCAAAAGCATTTGTAACCCTTTGTCTATCCCTTCTATTCAGGTGATTTCCTCCTGTCTGCATTCTGGTGAGAAAAGAAGAGACGATGCTATATGAGGAGGGGCTGAAGACCCTTCTCACTCAAGGTTGACATGTAGCCCATGAATACTGGTTGTATCTCTTTGCATTGATGTTTGTTCCTTTGTTTTCAAGTCAAATAGATTAGAAGCTACAACCTTGTGATTTTTCTAAGATAAGAAAAGGGTGCCAGAAGAAAGTCTGGAGTATGTGCTGAGGTTTGCAGTCAGAAAGTACATCTTTGAGACCCCAGGAATTGAAGAATGACTTCCTGGACCCAGCCCAACCATAGGATTTTGGTGTTTGTGAAGAGGGCTCCACCAATAATATTACTACAGTTGGATTAGAATTTGGTGAAATCAATGCTATGCAAAAACTGGGTCAAATTTGAACCCACCTTCTTAGGGACTGAGGTGGTATAGGGGAGAGTGTGCCCCCTCTAAGCTGGTAGTGGTAGAGGGAATGTTTATACACCTGTGCTTGCTATAGCTTTTGTAAAAGATAATTGACATCAGTTAGTTAGATGGAAATGGAGTGCTAGTTACTGATGGAGGAACCCGACTGGAATGGGGAATTGAGCTAATGGATAAGGAGAAGACCTGCATTGACCCCCTTCAGGCCTAGAGACCTGAGAAGGGAAGGCTACCAATAATTTTGCAAATTAATTATATCAGTTCTCAAAAAGTTTCCTTGAAAATTTGAATGTGACATCACTTAAGCCCCCAAATAATTTGAAAATGTCATTGGATGTTTATATTCTATAAGGCATTTCTGGAACTATCATTCAATAGAACTTATTATATTATAATCTTAACAATAATTTTTTTAGTTAGGATCAAACAGATAAACATACACTTTCCAAAAATCCTCATTCTGCCCACAAATGGATTAACTGAAAAAGTTATTATACACTGGAGATTGAGAGTCAGTCAGTGTTGTATGATGGATAAATGGTTGACCTTGAAGGCAAGAAGATCTGTCTTCAAATCCTGCCTCTGACACATACTGATTGTGTAACTCCAGGTAAGTCATTTAGCCTGTAACTACTCTAGATAACTTGTAAATTGCAGAGAAAGTTCTGTTCTGCATTGGTAGGAGTTTCTTTACCTGGGAATTCCCTATACTAATGAAATCACTTTTCTACTCCCTTTCTCCTGCTATAGATTGCTAATGTTTAATTATTTGAGATTTAGTGACTAAAAGGAAAATGTTGGTCATGAATTGATGCAGTAGAATATTGACCCAAATGTTTATTAGCAAATGAGTAGACTTAACTAAATCTGACTGAATTATCTACATACAATCACCTGGAATTTTAATTATAAAGTGAAGTGGTACCTTGTATGGAGCATAGAAGACCTGAATTTTAATTCAACTAAGACACTTACTGGCTATTTGACCCTGAAAAAGTCACTTAACACCCCCTGCTTCAGTTTCCTCACCTGTTAAATGGGCACAATAATAACAACACCTCTTTCACAGGATTGTTGTGAGGATTAAATGAATTAATATATGTAAAGTGCTTCGCAAATGTTAATATACTATATAAATGCCAGCTATTAGCTATGATTTAAAAATTAAATCTTTGTCAAAATGTTTCAAAATAAAATATCCTGGGAAAAAAGATTGGAAAGAAAAAATAGGAGAAATACTACTTTTTTTTAGACAGATACATTCAACTCTCACATCCAAATGCTGTTTGTGACAATGGCTTTGCAGTGAGAATGTGTCAGATTTCATATACACTTTATTTGCTTATTCTCCTGGACAGATAAGAAGGAAAAAAGAAAAAGAAGTACCACCCTAACAAGGCTATTCTTAGATAATTCTCTCAGGTAGGTAATCACCGGAATTAATTAGTGTGCAGATAGATAATTGGGGAGCTTGATCATGCTCTTTGAATCTTAGTTTTACATCATTGAACAAACTCTAAAATCAACTGAGATGCATATATCTTGCCAGCTGGGGAGTGGAGATCCACATCCCACCAGTCTAGCCAACAGGAGTCAGGCTCCATTTACTCAGATAAAAGTGATTCTAACATCCTTTCTTCCAACCCACATTTTTCTCACCGACAAATGCTAAGGTTCTCTGGGCCCAAATGTCATTCTAGCCACAAATAGCTCTTTTCAAAAACTCTGCCAGAGATTTTACACCTGCAAAAAGTTGGATCTTGCATTAGAAATCCTGCCCCCAAACAGCATGCCTTTGAGAACAGCTGGTAATCTTTATCCTTCAAATGGACATTGAGTTAGATAGTTAAGAAATTAATATCCTTGGAAAGATTAATACAATTAGAGCTTGAATGTGCCTTTCCTTCTACCCAGTTTTTAGAAATTAAAACAGGTTTAGAGGAGGTATCTGAAGGCAGCAGTACTCAACAGTCTCTCCTTAGTTGTTCCTAAAGTAAAAATGATGTTAAATGGCTTGTGTTTCCTATCAATGGTATGAAAAATATTAGGATTAAGAAGACAATGATGACATTCAAAGTAAATATGTTGTATCTTGGTTATTCTCATCTTTGACTGATTTTAGGAGCATCAGTCCCCCGGATTCAGAATTGTGATAGGTGTTCAGCAATGTCAGAAAGTTAAACAAACTTGAAAGAGAAAGTTGTCTTTGTTCGTGCATATCAAATGAAATAATAATGGGTGGGACTTGCAGAGAGTTTTATGAATTGAAAAATGCTTTATGGAGATTTATTTTTATTCTTATGAGGTAGCTTATTTTATTATACCTATTTTGTAGATGAGAAAACTGAAACAGAGAGAGTTTATGATCCAAACAGGTTAAACTGCTTGGCCAGAAATACACTAGCTAAACAAAACAAATCTAATCCATCTTTCACTTAATAAATTTTCAACTGTAGCATGCCCTTCCTCAATTATTTCTTCTCCAGACTATACATTACCATCTCTTTCACTCTTCCTATGAAATGATGAAAATTCCCTTCACCATCACTGACCCTTTCCTCAGGATGGATTCCAGTTTATCAGTATCATTTCCGAATGGTGGTAATCAGAACTGGAGAAAATATTCCACATGCTAGTTTAGAGGATGTGATAAAGTGCAGTGAGATCATCATTTCCCTCAAGCTGAAAACCATGTTTTCATTAAGGTAACTTGTGGTTGCACCAGATTTTTGTTTTCCATGCCACATGGGTAATTCATATGAAATTTGCAATCTATTAAAACTTCAAGGTCACTTTCCTATGTAATGGCTATCTTGCCTCACTCTCCTCTTTCCCTCTCCATATGTATAATATATATGAATGTATATATATATATATATATATATATATATATACACATATGTGTATGTATGTATATATGTATATATGCATACATTTATATATGTTTGCTTGTATATGTGTATATATGCAAATATGGGTGCATACATGGGTGGCTAGTTGTTTTCCTTCATTCTCAAAGAGGAACAAAATGACCACTGTTCTAGAGTCAAATTACAGTGTGTCCAACTGTAGCTGATCAGACCAATATGAGCTTGGAATGCTCTACCACAGATCAGGCACAAATAGTCCACATAAACATTTGGGGTGAATTCACTAAATTTGTGCATCTTGCGTTTCTCTTGAGCTCTTTCAATTCTGCTTTGCTCATAGAGCACAGAACCTTTTCTGATGAAGGTACACCCCATCCTGAGCAGTCTGTGCCAGTGTCTCCCATGTCACACAATCAATTCCAAAGTTCTTAAAAGAGAACTCGAGACTGTCCTTGTACCACTTCTCTCGACCACCAAATGAATGCCTGTCCTGTGTGAGTTCTCCACAAAATAGTCTTTTTGGCAAGCGTTAGTTTCGCATGTGAACAATGTGTCCAGCCCATTGCAACCATGCTCTCTGAAGAAGTGTTTGAATGCATGGCAGTTTCATTCAAGAAAGGATGTCAATGTCTGGCATCTTATCCTGCCAGGTAATCTTCAGAATACACACACATACATACATACATGCATGTGTATGTGTGTCCATACATATAAATACATACATATATAAAAATTTAGTGTTCACACGTTTCAGTAATGCCCAACTTTGTGTGACTCAGTTTGGGATTTTCTTGGCAGAAATACTGGAGTAGTTTGCCATTCCCTTTGCTAGCCCATTTTACAAATGAAGGAAATAAGGTTAAATGACTTACTTGGGGTCACACAGCTAGTAAGTGTCTGAGGCTATATTTGAACTCATGTCTTCCTGATTCCAGGCTCACTACTCTATCTATTGTGCCACCTAGCTGCCCCTAATATATATGGTATAAACACAAGAGAACATTGTAACAACAATATTGTTTCAAGAATATCTTTGGATAAATAAGTTATTTTGACTATTACAAATACCCAAAATAACTGTAAAGGACATATGAAGAAAAACACTATATGCATCCAGAGAAGGAACTGATAATAGGAGCATATATAGAATAATTCATACACACACACACACACACACACACACACACACACATCTGTTTGTGTGTAATTGTAGCCATCTCTTGGATGGGGGGAGAAAAAAAATTTACATGGTAATTTTGTTGTTGTTGTGTTTGTCTTTTATTTTTGAAGAGGACCATGACATTGGAGAAATGATGACATGACTTGCATTTGACTTTGTTTTGAGTGAGGGAGGGCTGTGCAGGTCACCAGTCTCACTTTCTTCTCCTGAGCCATCTATCTGTGTCCAGTGATCAGATATTCATCAGGATGACTGGAGAAAGCCCAGGATGCAATGGGAGACCTTGGCCTCTTTGACCTTGGGCCTATACAGGTACTCACTTAGGGTGAAGTATCCATACAGTGAATAGGCCTGTTTAAGAAATAGTCAAAGAGTGGCCCCTTTAATAAGCAAAAGAAAAATAACTAAATCAAGTTGGAAGAGAAGGGAAACAGTGACAATTGATAATCACTCTTTAGCCAGGTAGGGTCCAGGAAACAGCCCTTAAGTGGAGTTTGGGCAGGGACCCAATCTATGGGCTTCAGAGTGCGGTAGGTTTAAGGTCAGGAGGAGAAAGGACAGGAGAGGGCAGGAGAGCACAGCAAAGCAAAGCAAAGCAAAACTGACCAGTAAGCCCCAAGTTAACTGGAATGTCTGTCCATCCAAATTTACTGTCCTTTGGAGAGGAGAAGGAAGGGGAGGGAGAAACAGATGGGAGAGGATGAGCCAAGTTCTCCAGCTAGCTGGGTCCCCATTCAGGCAGTTCAGTCTGCTCACAAGTGGTATTTGTCCTTCATTTTAGAAGAGGACCATGACATTGGAAAAATGATGGTTCGGGAGAAGAAAGTGAGGTGGGTGCCCTTGCACAGCCCTCCCTCACTTGAAACAAAGTCAAGTACAAGTCAATTTTGTTGTATATTTGAAAGAAATAGCAAGTTGTGCATAATAGATTTGCAGTGTCATGTGTAATCATTCTTTTATTGTACTGTAATAGAAATGCTTTTATTCCATAAATTAAAAATTAAATTTAAAAATAAATTATATATCACATATTTAAGTATATAATAAATATGTGTGAATTTTATCTATGTAATATGTATATACTATGTATATACACAATATAGATATATACACTTGTGCATTTTAAAAATACTTTACATTTCTCCTTCTTTATATATCTCTTTATTCAATTTCATCTTCTTAGCCTTGGTTTGTTGTTCAAATCTATTGAGGTCTTTTGTAATTCTCATTCTGTTATTTGATCATCTTTTCTGTAGATTTAAGTCATTGATAGAAATATTAACTAGAAAAAGGACAAAGTGAATCTTTGCTGTTTTCTACTTGAGATCTTCCACCAAATTTCTATTGATCTACTCGTGTGTCCTGTGTCTTTTGAATAATTATGAATCCACTTAACTGTACTAACATCAAATCTGCCTTTCTACACCCTATTGACCAGAACATCATTAGGGACTTTGACAAGTGTCTTTTTATTTCCATAGCATCCTCTTGATCTGTCAAGCTCAAGATAACACTGTTAAGAAACAGTACTGAAGTTGATCTAATATGACTTGTTCCCAATGAACTCATATTGGTTCTTGATAATTGTCACTTTTCTTTTTTATTAATTACTCATATAACACCCCCTTATTAATGTATTTTAAAAGCTTAATATACTTACAATGTATAAAATTCATTTATTTATGATATAATTTATTACAACCATACTAATTGTCACAATATCTCTTTATAGTGAAGAAAGAATAAGTATAATCTTGTATAAAGGATGTGAATACTTGATAGAGCACTTTGTATTCTGTTCACATTATCCCATTTCTTTTTTCTGATTCTCCAAACTCTCCCTCTCTTTGTGAAATGGTCAAGTTTGGGCTATGTGACTACAGCATAAGATTTCTGAAGTGAATGATTTTTTTCTGGATGTCTGTCTAAAGCTGTCAGATCAAAAAAATAGTTCCCCCATAAGAATGATAGCTGCATAATTCAGACCTACAAAGTCAGATCTGGTCTGTAGCACAGGAGATGCCAATTTGTTTAAAAATCATCCTTTCAAAACATTTGAAATTCCATTTTGCAATCAGGAGCATTGATAATTTTTCCCCATCAGTAGTCATTGTAATTGTCTAAGCCAAAAATAGAATTGATTAGCATTAACATAAAAAGCAGCCTCTTTCAAGTTTAGATTGCAAGATCTCAGCAGGTAAGAAAATAACTCAAACTTGGTCCCAGAATATAATATTTAAAATAACATTTATTTATAACCATTTTAAACAATGTTACTGAAAATTATGGAACATTTTCTGAAGTGTTAGATTATCATGTACCATATAGATTTGTCAACAATAAAAATATAAAAGTACTTTTTTTGTCAAAAATAAGAGAAATTATATTTAGTTAAAGTGAAATTGCCGACAAGATAAATGGACATAAACTTAATCATTGAAGAAAGTTTCCTCATTCCAATCCTTATGTAGTTAGGTTTGACATAGGAAATATATGAATTTGGTCTTATGTCAGTTATATTAGAAAATTTTTGGAAAAAAACTAATGTTATTTCTTCGTATTAAAAAATATCACAGTCTCTTCTTCTGTACGGCATCTTTTCTTGTAGAGATTTTTGTCCTAAGATTCCAATTTTCCATATTGGTTATATATAGTATTCATTTCAGCCTATACTCAATGATAAATTAAGGATATTTATCATGTTCAATCGTATGTTAGCAATACTCTGAAGAAAATTAGTAATCTCTTATTCATATAAAACTTTACAACTTATAAAGCACTTTAGCAATCATTCTAAAACTTTATTTCCTCAATCCACCAACTTTATTTATTAAATGCCTTATAAGTAGCAGGCATTATACTAGGAACTGGGGATAAGAATACAAAAACAAAAGAGTCCCTGCCATCAAAATGATGAAATTCTATTGGGAAAAAAATGTAAACACATATATGTACACAACATGTATACATGCATACACATATGTATACACATATGTGTTTCTCTGTATATGCACATGTTTGTATATATGCGTATATACATACATACACATATGACAGAATATAGAGAAAATAAAATTAATATAAGAAAATTTTGGGAGAGAGAGCACTGGTGATTAGGAATTAGAGTGGAATTAGTGAAGGCTTTGTACAATAGAAGATGCTTGAATGAATTTTTAAGGTCACAATTGCTTCTAATATGTAGATGAAAGAAGGATAGCTCAGGCTTTGAGGATAACAAGAATAAAGGCATGGAGAGGAGGAATGAGAATTAATGCACAATAAGGCCAGATTATCGTGGATTTTAAATACCAAGGATTTTATTTGTGAAGAGAAGCAATACAAAGCCTCTATAATTGACTGAATAAAGTAATGTTATGGTCAGAAGAGGATAGGATTTTTTTTTTTTGGTAGAAGAAGTTGATGCAAAACTAACTTAAACAATTTTTATAAAATAAAATTTAAAAAGAAAACTGGCATCCAGATCTTGTTTTTTTAAAAGTTTTTTTGAAATTTATGGAACGTTTCTAATAGTGATAGATTTTCAACTAACATAGAATCGCACTGATCAACATATGTTCAGATTCAAATTATTTGTTATCCTTGATATCACTGTCATCATTATCATGCTTCAACTAATGAAAATGATATTGTATTCATGTAAAATTTTAAAATTTATAAATATTTTACATCTACTATGCTATCAAATACCTAGTTATTGCCTGGTTGTTCCTGAGACTATAAACCAAGGAAGACAAAAATGGTGGTGGTACTCTCTTCTAAAATAAAGAAGTTCAAAAGAGTGAAGAGTTGGAGGATAGAGACAAAGTTTTATTTTGGACACGTAGAGTTTGAAATGTATATGGAACATCCAAATTCTAAATGTCCGAAAAGCAGTTGGTAATGAAAGACTGGAGCTCAAGAGAGAAATAATAGCTGGATATATGGACTAGAACTCATCTACAGAAGCAGGATAATTAAACCTGCTGTTGTTGATGATATCACAAAGACATTTTAGAAAGCAAAGAGCAGACCAATCCAGAATATGTCTATCACTAAGAAGCATGGTATTGATAATGAACCAAAAAAGGAGATCGAAAAGAAGGAATTAGAGTGATCAATGTCAGAAATACCGAGAGGAAAAAGGGTATGCAAGAATAGAGAATGATCAACGATGTCAAATAATGTACATGTGCTGGACTTTAGAGGTAGAGAAAATCCTATTAGATCTGAAGCTTTGGAATAAGCACTTTCAATTTAGTGATGAAGTCAGAAGCAAGATCTAGAAGTCATCAAGGAAGAGAAAAGGAAGTCAATGAGAAGACAGCTTTGAAAGGGCTGAAAAAATAAAGGATGGTAATTTTAAGAGATGGTAATGTATAATGACTTTTTTTTATTGAAAAGACTTAGACATGTTTATAGGAAAGCAGAAATAAATCAGTAAAAAGAACTTTAAGACAGAAAGGTATCAGTGAAGAACCAAAGTGCCAGAGAAAGTAGGAGGTGATTCATTTATGCATACATTCAGTGTAGTTGTTAGAGCCTGGGATAAAAGATGATAGGGATGGTGTCAAGGAAATTTGTGATAGAGAGAAAAGGGAATTCACAACAAAATAGTCACATTTTCTCAGTATTGTACGATGTATCATACTTTCACATCGATCCTGTGGGATGGGTAACTCAAACATTATTTTCCTCATTTCACAGGTGAGGAAACTGAGGCTGAAGCATTTAAAGTAACTTTCCCATATCCTCAAGATCAGGCCTTTTGATGTTTAAAACTGGTGTTCCTTCCCCTATTTTCATGTTCAAAGTAACACCATTTTGACAAGGTATAATTATCACTAGAAAAGTCATTTATACTTTGTCTATCTTAAATGGAACATTCCTGAGGTCTTGGGTAATAATTTTTAGTTCTCTTTTTTGTGATGGTTATTTTCAATAACTAAAATATTTCTAGATTTATTTTCTTTCCCATTTCAGTCTTTCTAAAAATATACTTTTTCTAGTTTTTCAAATTACTAGTACTGGTAACTTTCTGAGTTACTGGTGCTTTCACTCTTCATTCATTATAATGAGTAATTCTGAAAAATAAGCATGCAGGCAAATATGTTTAATATAGATATGATGTTTCAATTTAAACATTTTTCTCAAGAACTGAGCAATCTCATAAATAGTATTACCCTCCTCCATTTTACAAATGAAGACACTGAGGGCCTGAGATCACTTCCCTAAGATCAGTCAGTCAGTGTTCTTGCTTTTGTTATGTGCTTACAGTGTGTTGGGTTTCTTGATTCCTATCCTGTTTTCCCTTCCATGTAGGGAGTATCATGGATGGAATTAGTAGAGAATGACAAAATTGTAGCTTGAAGATTAGATATAACCTGGTCCAGATCTTTAATTGTAGAGAAGAATAACGAAGCAAATGAGAGCCTAGATTTAAATCTATGTCTTTGGGTTTTGAATCTTACGTACTTGTCACTACATTATTTTAATCTCTTTGAAGCACGCGTGAATCTAAATTTGCTCTCTGGATCCTTGATCAGTTTGATGTTGGAGACAGAGAGTGAGGAAGACAAAAGCACTTCTCTGAAGACAACTTTGGTAATTCATTCAGGAAAGTGTGTATCCAAATTTCAGGTGTCAGACACTATACTAATTTGGATCATAACACTTCTCTGTCTGGAGCAAAATGATTTTAGTAACTGTGTTAAACACATGTGTTATATTGTTTTCCTAGACTTTTCTACCTCCTCTGCATCAGTTCTGTTACTCAATGATTCCTGTACTTGTTAATGAACTATGTCAGAATGATATTTTCTGCCTTCATTCACATTTTCAAAGGATACATTGATGGGAAAAATATCGCTGTAAACATGTACAGACACAGGAATGGAGGGGTCCTTAATCAAAAGAGAACTAGGGTTCACATTTTACCTCTGATGTGTTCTAATTGGATTACATGGGGCCAGAGTTGGGGAACCTGTGGCCTCAAGGACACCTGTGGCTTTCTAGGTCCTTGGGTGCACACTTTTGATTGAATCCAAGTTTTACAGAACATATGCTCTTATTAAAGGGATTTTTTTTTCTGTGAAGTTTGGATTCAGTCAAAGGGCTGGACTTGAGGACCTAGAGGACCACATGTGGCCTTGAGGTCTCAAATTCCCCACTTCTGCCTTGGGCAAATCATTAAACCTCTCTGTGCCTCTGTTTTTCATTTGTAAAATTAAGAGATTGGACTAGATGATGAAGTCCCTTCTTGCTTAAAATTAATGGCTCTCTGACCCTTATGCTACCTTATAAATTATATTATTAGTGTCCGAATATTCAACCAAGTAGATGCATATTGTACTTTAAATTACCTCTTGTTATTACAAAATTTAAGTCCTCTACACTCAATTGATAGCTTTTATTTGGGAATATGGTAGGATTTAACTCTTATTATATCTCAGGACCACAATGATTTTTAAAACATAACAATAAACTTCTCAAAACATAATTAAATTAATTTCACTTCAATCTAAACAATTAAGATAAGCTTTGCTGACTTTTTTGTACAAAAACACAGTGAGTGAAATATGAAGTTATATGTGATAATGGCAAAGCATAATTTTTAATTAAGCAGAAAATTTTATTAATATTTTCTCATTCTTTCCTGTTCTAAAAAACAGGCCTTCATGTTAGAAAAACAATAAAAGGCTATCCTGAATATGGTATGGATAGGGCAACAGAGTGGCACAGAGGTTAGAGCTGGGTTTAGAACCAGGAAAACTCATCTTCTTTAGATTCAGTCTAGTCTTAGACACTCACTAGCTGTGTGACCCTGGAAAAGTGATTTGAATGCATCTGCCTCAGTCCCTCATTTGTAAAATGAGTTAGAGAAGGAAACAGTAAACTACTCCAGTATCTTTGCCAAGAAAACTCCAAATGCGGTCACCAAAGAATGGGACACAGCAATAAGAGCTATCATGGATGGGATAAATGGGAGACAATTCTTTGAGATATTAATGGATCTTTGATCTTATCAGTTTAGTGTATTATGATATAGCTTATGCATCCAAACCAATCTTGTATGTATCTTGTCTATATTTGTTTCAGAGGAAGAATATTGTGGAGTTAAAGGAACTGGTTTCAAATGTTAGCTCTGCGGTCTACTCCTTCTGTACCTATTCTAAATCATTTACCTTCTTTGGGTGTAAATTAATTCATATAAAATAAAGTGGTCGGAATAGCAGACCAATGAGGCTTTTCCCATTCTAAATCCATGTAACTATGGCCTCTTAAGAATCCTTCACTGAGTGAAGATGGGCATAGAAAGGGTAGTAGTGGCATTTAATACAAGTGAGTTTATTCTGGATCTCTTGACATTGATGGCTAATAATGGGTGGAGACTTTAGGTCAAATGTCTAATGAGATGGAGTATGAGACTTTTTTTTTTCAGTTCTCATGAATTCTCAGAACTCCTCAAAATAAGAATTATGCACAAGAGATAATGTAACTGCAGTTCTCTCCACAGGTTAAAAATCCAGAGACCTAACAAAGTAACAATGTAATGGTTTAACTATAGAAAAGACTAATCCCTCAATTCTAACAAATTCATTCAACACCGCCTCTGTTAAGAGCCCCAGCAAGTTGGCAGAATAACACAATCAGCTCCACGGACTTGTTGCATACTGGTATCAAGTTTGAATTTTTTTTTTTTTTTGCTGTTTCTGCTGAAGTTTCTACCACCACACCCGAGCCCTACACTTACCCTAACATTTGGCGACAATAAGAAATAAAATTGCCCATCCCTCTTGCAAGGGAAGTAGAGAAAAAGGGAAGCATACTCTTTCTGGAGGAGAAGCTCACAGGATATATGTGTACATATGCGCAAAATGTGTGTGTGTGTATGTGTATGTGTGTGTGTGATTGTGTAGTGGGAAGCTGCATCAGTCCTGAAAGAAAAGGAATTGATTTGCAGTTGGAATCAGTTCTGTCCCCCAGAATTCATTTGGAACAGGAACTGAGGCTAGTGAAAATTGAATTCCCATACATGGGAGGAGGATTAGACAGAATTTGATCTGTGATGAAAGATGACAGAGTCATGAAATAAGTGAGAGGTGAATATAAGGGGAACAAAAAGACAAATTACCAAAGGGCTCAGGAGGAATAAAATTCAGTTAAAAACTTAGAGCACAAGAACTTAATTACTAGGGAAACTATTAAAATCCAAGGGAAGGTGGTCATAAGGGCTTCTAAATTAATCCAAACATCTCCTCTCTAATAAATAATGCAAGAAAAAACATTAAACCATTCTGATGAGGCAGTTGACTGCATATTTTCAAGAGACAACAAAATGTTCCTGAATGGTTTGAGGAAAAAAAGAATAATAAAATCATAAATTATAATATGAACAGCATAAATAATAAGCAGAATAGAAAAACAAAAACAGCAAAACTTGATTTTATTGTGGTTATTGACTCTTTTGACACAATAAAATTAAAGGAACAAATAACTCATCAGGACTACAAAGACACTGAAGTAAAGAATAATCTGGGAGAAGAGGAACAAAATGCAATAACATTAAAAGGACACGTGAACTTTATACAAACAAAAAAACCCACCATTTATCTCAAAGACTGGATGTGTAGAGATAACTCAATGGTGCTAGGTCTTCCAGAAGGATTCATCAAGTCAAATTACCTGAACACCACAATGATCCGAAGAAAGACCTTCTTCACATATAAAAGAAAAGAAATGTGGACAATGTGAGACCTTTTATTAATTAATAGAAGTCATAGAAGAGAATTATTAATGTATTTCAAAGAGCAAAGGAGTACAAGATGCAATGCAATATGACACACCCTACAAACCTAAGCCAAATCATCAATGAAGAATAATGGTGGTCAATAAAACAGTGTCTTTAAAACATTTCTTCCAAACAGAATAACTTGCCCTCAAAAAGAAAAAAATGTGAACATATTATTACTTTGAAAATACTCTAAGCAATAACATAAATACAAGGTGAATACATACAGCTACCAAAAAAGGTACCTACAAAGGAATAAATTACCCCAGAACAAAAAAAAAACTAGAAAGAGAAATATACATATGGAGTTAAAGACAGCCACAATAACAAAAAAAGTAGGCACACAGGGATCATTAAGACATTTTTCTCTCTAAGTAAACAAGGAAATAAAACTGAAAGTAGTACATAAATAGAAGTGATGGTGAATGAACAGATCTGAAAAAAAAGCAAAGACAAAATGTTATCTAAACAAAATGTTTGGGTGAAGCAGTGATTTCCATAGAATGGGAGAGAGTCTCAAAGGGAAGAAGGTGGAAGAAGATAGAAGGAAATATGTGGTGGACTTTAACCAAATAAATGTTAAACAATAAAGGGGAAACGTCTCCTAAAGTCTCACATGAACAGGATATTCATAATGGATAAAGTGGCAAAGAAAAGGAAGGGGAAATTTTTGATTTAATGGTGGAAGGGGTCCTACTTAAGGATATTCATGTGGAGGAGAAGGATATATTTTGTGATGATCAATGAGGACACTACAATGGATCTGATCTGTTGGAAATGCTACTTACAGAAGCCACTACTTCAATGATAGTGTGTTGCTTCAAAGGACAGCATTTGTCATGAAGGAAACCAGTCTGAATCAAGATGGGAGAGAATAGGCACAGAGAGGATATTTTCTTAGCAACTGGGAAAGAAAATGATCTTAGGGAGGACGGGAGGTAGGAATGGGCCACATGATCAAGGACATATGGAAATTTCTACCAGGGAGTACTATTTCTTTTCTCTTTATCTTCTGTAGGAATTGATAAGGTTATAGTACAACAGAAAAAAAAAGTGGAGAAGGACCACAATGCAATGACCTAGAAACTATTTAGAAGAAGGAACTCAGAATAGGCACTGTTTTCCATGCGACTAGAAGGAATAAATAAAAACAAGCACCATGAACTAAAGAATAAAAAAATAGAATAGAAAGAGAAATAATGAAGAGGAGGGAAAGATGCACTTTTTATAAGTGCAGATTTTTTTAAAAGAGCTGAAGAGGTTGAATAGAAAGAGAGGATTGGGGATTTTACTAAACTGAGGGGCAAAAAGGAGAGTGGAAGAGAATTACAAAACTATATAAAAGGAAGAGAGGAAAGTGAACTAATAAGTAATATACCAAAGCTAGGAAATAGTGTGACAAATGGGGGAGGTACTTGAGGATGAAAGGAAGAGGCCTATGGAATTATTGCCTAAAGTAAGCAAAAATAATTGGGGATGATACTGTTTTTAAAGAATAAGAGAAACAAATAAAAATCCTAATTCAGCATAACAATGCAATCTGTCAGTAATCAGTCTCTTTTACTATACGAACAGTCCACTTCCTATTCTGATCATAGATTATGACAGCTATCCTTTATAAAATTTCTCACCAAAAAAATCACTACCTAATCATACTTACTCTATTGTCCTTGGCTAACCTACAACTTGGATTTTTTTCTGGTTTTTTTTTTGTGCTTTCTTTTTTTTATTATTTGTTTTCAGTTTTCAACATTCACTTCTATATATTTAAAATTTTCTCCCCTTCCCTCCCCAAGACAGCATGCAATCTTATATGAGTTCTACACATACATTGTTATTAAACACATTTTCACAATTAGGCGTGTGGCACAGAAGAATGAAAACATATGGAAGGAACCATGAGAAAAAACAAAAACAAACCAAAACATAGCAAAAGAGAAAACAGTCTGCTTTATCCTGCGTTCCGATTCTATAGTTCTTTCACATTATCTTAAGCCTTCTTTTGTACCTGCTTCCCCCATTTCCCAGTACCAGGCTCACACAAGAGAGGTATCTCAGGGGCTTTGAGGATGCACTTTTCTTCCATCTTGCAAATGAGACTCTGCCTTCACGTACTTTCATGGTGACATTAGCCTCCTTTCTCATCTGGTATCCTGCAAGGATGTTTTCTTTTTTTTTTTTTTCATTCTTAATATAAATTTATTTATTTAACTTTTTACATTCATTTTCACAAACTTTTGGGTTCCAAAATTTTCTCCCCATTTGTCCCCTCCCCCACCCCAGTACACTGAGTATTCTAATTTCCCCTATC
>CM053769.1:376239692-376287599 GCA_028658325.1 Potorous gilbertii | reverse complement strand
CATATCTCTTCGTCCTCAGAGAGGAATGGCGCAATCCTCTGGTCACCAAGAAAGTAACCTTCTATGGTCTTATCTTTTTTCCCTTTTCTGGGCATTTTCCCAGCCAGTTACTTGACTTCTGAGAGTCCTCTCCACCCCCAGCCTAGGTCTGCCCAGCTAGTGCTTGGGGTCTCAGATTCAAATGCTGCTCCCCAGCCTCAGGGCTTTCAGCAGCAGGCCTGGCTGCTATTCAATGGGAGCTTAAGTTCTGGTGCTCAGGTGGGGGCAGGGTCACCTCCCAGGCTCAGTTCCCTCAGGGGGTTTATGCAGAGACCTTCCATAATGGAGCTCCTGCAGATCTCCTGCCTGCTCTGGGAGCCTCTGGCCACCTGCTGCCTCTTCTGCAGCCTCCCGAGGGGGCCCGAGTCATGGAGACACCCCACTCCCCTCTCAGCCCATCCAGATGTCTCTCTCACTGGCCTGTGCATCTGTGGGTGGAGGGACCTTCGCGGCCACTGGAGATTCTGTTCCTGAAGCCTGCTCTGATCTGTTCCTCTCAGTGCCATGCATCCAGGGCAGGGCTGGGCCCTGCTCCCCTCCGGTGTGCGATGGACCTTTGGGATCGGTTTTTCAGGGCTCTCTGGAATGGAAATCTCCTTCACCTTGTTGCTATGCAGCTCCACTGTTCCAGAATTTGTTGGGAGTTCTTTTTATAGATAAATATGGGCTGTGGGTTCGGAGATAGCATACATGAGTCTTTCTACTCCACTATCTTCTACAACTTGGATTTTTCAAATACTAAGATAGTCTCTGGCTTACTAGCCTCAAAGTATCTCAAAAAGAATATTGATATTAAAAGAGAAGCCTTTGTTTCAAAGAGAAACTTGGCATCTTTCAAAGCATTGCCCTATTTTCCAAAAACAGTCTAGCTTCCTCTTCCTCTTATTCAATTCTAGCCCCATTATATATATCTAATATGTATATATATGTATATTTATACAGACACAGACAAACCAACTTTATGGGCTGAATTCTCAACACAATAATCTAGATAAAACACATATTTCTCCCATTTGGTTTTCCCTATATGGATAGCAGAATGTAGCTGAACTAGTCAAGTGATTATATATACTAGGCAAGAAGTCAAGTGATCATATATTCTTGTTACTTAACCTACCAAGACCTCATTTCTGCATCTATAAAATGAGAGGTTGGAGTAGATTGTTCCCAATGTTCCTTATAGCTCTACATCTATGAGCTTATATTGCCGTTAGAAGGTTCTGCAGTTTTTCAGGGCTTGATGACATCAGCACATTGTTATTTGCAAACAGGAATATCATTATCTTCAGGGAATTCATCTTGGTTTTGGACTCTGGGCTGGACATCCTTCATGGCAATGCTCTCCAGCTGCCATATAACATAAATTTCCATCTGATATAGGATGTGCCTTTGTCATATGATGATTTACATTTAAAGATCTTTATAAATGATATTTAATCATTTTGTTGTTCTTACCTATCAAATGCCTCTAGGTCTACTTTAGGTCTTATACTGTCAATAATTAATAGTAGTTTAATATTACATTAATGATACATTTTATAATATTATGTTATATGAAATTATATATGTACATTTTCATTTACATAAGTATGTATGTGTGTATACATACACATGCATACATATATAAGTATATGTCCATGTGTATATACATATATACCTACATATGTGTATACATATATATGTAGATAATTTTCCCATGTAATTTATTTCTTAGCAGTCTCTTTTATGTTTTATATTGTGAATGGGACTCAATAGGTAATATGAAATACAATGATAGAGTGATTGATGTGATGAGGGCTAATACTGGGGAGGGGCAGGGACTTTGATTCTTATACACAATTGTGTACATATTCAAAATAATGGAAATTTCAAGTTTGGTAAGCATTAAGAAACAAGAAGCTTCTCTTTGACTAAGTAATACTACTTGTAGTTCTGAATCCTAAAGAGATCATAAAAATGTGAAAAGGACCCACATGTACAAAAATATTTCTAGCAGCTTTTTCTGTGGTGGCAGAGAATTGGAAACTGAGGGAAAGCCCATCAATTGAGGACTGGTTGAACATGTTGTGGTATATGAACATAATGGAATACTATTGTGCTATAGAAAATGATGAAGAGTCAGATTTCAGAAAAACCTAGAAAGACTTATATGAACTGATGTTGTGTGAAATGAGCAGACCCAGCAGAACATTGTACAGAGTAACAGTCACATTGTGCAATGACTAACTTTGATAGACTTAGATTTTCTCATCAATGCAAGGATTTAAGACAATTTCAAAAGACTCATGATGGAAAATGCTGTCCACATCCACAAAAAGATCTATGGGATTTAAATGTAGATCGAAGCAGAACCCTTGCTCTCTTTGCTGTTGTTGCAATTATCTTGTTTTGCTTCTTTCTTGTGATTCCTCCCATTGGTTCTAATTCTTCTTTACAACATGACTAATATGAAAATATGTTTAATATAAATGTATTTGTCAGATTGCACACCATTTTGGGGAGGGGGAAGTAGAGAAAGGAGAAGTGAATGCTGAAAACTAATATTAAATTAATTTAAAAAAAACAAAAAGCTTGGGGAAAGAAAGTAAATCTAAGGGCAGATAATTTGGCTACTTTTATGACAGTTATAATGATAATAGGGTGAATGAATAAAATTTTTAAAAATTTTATAGTTATTGCTATGTAACACCAAGCACTGTGTTAAACACTTAGGATAAAAATAGAAAAGAGCATACAATTCCTGCCCTCAAGAAACTTGCATTCAAATGGGGAAAATAAATCAAGTAGGGAAGTAGTGGTTAGGGATGCATTTTTTTTCCTCTAGAAAAGTGACAGAGATGGCGAGTTAGGCAATGGGTAAATAGATTGATATATTTCCTGCAGAAGCAATGGCAGGGTTGATTTGATCATGATTCCCTGTTCCATAAATTGGGAGTTGGGGGTGGGAAGGAGAGAGTAGAGGGATGGGAAAGGAAAAGGATATGCTTATAATTGCAAAGGGGTTCACAAAAAAAAGATCATAGACTCTTACTATGAGGACAATGACCAAAACACAAATATCAAAGAGGTCAGCATTGAGACTGTACCTCCATTTGAAACTTCAGAAGGGAATATGAACTGATCTCAAGCCCAAAGAACATTCTTGGAAGAGCTCAAAAAGAATTTTAAAAGTCAAATTAGAGAAGTGAAGAAAAACTGACAAATGATTTCAAAATTATGAAGAAAGAATTCACTGAAGAGAAGAGCTCCTTAAAAAGGAAAATTGGATAAATGGAAAAGGAAGAATAAAACCTAATTGGAAAATATAACTCCTTAAAAGGAACAATTGAACAAATTTAAAAGGAGATGCAAAAGTTAACTGAAGAAAACAATCTATTAAAAATTAGAATTGGGCAAGTAGAAACTAATGACTCTATGAGACATCAAAAATCAAACAGAATCTAAAAGATGAAAAAATAGAAGAAAATGTAAAATATCTCATTGGAAAAACAACTGACATGGAAAATAGATCAAGGAGAGCAAAAGCTAAGAATTATTAGCCTACTGGAAAGCCATGATGAAGAAAAAGAGCCTGGACAATATCTGCCAAAAATCATCAAAGAAAACTGCCCAGAGGTCCTAGATCCAGAGGGCAAAACAGTCATTGAAAGAATCCACCGATCACCTCCTGAAAGAAATACCCAAATGAAAATACCAAGAAATATCACTGCCAAATTCCAGAACAATCAAGCAAAGGAGAAAATACTGCAAGCAGCCAGAAGGAAACAATTCAAATATCAAAGAAATACAGTCAGGATCATACAGGACCTTGCATCTTCTACATTGAAAGAGGATTGAAATATGATATTCCATAAAGCAAAGGAGTTGAGGCTACAATCAAGGATCAATTACTGAGCAAAATTAAGCACAATATTTCAGGCAAGGAGATGGACATTCAATGAAATAAGGATTTTACAGACCTTTCTGATGAGAAGACCAGAGCTCAATAGAAAATTTGATCTTCAAACACAAGTCTCAAGAGTGACATGAAATGGTAAAGGGAAAAAAAAAAACAAACTTGATATTCAATATGGGCAAACAGTTTACATCCCTGTAAGGGAAGACGATGCTTGTTAATTTTGAGAATTATATATTTATTATGATATTTAAAAGGAAATACATAAGGGGAGTGGGTATAAATTAAATGATGTGACAATAAAATGTGATTTAAGGGTGCAAAGGGATTGTAATGGGAGATATGAAAAGGAGGAGGAAGAAAAAGGTAAATTATATCACAGAAAGAGGCACAGAAACATATTACAGAAGAGGGAAAGAGGGGAGAGAGATGATCTCTGTTTGAGGTTTACTCTCACCTGATTTGGTTCAAGGAGGAAACAAGAAACTCAAGTAAGTATAGAAATCTAACTAACTCTATGACTAGTAGGAGGGAAAAGAGGAAAGAAAAGGGAGAGGAGGCTCAAAGGTAGAGAGAAATAGTAAGGCAAAAAGGGAGTAAAAGGGAGGTGGCCTGAAAGAGGGGAGGGAAGACTAAGGGAGGTAGTGGTCAAAAATTAAAACTCTATTATAGAGGGAAAGGGCCAACTAAAAGCATAAATGGGGGAAATAGGATAGAGGGAAAAACATCGATAGTCATCTTAACTGTGAATGTGAATTAGATGAAAGAGAGATTAATAAAATTGAAATTAAGAAAATTATTGAACTAAAGAATAGAATTAAGAGTTGGTTTTATTTGATTTTTTTTTTTTTTTACTGTAGCCATTGGGAGCCTTATTGACACAGAAACAGCAGACCTAATATTTAGCAAGGAGCTAAACAAAGGCAATGATAGAGGAAAAGGACCAGGCTTATACAGGATGATTTTAGGGTTTCCTTATGGGGGTTGGAGGTCTAGGATAAGTCTTGCAAGATAAAGAAGTCTTGCAACATAAAGGCACAGGGTGAGGATTATGAATGTCACAAGATAAGGAAATCCCATTCCCCAGGATGAGGGGTGGGGACAGGGAATCTTATAGTCCAGGATAAGGGGAACTTGTGGTAAGGGGAGACTTTGGGGCACCAAAGTCTTCACAAAGTCAATCAATATTATTTTAACTCTTAGGGCACTGTTTCTATCCACATCATTTCTCCACTCAACCACTAGGTAGGAAAATTCTTTTGGGGGAAAAGGGGTGAAAGTCATTGTCTTCAGTAGCTGCTTCCTGCTGAACAGGGGCAAAGAGTCCACATCAGGGGCAAGAATAGGTTGGGGGGTGGGGTTGATCAGTTTGCAGTACAGAATGCAGTGCCAACTGAGTCCAGAGTGGAGAGAGGCAAGCCACTTGGTGACATCAAGGTCAGGGGTTGGTACTCTAAAAATTGCTGCGGGTGAGAAGACACAGATTGAACCAGGAGTTTAAAAAAACACAGACCAAGTACAAAAGCAAGTAAAATGTCCAATAACAGGGTGACAATGAGGGAAAGAAGGGAGAGAAACCACGACCTAGGAAGAGGTAAGGGGAGATATCAGGCTTTTATGAAAAAAATCAATAAAATTGATAAATCTTTGGTCAATTTCATTAAAAAAAAGAAAGAAGACAACCAAATTACCAATATTAAAAATGAAAAAGGTAAACTCACCCCAATGAGGAGGCAATTAAAACAATAAGTAGAAATTATTTTGCCCAACTGTATGCCCATAACTTTGACAATGTAAGTGACATGGATGAATACTTAGAAAAATATAAATTGCCCAGATTAACAGAAGAGAAAGTTGAATACTTAAATAACCCTATCTCAGAAAATGAAATTGAATAAGCCATCAATGAACTACCTAGGAAAAAATCTCTAGGGCCAGATGGATTTACAAGTGAATTCTATCAAACAATTAAAGAACAGTTAATTCCAATACTATATAGATTATTTGTGAAAATTGGTGAGAAAGGAGTCCTACCAAATTCTTTTCATGATACGAATATGGTTCTGATACCTAAACCAGGAAGAGACAAAACAGAGAAAGAAAATTATAGACCAATTTCTTTAATGAATATAGATGCAAAAATTTTAAATAAGACATTAGCAAAAAGAATACAGCAATTTATCATGAGAATAACAATATGATCAGGTAGGATTTATACCAGGAATGCAGGGCTGGTTTAATATTAGGAAAACTATCAGCATTATTGATCATATCAACAATAAATCTAATATAAGCCATATGATTATCTCAACAGATGCCTAAAAAGCTTTTGACAAAATGCAACACTCATTCCTATTGAAAGCACTAGAGAACATAGGAATAAATGGAGCCTTCCATTAAATAATAAGCAGTATCTACCTAAAACCATCAACAAGCATTATATGTAACAAGGATAAGGTAGATGCATTTCCAATAAGATCAGGGGTGAAGCAAGGATATCCATTATCACCATTATTATTCAATATGGTTCCTATAAATATTAGCTTTAGTAATAAGAGAAGAAAAAGAAATTGAAGGAATTAGAATAGGCCAAGAAGAAACTAAGTTATAACTCTTTGCAGATGATATGATGATATACTTAGAGAATCCCAGAGAATTAAGTTAAAAAAAGTACTTGAAATAATAAATAACTTTGACAAAGTCGCAGTTTATGAAATAAACCCACACATATCATCTGCATTTCTATGTATTACTAACAAAGTCCAGCACCAAGAGATAGAAGGAGAAACCCCATTGAAAGCTATGGTAGACACTGTAAAATATCTGGGAGTCTACCTGCCAAAACAAACTGAGGGACTATATGAACAAAATTACAAAACACTTTTCACACAGATAAAGTCAGATCTAAGTAAGTAGAAAAACATCAGTTGCTTGTGGGTAGGCTGAGCTAATATAATAAAAATGACAATTCTACCTAAATTAATTTACTTATTCAGTGCCATACCAGAAAAACTACCAGGTAATTATTTCATTTAGCTAGAAAAAATAATATCAAAATTCATCTGGAAGAACAAAAGGTCCAGAATATTAAGGGAAGTAATGAAAAGAAATGCTAGGGAAAGTGGCTTAGCCCTACCAGATCTTCAATTGTATTATTAGGAGCAATCATCAAAACTACCTGGTACTGGTTAAGAACTAGAGTGGTAGACCAGTGGAATAGGTTAGGCACTAAAGACACAGTCATCAATGAATATAACAAACTACTGTCTGATAAACTTAGGGTCCCCAGCTTCTGGGATAAGAATTCACTATTTGACAAAAACTGTTGGGAAAACTGGGTAACTGTACGGTGGAAACTAGGCATAGACCAATGCCTGACTCTGTATACAAGAATAAAGTTCAAGTGGATACATGATCTAGGTATAAAGATTGATACTATAAACAAATTAGGGGAACAAGGGATAGTATATTTGTCAGATTTATGGAGAATGGAGAAATTTTTGAACAAACAAGAGACAGAACATTATGGAGTGCAAAATGGATAATTTTGATTATATTAAATTGAAATATTTTTGCACAAACAAATCCAGGATAACTAAGATTAGGAGGGAAAGAGAAAACTGGGAAAGAATTTTTGCAATTTGTGTCTGTGATAAAGCCCTCATTTTAAAAATATATAGAGAACCGAGTCAAATGCACAAGAATACAATTCATTCCCCAATTGATAAATGGTCAAAGGATATGAACAGGCAGTTTTCAGAGGAAGAAATTAAAGCTGTCTATAGTCATATATCAGTCTAAATCACTATTGATTAGAGAAATGCAAATCAAAACAACTCTGAGGTACCATATCACACCTGTCAGATTGACTAACATGACAAAAAAGGAAGATGATAAATGTCGGAGAAGGTGTGGGAGAGTTGGAGAACTAATTCATTGTTATTGGAAGTGTGAGTTGATCCAATCATTCTGGAGAGCAATTTAGAACTATGCCCAAAGCGTTACAAAAAATGTGCATACCCTTTGACCCAGCAATATAGTTTCTAGGACTATATCCCAAAGAGATAAAAATGGGAAAGGGTCTCATATGTACAGAAATATTTATAGCAACTCTCTTTGTGGTGGTCAAGAACTGGAAATCAAAGGGATGCCCATCAATAGGGGAATGACTGGACAAGTTTTGGTATATGAATGTAATGGAATACTATTGTCCTACAAGCAATGATGAACAGGACGACTTCAAAGAGGCCTGGAAGGACTTATATGAACTGATGCTGAGTGAAAGGAACAGAACCAGGAGAACTTTGTACACAGTAACAACCACAGTGTGAGAGGAGTTTTTCTGGTAGACTTAGCGCTTCACAGCAATTCAAGGACTACAAAAATCCCAATGGACTCTTGGGATAAAATGCCTTTCACATCCAGAGAAAGAACTATGGAATGGGATCACAGAATGAAGTAGACTATTTTTTCTTGTATTTTGTTTTGCTTTGTTTTGGTTTTTCTCATGGCTTCTCCCATTCATTTTAATTCTTCCATGCAATATGACTAAGGCAACAATGTATTTAGAAAGAAGTTATATGTAGAACCCGTGTAAGATTGCATGCCATCTTGAGAAGATAAGGCAGAAAAAAGGCAGAAAAAGAGGTATGGAGGGAGAGAAAATCTAAGAGTTATGGAAGTGATTATAGAAAGCTGAAAACACATAAATTAATTTAAAAAATAAAACCTGCCAATTGGTCTTTTATCCTCTCATTCATCTATTTTCATTCTATATTATGTTCTGTTGCCAGATTAATTTTCTAGATGAACCCAATTAAATAATCATCACCACTCCAATTCCTCTACTTAAAATTTGTCAGTGGTTTCCCATCAACTACTAAATTATGTGCAAACTTTTCAAGTCAGCATTCAAAGCCGTCCAACATACAGTAATATTTTGAAATAAGGATAAGTAATAATATTTACGCAATGTGTTAAGATTTGCAAAGTGCTTTGCATATAGCATTTCCTTTGATTCTTGAAATAGCCATATGAAGTAAATACTATCATTATCCCAAATTTACAAATGAGAAAACTAGAACTGAGACAATTTCATCAACTTATTCAGGGTCATATATCTAGTAAGCATCTAAGGCAGAATTTGAACTCAGGTCTTCCAACTCCAGCCCTCTGTTTATTGTACCAGCTAGCTGCCTCCTAAATTCTTAGCTTTCACTGTTTCTTTATACAAACTTTGAGTCAAAGAAACAGTGGATAAATTGTACTTGTACACTGATTATATGACCCAAGATAAATTATTTCTTAGAGACTGACTCCTCATTTAAAAAATGGGGTTATCATTTCCCTCTTGAACTTACAAGGTGTGTTGCCCTCCACAAAGAATGACAGACAGATACTTATGACGCCTACTCAGTAAGTTAAATTGCCGTGAGTAGTACAATCAAACTCTTACCAAGCAAAAACCAGCTGCATATAGTAGTATTCTCATTTCTGAAAAGCCCTATTCAAGGCAACCTGCTACAGCAGAGATAGCTCGGGATTTGGAGCAAAACCAACATATGTATGTGACTTTATTATGTATTTTCTGCATGGCCTTGAGTAAATAACTTATGCTACTGGGATGTCAGTTCCTTCATCTATAAAACGAGAAAATTGGAGTAAATTATACTTAAGGTGCTTTAAAGTTCTAAATCTGTTTCTCTGAGTAGTTGTTTTATGCTATCCTTTTCAGTTCTCTAATTCTGTCTTGGGCCAAGGTAACCTTCTCCTTTTGTGTCTCCTTCGTAGTCTCAGTATTCTATCAATGCTTTTTGGAAGAATTTGTACTCATGATGACTTCTCACATTTTATTCAACCATCTTTTGTTGTGCTACAATTTCAAGTTGTCTTGTGTAAGCATCCTGCTCTTAAAACCGTCACTTTTCACCTTAATGTGTATAAATAGGTACATTTCAAGCACCTGACTTAGCTCTTTTAAATTGAAAATCAAAGTTAAATTTGGGCTAGAAAATTGCCACAGGTGAGGCAAATTCAGGCAGTGTTAGCTGAACCAGTAATTTCTATTTTTATAGTTCCTGATTTTTTTTTAATTATTTTAATCAGTTTGGCTCAGCTGTAGTCTTTTAAGATTTCACTTGTGATTGGGCTAACTTTAACTTTGCTTCTTCTATTAAAAATAAAACAAAGCAACAAAAAGTTTCAAATCTAGGTGCCTAGATTAGTTCTAATAAAATGCCTCTGATTTTACTTCTTTGCATAATGAATAAGGAAAAAATAAAGTTCTGTTTGAGAGTCAGAGAGGAATTATAATGTTAGAGAAATAAGGTGAGTTGTCAAATTCTTTCTAGAACTGCCCAAAGTACAGTTAGTACCCTAATAACAGTCTTAGCTGCACCATAAAATCCACTGGATCTTGGTGAAAGAATAAGTCAAGACTTTCCTACTTAATGAAGGCCATGCTTTTGAGGGTATAGGAGAGTCAGCTCTGGTTCTAAGATATTGGTTCCAGCAGGAGTATGATGGAAAATGTTTAACAATTGACTTTTTTTAATGTATACAGGACATTCAAATTTAATCTCCATTATTAACATTTTCTTCATCACTTTCTTAAGTCTAGACAATCAACAAAACAACAAATCAAGCCCTGATTTGTTGCATTTGCAGATTTCTGAAAATTCATACTAAAAATTTTACAACTAGCTCTAGCAATCTGGTTTGATATCTAGCAGACCTCCACGAAGCTTTGTGTGGGAGGGGTGAGGAAAGAGATATGGGCCTTCCATAAGGGAGCTTGTGTTCATACAGAGCCAATTCCTTCTTGGAGAGCCTAAACTTTCCTAAGAGGTGTCAACACTTTTTCTATAACAATTTTCAATCTATGAGGCTGCTATAAAGAATGGTAACCTAGGACTCTTCAAGACTAATGATTATAGTGAAAAATATAATTCTTCATTAGTAGATGGGAATTCCTGAACTGGGAGCTGCTATTACCAATCTATGGTGACATCCGTGGTGTCTCACATATTGAAGGTACTTAATAAATATTTATTGATTGATTCTTAAATAGAAGAGTTATTTCATCTCTTAAATTTAAAAGTTAGCTCAATGAATACTTAACCAAAAAAAGAAAAAACCCTCCCCCTTATCAACACACTCAGGAAGTCCATATAATGCCTAAGAAATTTAAAACATTTGAGGAAATAGGATAAATTCAATTTTTACTGATACCTGGAGTATACCTAATAACATGGTTTGTTACATTTGAGTTTCAATACCTTACTGGACACACATGAGCATGTGTACATAAGCTAGGATTTCACATGCATGCAAAAATAGATAAAAATTTCAGAGCATGAAAAAACAAATGAAACAGTGACTTAATTCCTCCCTTTCCTCTTCCCTCCCCTCCCAAACAGATCATACTTTGTTATCTCCTTATGTTGTATAATATAGTAAAAAAATACATATGTAAGTAATGGTATGTGATATATTCCATTTTTTTTGGTTTAATAATAAAAAATACACATAAATCACCCAGAAATCCCCATGTGACAAAATTTTTGTAGGACAATGCAGTTTATTTACAGTATTTTGCTATAACAAATAGTCTTACTTTGAATATTTTGGTATGTATGGTACCTTTTTGTCATTGACCTCCTCAGAATAAAAACCCAGAAGTGGGATTAGTGGGTGAAAGGGTTTTGAATCTTTACACTTGGATAATTCTTCTTGTATTATTCTAAATTATTTTCCCAGAATATTTGGACCAATATATAGCACCACTAGAGGCAGAATGCTGAGCCTAAAGTCAGGAAGACTCATCTTTAGTTCAAATCTGGCCTTAGACACTTACTAGCTGTGTGACCCTGGAAAAGTGACTTATCCCCATTTACCTCAGTTTCCCTATCTGTAAAATGAGTTGGAGAAGAAAATGGCAAATCATTTTAGTATGTTTGCCAAGAAAATCACCAATATGGTCATGAAGAGTTGAAAACAACTAAAAATGACTAAAAATCAACAACATATTTCCACTAGCATTAAATCAGCTTGTCCAACTTTCTCCACCACCTTCTGACATGGATTGTTTCTATTTTCTTACCCTTTTTCTGTGTGAGCAGTCCAATGCTATCTGGCCATGAGATGTATTTGAGCTACTCACCAACTCTCCTGAGTTTGAAAAACTCTCCTTTTCCCATAAAAAGTTTAAAAAATAAGAAGTGAGAATAGTAGGAAAACTTGATCCTATCTCTCAGAATCCTCCTTTGAGTTAATCCTGGAGTGTTCCTATCTGATACCACTTTCCGTTATGCTACCACCATCCTCTCTCCCACCTTTACCCAGGCTAATGTGGTTCATATCAAGTCTATGAAGGACGGGGAGTTGGAGTAAAAAATAAGGAGCATCTTCATTCATTTATCTGGGAGAGGGAAATCTTTGTGGCTCTTGGACCTTACTCTCTCATATTGAGGTATAGCACTTTTAGTTCAGTCTTCAGCCAGTCTTAATGTCCTTTCATTTCAATAACCTTATGGACTAAACCCCCTCCCATTCATGGCCCTTTCCACACAATACTAGCTTGGAGTTCAGGTGTGTACATTCTGATTATAAGATAATTTATCGCACTGCTTCTCTTTCTAGCCATATTGCCCTCTGTAATCTGGAAGATGCATGTTTCCTCAAGGCAGTACTAAAATGTAGCAGTTGACTGTTTTGATATTTTTGTCTGTGAAGGGACTTTAGACGAAGTAGCAGAGCCTATTGATATATTATTAAAGCATTTATAGATGTACTGGGAGCTCTGTGGTACCTCAGATCTTATGACACTGTGACCCAAATGCAGCTCTATCAGTTGTGAGGACTATTAATGATTGCTTCATCACTCCTTCAGTGTTGATTTAGAGAATATGTTAATCCCCAAGGAACTAGATTGCCCAACATTCAAGGCCAACAAATTGGATGACTACATGTATATGTCCATGCCCTATGAGCAAGTATGAGCACCACTACTAGGTAGATACTCCCAAATGAATGAAAAACAGAGGGAAAGGACCTGTAGCACTCTCTAATTCTTTATTTCAAAAATTCTTTTGACAGAAATTTATTTTTGCTCCCTCCCACCTCCCATCCTCTTAAAAAATGTGGAAAAGAAAAAAAAATCTAAGTAGCATAATCAAGAAAACAAATTCTCTCTTTGCATGTATGTGTGTATGAGAGAGAGAGAGAGAGAGAGAGAGAGAGAGAGAGAGAGAGAGAGAGTCAGAGAGACAGAGAGAAGAGAGGGGGAGAGGGAAGGAGAGAGAGAGAAAGAGAGATGTGGTGGAGAGAGAGCCTAAATCTATTACCTCTATGTCAGTAGGTGGATAGTATGTCAACATCATTTGTCTTCTCAAATCATGGATTATCATTGTATTGATCATAGTTCTTATAACTTTCAATGTAATTTCAACTTTGAAATGTTGTTTTATAAATTATTTTCTTATTTCTACTCATATACAAGATGTCTTTAAAAATTATTTATTTTTAAAATATGTTGTTCTTGTTTTGTTTGCTTTATTCTACATCAGTTTATTTAAGAAAGGTCTCAGGATTTCCAAGAGCAGAGCCAAGATGCCAGAATAGAGGAAGCACTATAGTTGAGCTCCCCCAACAATCTCCTCTGAAATAATAAAGACTGATTTTGTTTCATTTTGTTATCAATCTTATTTATAGTTAATTTGTTTTGTCCTATAACTGCTTTAGTAATGGGTCTCTATCTCTGAACATAGTTTAGAATTAAGTTGACCTGTAATGGGTTAAGTGTAGAAATTCAGTTTTCTTATTAATCATTGTTTCATTCTTGTCTCAAGGAATTTGTCTAACTTTGGAGTATGTGATTTTCCATAAGAGAGTAAGGTCTAATATTTTTCTACACCAAGTTATCCTTTAAAGATGTTTGGCTTGGTGTTCAAAAAGTCTGGGTCACTATCTTGCAGATGGACTAAAAAAAAGATCACTTCTTAGTCACAGGGGGAAGGAGGGGTTTTTTCTTAGCCTTTCATGACCAAATTTCTAATAAATCATATTGTTCCCCATGCCTCAACTATGTAACCAGTCATGTTTCCCTCAAACCTATAATGTCACCTACCATGTTCTGTTCTTTGTTCTATACTCTCCATAACCTATAAAAGGGGAGATGTCCTTTGACTTTGAGTCTTTGGCCAGAGGCAGAGCCACTGACCCATCCTGTAGTAATAGGTATGGCACTTTGTTAATAAACTATTATATTTTTCAGACAAAATTGTCTCAGTTAATCTTTATTTTTTTAATTTTGTTAAATTTCATTTGTGATGCCTCTAAACAACCTTAAATATAAAAGATTTATAATATATATCATAAATCTATTATATATATATATATATATATATATATATATATATATATATATATATATATATATATATATATATATATATATTAGGAGGTCAGATATAGGGTCAGGGGCTAGCCTAGAGCTCATGTGATGACAACAGCTGTGGATCTTGGAAACTGTGACAGCAGCAACAACAACTTCAGGAGTTCTTAGCTCATAAAAGGTAGGGGATTTGGTGACTGGAAAGATATTACAGGGGACTATATGATCACTAAGGTCTCCTCCAGCTCTAAAATTATGATTCCATAATCACCAAATTCACTGTAACCTTTAAATCCTACAAATTCTTATTCCTCATTCTTGACTTCCGTGCTGCATTTGACACTATAGATCAGCCAGTTCTCCTTGATACTCTCTTTGCATTAAGTTGGCATGACATTGCTCCCCTGGCTCTTCTCTTACCTATATGTCTACTCTTTATATGGGTCCTTTACTGTATCATTTCTCAGATTGTTGCTGTTCTTGTTATAGTTTAGTTGTTCTGTCATGTTCAACTCTTTGTGATCTCATAGATTATAGCATGTCAGGTCTTCTATCCTACACTAACTCTCAAAGTCTATCCAAGTTCATGCTCACTATTTCTATGGTAATATTTATCTATATCATCCTCTGTCATCCCGCTTTCCTTTTGCCTTCAATCTTTCCCAACCTCAGGGATTTCTAATGAGTCCCATTTTCTCATTGTGTGACCAAATATTTACGCTTCAGAATTTGACTTCAGAATTTGATATCCTGAATTAATTTTTTGAAATATCCTCTTATTTGGTTCCTTTGTCCAAGGGACTCTCAAAGTCTTCTACAGTATCACAATTCAAAAGCATTGATTCTGTGGCATTCAGCTTTATTTAACTTATATTCAGAGGACCTCATACAAAAGCCAAGATGGATGAATCAAAAGCCAGAATTAAGGGTTCTATGAGAAATATCCACAATCTCAAATATGCAGATGATAACACACTGATGGCAGAAAGTAAAGAGGAATTAGCAAGCATCTTGGTGAGGGTGAAAGAGGAGAGTATAAAAGCTGGCTTGAAGCTTAACATAAAAAAACGCTAAAATCTTGGCAATTGGTACCATTTGCTTCTTGGCAAATGGAGGAATAAGAAATGCAGCAAGTATAAGATTTTGCATTTGGGCTCAAAGATTACCACAGATGTTGACTGCAGTCATAAAATCAAAGGACACTTACTCCTTGGAAGGAAAACTATGACAAATCTGGACAGCATACTAAAAAAACAGAGATATCACCTTGTCAACAAATGTCCACATAATCAAAGTTATTATTTGCCCAGTAGCAATATATGGCTGTGAAATACAGATTATAAGGAAATCTGAGCACTGAAGAATACAAGATTTTTTTAAAGATAATGGCCACTAACTATAGGGATTTCCCAAAGGCTCTGAACTGATCACTTTTCTCATCTCTTTCTATACTATTTCACTAACTGATCTTATCAGCTCCCATGTGTCAATTATAATCTCTATGCAGATGATTCTCAGATATACTTGTTCAACCATAACCTCTCGCTTAACACTTGGGATTTAATCTCCAACTGTCAATTATATATTTAAAATTGGATGTTCCATAATCATTCTAAATATAATTTAAAGCTAAGTTCATTATATTTCCCCTAACATCATTCCCTTTTCCTATCTTCTCTTTTACTCTCAAGGGTACCACTATCCTCCCAGTCACCTAGACTAGAAACTTGGGTGTCATCTTCTACTCTTCTCTATCATCTCTATCTAATCATTTGTTAGAGCCCAACTTTAACACAAAGTTAAAAGTCAAGAAATAGATTAGAAAATGAGTAGAAAGCAAACAAACAAACAAAAAAAAGAATCTGACCTTTACAAACTACTATGTTGACAGGGAGGATAAAGACAGAAACTCAAAAGACAATGATATCAAAACATACAGTCAAAGCATCAAAGTAAAAATGAGAATCAGACACAAACCAAAGAAGAATTCCAGAAAGTACAAAACAAATTAATTCAAATAAGAATGATAAAGGAAAGAAATCAGAACTATGGAAGAAAATTATGAAAAGACAATTAACAGCTTAAAGCAAAGGCAGAAAAATACTGAAGAAAAAATACCTTACAAACAGAATTGCCAAACTGTTTTTTTTAAAGTATAAAACTTCACTTAAAAAGCAGAATTGGTCAAATGGGAAAAGAGGTTAATAAACTCACTGAAAAAAATAATTCCTTAAAAATTAGATTTGGGCAAGTGGAAACTAATGGCTAAATAAGACATCAAGAAAAAAAGAAATTCAAAAGAATGACAAATAGAAGAAAACATAAAATGTCTCATTGGAAAAAACAACTAACCTAGAAAATAGATCTAGGTGAAATAATTTAAAAATTATTGAGCTAACTGAAAGCCATGCTAAAGAAAGAGGATAGACATTATGTTTTAAGAAATTGTAAAGAAAAATGAGCTAAATATCCTACAACCAGAGGATAAAATAGATGTGGAAAAAATTCACTGATCACCTCCTGACACAGAGCCCAAAATGAAATTTTGAGAACATTACAGGAATATTCCAACTGAATTCTGGAGATCTCTGGTCAAAGAGAAAATGCTTTAAGCAACCAGAGAACTCATTCTGGTGCTGTGGGGTTACAGCCAGGTTCACACAAAATTTAGTAACTACAACATTAAAGTAGCAGAGGGCTTGGAAGATGCTATTTCCAGAAGACACCAGATTACAACCAAGAATATCCTACCCAGAAAAACAAAAACAATATAATCCTTTGGGGGATTGGGAGGAGAGAAGAATTGACATTTAATGAAAGTCCTCTATGACTTTCATGCATTCATGATGAAAAAGCCAGAAATGAATATGAAATTTGACTTTCAAATATGAATATCAAAAGGTAAACATGAAATAGAAATCATAAAAGACTCAATACTCAGTGAGATTAAACTACTTCAATTCCTATGTGCAAAGATGATATATGTAACTCCTACAAATTTTATCATTATAACAATAGTTAAAAGGACTTTATACAGCTAGATGGCACAGTGAATAGAGCACCAGGCATTGAGTCAGGAAGACTTGAGTTCAAATATGGCTTCATACACTAGTTGTATAACTCCAGACAAGTCATGTGACAGTATTTGCCTCAGTTTTCTCATCTGTAAAATAAGCTGGAGAAAGAGCAAACCATTTCAGTATCTCTTTGAAGAAATCCCAAATTGGGTCATGAAGAGTCAGACATGACTGAAAAGGACTAAGTCAGCAGAACGACTTTACATAGACCAAAAATACAGGAGTTAATTGGAGATGTTGGGATGATTTCAAAAAAGTATGAATAGGTAAGAAAGAGGGATGCACTGGGAGAAGTGGGAAGGTAGATAAATAATGGGGAAAATTAAAGGAGGCATGCAAGGAAGAACTTTTACAATGGAGGGGAAAATGAGGTGGGGCCCACAATGCTCAAACTTCACTCTCATCAATATTGGTTCAAAGGGGGAATACACATACACACACACACACACACACACCTATTCAGTTGGGTGCAGAAATATATCTTATCCAACAGGGAAGTAGGAAGGGAAGGGATAAAAGAAAGGGAAGTGATAAAAGAGTAGGTGAATTAAGGGTAGCAGTAATCAGAAACAAAACAGACTTTGAGAAAGGACAGGGCAATAAAAAAAAGATAAGGATAAAAAGAAGAAAATGGGATAGAGAAAAAATGCACATTCAGTTATCATAACACTGTTAATGGAATTTCCATAAAATGGAAATGAATAGCAGAAGGGATTAGAAACCAGAACCCAACAATATACTTTTTATAAGAAAAAGAACTGAAATAGATAGCCAAACATAGGGTTACAATAAGAGGTTGAAGGTAGAATCTGTTTCTTTAGCTGAAGTAAAAAAGGCCAGGTAGCAATTATGATCCCATACAAACTAAAAGCCAAATAATCCTAAGTAAAAGAAATAGACAGGGAATCTTTATCTTGATAGAAGGTAGCAGAGACAATGAAATAATATTAATATTAAACATTATACACTGAGCACAGTATCTGAATTCTTAAAGGAAAAAATGAGTTATAGGAGGAAATAGACAGTAGAGTTATACTAGTGCGGGACCTCTACTTTCCCCTCTCAGAGCTAGATAAATTTACCCATAAAGTAAATAAGAACAAATTAAGGAAATGAGTAGAATTTTGGAAAATTTAGACATGATAGATCTCTGAAGAAAATTAAATGGATATAGAAAGGAATAAACTTTTTTTATCAGCTGTACATGGCAGCTTTACATAAACTAACCATGTATTAGAGCATAAAAACCTCACAAGTAAATGCTGCATAGCAGAAATATTAAACACATCTTTTCAGACCAAAATGTAACAAAAATTAAATTCAATAATGGGTATAAATTAAAATTATTGGAAACAGATAATTTAATCCAAAGAATGAGTGGATCAAAAAACAAATCACGGAAACAATCAATAACTTGTTAAAGAGGACAACAATGAAACAGTTTTCCAAAATTTGTGGGATAACTGGGATGACTTACATGAACTAATGCTGAAGTTAACTGAATTGACCATAACCACATGATCATTGTATATAGGAAGACCAATATTGTAATGAGGCAAGATTTAGCACTGATCAATATCATGATCCAAGATGATATTGAATAATCCATGATGATGAATACTACCTACCTCCAGAGAGAGAACTGATGATCCAAGCTTTGGAGGCAATAATTCACCATTTGTCAAAAATTTGTGGGTAAACTAGAAAGCTGTTTAGCAGAAACTAGACATAGACCAATATTTCTCACCATATACCAAAATAAGGTCAAGATGGGTAAATGGCTTAGGAATAAAGAATAATGTCATGAGATCATGAGAAAACATCTGTTAGATCTATGGATTAGGTAAGAATTTATGAGTAAACAAGAGATAGAGAGGCTCAAACTTCTCAAATTAACTAACAGGACAAAAAAGGAAAATGACAAATGTTGGAGGGGATGTGGAAAACTAGGCACACTAATACATTGTTAATGGAATTGTGAACTGATTCAGTCATTTTGGAAAACAATTTGGAACTATGCCCAAAGGTGTATAAAATACCTCTGATAGAGCAATAGCACTGCTAGGTCTGTATACCAAACCAAAGAGATTTAAAAAAAAAAAAAAAAAAAAAGGAAAGTGATCTGTTTGTACAAAAATGTTGATGGTAGCTCTTTTTTGGTAGCACAGAATTGGAAATTGAGATGATGTCTATTAATTGAGGAATGACAACAAATTGTTGTATATGATTGGGATGGATTACTATTACCTATCTGTGTGTGTGTGTGTGTGTGTGTGTGTGTATCTCTGGCTATAGATAGCTAAGTATAGATACATGACAGATAAGTATAATAAAAAGAAAGAGTGGTAGATTCTAATCTAGGATCTGGGTCCATATTCTCACTTTGCTATTTATTACCTGTATGACCTTGAACAAGTTCCATAGCATCTCTGGACCTTAGTTCTATCATCCGTAAATGTGAGAGGATTGAAATAGATGTTCTCTTAAGGCCCCTTTCAGCTTGATATTTTTGATATATGTTTATGATAAGAGGATGATTAGACAAATTTATTTCTTCTAAGTAATTTTCAGTGATTTTGACAAATGGATGGGAGAAACCAAGCTAAGGAAGTATTTTGCCAAACCAAATAATTTATTTAATAATGAACAAATAATAGATAAGTAGGGGTCTTCTAATCTCTACAAATTTTAGTCAATCAAAAATTATAAAGATGTTATCTAATAAATATTGCTAGTAAAAGCCTTTGTGCCTATTAATATGAATGAACTTAGAATCTTCATTAAACATTTATTATTTGCCTAGTACTAGGCTAAATTCTATATAAATGCAAGTGGTTAATTAGTCCCTTTCCTCAAGGAGGTTATAGTCTAATTGGAGAAGACATCATATATGTTGCAAATAGAGAGGGGTATATTGGTTTGGGAAGTTACAGTGATGGTGAATGGCACCATATGGGTATAATTGATGCAACCTTTCTAGTAGTAATGGCTGTATTTATTTGATTATGTTTCCCCCAACTGGAAAATTCTGCATGGGATTTGAGATATTGAATAGATTGACAAGAAGATAATAAATCCAAGGTGTTAGGTGGTACACAGCTGAAACTGTATAGATATGAGAATTTTGAGGTATTCCCCAATTAAGACAGTAAGGCACCAGGGTAAGAATTTTATTGTTAGTTGTTTTACAGCTGCATCTGACTCTTCATGCCCTCAATTGGGGAATTCATTTAAACTGGAGCAATTTGCCATTTCCTTCTTCAGATCATCTATCAGATGATGGAACTGAGGCAAACTGGGTTAACTGACTTGCTGAGCAAGTAAGGGACAAAATATTGGGCTAAATGGACAATTGTTCTGTTCTTGTATGACAGTGCTTGTGTTAGTATTAAGTAGAGCAGTATAATATGGGAGGCCAGTCTATTCCTAGACACATGAAAATGATTCCAAATCTATTGAATAAAGGAACCATGGTCCATGGCAACAGATTCCTCCTTTGGAATGATTGCTCCTCATGTCAAATAAAGTATTTTCCTTCTGGGACCTATAGTATGGTTAAGATATAGAAACATTTTTAAATTATTTAAAAGAAAGTTTCTCAATCTGGGGCTATGAAATATACATGTATTTGTATATGTATACAGCCATATATGCATATAAATATATATGTCTATGTGCATAACATATGTATATAGAATAACAATATTAATTGGTTTTATTTGTAAGTGTATGTATTTTGTTATATGCATTAAAACATTATTTTGAAAAGAGGCTCACAGACTTTGCCAAGCTGGTCAATGAAACAAACAAAAAAATGGTTAACGGTCTCTATTCTAAGGTCACCCTATTCTATGGTATGTATAAAGTCAGGATGACTAGAAAAGCATGTCAGTGTCTTGTACATGTAGTATGGGACATGCTATTTGACATAACCTTGACCCTCCTTTTCTTCTCTGTGGGTTGGATCACTCCTCCCAAGTTTTACTCATTCTCACAAATGTGAAGGGATTTTCAGAATGAGGTCCAGTCATGGGTGGCCATGATATTTTTCTCAAGTCCCAGAGTAAAACAATTATAGGGAAATAAATGGCTACACAAACAACTGTAGCTCTTGAATCCCTACCAATATACTTGATATTTATATGAATTAGTCATAATAACACCATTAACTCAAACGTAATTTAAATAAACTCTTAAAAATGAGATAGCAATGATCTTAGAAAGACATGGAAAGACTTGCATGAAATAATGAAAAGTCAAATGAGAAGAACCAAGAGAGAATTGTATACAGCAATATTGTTTTAAGAATGACATTGAATGAACAAGTCATTTTGACTATTATAAATATCCAAATTAAGTATAAAGAATATGAAGAAAGATGCTATCCCACACAAAGAACCGATAAATCAAAGTTTGTATAGAATACTTTTACATATATATACATACACAGAAATATGTAAATATAGCATATATGCATATGTATACACACATATGCAGACACTATCTGCTAGTTGAACGCAATTTCTGTCAGCTTCTCAGTTCTGTCAGGCCTTTTGCTTCCGGTTTTTGTGTTATATCTTGTGGATTCTGAAATCTCAGAAATATATATATATATATATACATATATATATATATATATGTATATATATATATATGAAATACTTTGTGGTAGAAAAAATACATGATAATTTGTTATATATTTAAAAGGAATAGCAAGTTGCACATAATCGATTTGGAATTTCTTGCACAATCATATTTTTATTATACTATTATGAAAATGCTTGTTTTCTTCCATAAATTAAAAATAAAATAAACGTAAAAAATAAAAATGAGTCTCCAAAAAATGAGAAAGCACATACAAAAATGACCATAACATAGCATTTACTAGATAAGTGACATACAATAATTAGGAAAACATGACAGTTCACCCATAAACTCCAGTCACATTCTCCCAGCAATGCATAAAGAGGGCAGCACACAAAGAGAAATCTTGCAGAAAAGGATATGAATAAGTAAATCTATGTGCCTGGGGTAACTCAAATCTTTGTTCTATAGGTCTCAATGTCCTTAATCTCCTTTGGGAACAATATGTTCCATGAGTCATCTGTTGGGTACAATAGTACCTGTTCTTTGCTACTCTCCAGGGGCTTAAGGAATGCAGCCTTGAAGCTGGAACCTGAAGAACTTAATAGGTCTGCTACCTTCATGGTGCTCTGGAGTATTGTGGCATGCTTTCATTAAAAGTAATTCCCTTAATCCTGAGATCTGTCAAGTTATCCAAATCTCTTCACTGGGCTTTGAAGGAACTCCCTTTCTTGAGCCATGGAGGGCAATAAAAATACAATATAGGCCAACTAATGGGTGGTTTTCCCTCTCTCAAGATACAGATGGTGATAGAGAGCAAAGCATCTCTCTGCCTAGAGTAGAGGTTTGACCTTTTACTAAATAGACCTTTCGAACAAGTGAGGTTTTCTTTAATCAGATTAACTCCCAACATCAGTTGCAGACACTTTCTGTCAGCTGGACTCAGGTTCTGTCAGATTCTCAGTTCTTTCAGGTCCTTTGCTCCAGGTTTTTGTGTTCTATCTTCTGGATTCTAAAATCTCAGTTTCTGTCAGAACTTCTTGAACCCTCAGTTGGATTTTAATGATTGTCATCTTCTGTACTTCTATAATCTTCTCTTCTTCTATAATCACTAAATGAGACATCACAAAACATGACCTAAATATATAATGACTCCTCTCTGATTTAGATTGAGAAATTTCAAACCCATATATTTGTCACATAGGATGCAAATGGTCCATATAGAGTAGTCTCATAGTCCCAGAACTTTCCAGTGTGGGAGTGAGAACATCCAAATCCTAAAACAATGTGTTATTATTTGGCTTCTGGGAATCAATGTATTCCAACCATATTTACAGCTAGTCAATATTTTTTTTTGCCTTTGAGGGGCATGCTTTCACTCTGAACTTCTCATAATTTTATGTCTCTTCTCCAGAACTTTTTTGTCTAAAGTTTTTTTTGTTTTTGTTTTTCTGGAAGCCGCTTTGTTTCATACAAAAGGTCTCTTTTCTCCCAGTTTCAGTAAATAAAATGTCCACATTATGAAAGGGGCAGTATCTGTAAAAGAATGGTATCGGGAGGATAATGCACACACAAGTCTTCCCTCCCTGTTGGATAAATTTATTGGGGGAGTTTATTTTTAAAAAATTATAACAAAGGAATGTTCTATGATGGAGAGCTATTGTGAAGGGACAGTATGTTCAAAAGCATCAATAAAATATTTTTTAAAGTAGTATCAGAAGCACTATCTCAGGATAATCTAAAGCTATTGAGGATAGCTGAAGATAAGAAAAAGGTCATTTATTTATTTATTTTGTTAGAGTGGAGAAAAGAGGAGGATTGAAGAACAGATAAGATGGTTGCTAAGGGTTCACAAAGCAATTTTACCAAACAAGGAAAGAAACCAGAGCTACTCAACTCATCCTTTTTATTTTTTGTTTTGTTTTCTTTTCTCTCAAGGAGAACGATTTTGGGACTGTCAAGAAAAATAAAACTGGCTAATAAGGAAGTGATAGATAAGGAAAGAGGTATACATAACAAACTAACACTTGATTGCCCTTGATAAGTCCAGCAAACTAAATTCGAGGGTCATGAAAAGAAGTGGCAGATGATATTTCAAAGCTAGATTTTTAGCTAAGCACATTAAAACATTTCTCATGCCATTCCAGGGAGCAAACAAAGAAATAATATTAATGATAAATGAATTTAGAAGAAGGCAAATGGCAAGATTCAAGGAATAGTCTTTAAAAGATCAAAGATATAAAACTAGAAAGGATCCTAGAATCAATCTAGTCCAAACTCCTCATTTTACAGTTAGAGAACTGAGACCTAGAAAGGTAAAATAACTTGCCTAAGCTCACAGAGGAAATAGAAGGAAGACTAAAAATTCAAACCTAGGTCCTTTCTGTTCCAAATTCAGTTTGCTTTTTATGTTACCACTTTGATTGTCCCCTGTTTGATGTTAATTTGGAAGGAAGTCTCTCTTGGAGCATTGCAGGATTCTCGACTTGGCTTTTGGCGATTTAACATTTTCCTAATAATTTGAATGAAGAAAACTTGGCATACTTATTAAATTTGTAGGTGCTATAAATCTGGGATAGCTAACACACTGGGTGACATATAAATGAACCAAAATGATATTTATCAGTTGGAAAATTGGGGCAAATTTAATAAATGTAGTTCTGATACTTTTCTTTAAAATGTTTACTTATCAAGTTCAAGATTAGAGAATTATCTTTTTTTTTATCTGCAAAAATACCCCAAAGCTATCTGGAGACTTTCATGGACTACAAGTTCAACTTTAGTCAATAGTCTGTCAGGGCAATCAAGGTAGTGAATGACTAAAGGTTAGAGGATCCAGAACTAGGGCAATGTAAGTTGTGTTGTATTTTATCTTGACCAGTGTAGTATTTGTAGTACTTGATATCCAGTGTAGTATTTTCAATTCCAGGACTACATTTCAGGAATGTTCCTGAAAAGTTGGGGAGTATACAGAGTAGGTCAATCAAGATGGTGAAGAGTTGGAGTTAACACTACTTAGTAAAATAATGAGATATTTAATCTGGAGAAGAGAATATATAATGTAGGATAGGATTACTATTTACAAGTATTTGAAGAGATGTCATATAGAAGAAAGATTTTTGTTGTCTCCAGAGAATAATCCAGAAAGGTTGAAGTTACAAAGATGCAAATTTAACTGTAATGGGTAAAAAAATAAAGCAAAGCAAAACTCCATTAAAATTAGAGTTATTCCAAAGTGGAATGGATTATAGTGGGAGATACTGGGTTATCTCTTCAAGCAAAATCTTAACTATTTCTTTTCAGGTATATTATAGGTAGGATTCTTGTTGTAAGATTGACTGCTCATTTCTTGTATGGTTTAGATAACTCCAGTCTGCTTCCAACTCTGGGAGTCTGTGACTCTGTGACTTTGTTTCCTCTGTTGTCTCTAATGTTACAGGACTCCAACTACTATTCATTCCATTGTTTCCTAGAAAACAGATACTTTTAAGGCATCCTAAAATTATGGAAGTAGCATTTAAATGTCAAATGGGACTTTAGACAGATGATTTAGATAGAAGGTACTATAAAAATACTGTTTCACATTAATGAAGATTCCACGTATGTACTGCTAATGAAAATTTATGGAGAATTACAAATTGAATATTACTCTTGAGACACTTGTAAGTTTTTAGCATTATTAAACTTGGAGATGTTTTTCCATTATACAACAAATGCAACTGTTTGAGGGGTATAGAGTAAAAATAAATTATTAACACTGATTTATATTATAATTTATTTGCATGAAAATATTTTTATCCCAAAATAGTGTCAAAAAGTAAAATTCTTTCAAAATTCTTTTATACTAGCAATGTTTTTATTGACTCATAATTGGACTATGCTTACTGAATAAAGTGATAATAGAATTCACAGATGACAGACAATATTGATTGTTTAAGTTTTATTTAATCATAAATATTTATGAGGTTTCCATGAACAGTATGTTAGTCCACAATTAAAGGCTTTAGTACAAACAGAAACATATATATTGAGGCAATTTCTCTATAAAAATTAGTGTTTCAACCCCTTTCAAATAAAAAAAATCGTTTATAAGTTGCTTTGCTAAGTAATTGGTCATGAAGATATAAGAAAAGGTTTTAAAGAGAATTCCAAAAATAGAGAACTAATTGTTGATAGAGAAAAATTAACAATCTTTGATATTTACATCCATCATCTTACTTTTCCTCACAACCATTCTGCAGGTAGTTTGGGGAAGGAATTCGTATCTTTATTTGAGGCACGGCCAGGCAGTGCCATAGAGAGGCCAAATAAAGGTAAAATGGCTAGTTAATGCCGCAGCTCAAAATGAGAGACCAAGTTTTCTAAGCACTAAGGTCATTATTCCTTCTACTAAATGCATTGTATTTGTTTACTAAATAGTTTGCCTAAATAGTCTCTTCCCAAAGAGGATGACTAGAAGAGCTAGAGAAGGTCGAAAGTCTACTTTGAGAAATAGAAATATTTAATAAAAGGCAGGCTGAAGTTGGTCTCTCTCTCTAGGGGTTATTTATTCATTGTCTTCTCAAGAGTTATTATAATGTAATTAAATCTTACATTTATTGAGGAATCATTTTTTTCAAGTGCCTGTGCTAGGTACATATTTAATGGAATACAGCACTGTATGAAAAATAAGCCCTGTCCTTAAGGGTCTTATGTCAGTAGGGAGGATAAGACACACACACACACACACACACACACACACACACACACACACACATTTAGGATTCTTGGCACCGTATCCTAGGAATAGAGAGAGATAGGAAAGTTCCCAGAAGAAGAATAGAAAGAATTTTTTTTGGAACAGACTATAGGGTATATGAATATAAAGGTGATAAATTGTTTCATGGCATAAGCCATATGGAGAACCATAAGTTAATAATAGGGAATTGTAAGAAACTCTTAAGCAGAAGAGCTCTGAGTCTCAAATGAAGTAATGGATACACAGAACTTTGCAAAATTTAAAGTGCTATATAAATGTTTACTGTTTGGTATGGTATTGTTATTATGGCTATTCTTAATTGAGTGGTCATGACTTCATTCCCAGAACCTGATACTACACTCCTAGTGAGCTCAAGAAATACTCATAGAACAAAACAGTGGTGGGCTGGTGTTTAACAGTTGGAATGTTCAGAAAAATTGTATACCACATATGTTTCAATTTAATTTGTATTATTTATATTTTGGTAAGTCTAGAAAATCAACAAAACAGTAAATCAAGCTCAGATTTATAGTTATTTTCAATTTCTGATGTGCAAATATCCACAAAAATTTAGCAATTAGCTCTAGTAAGCTTATTAGGGATGGTTCAAGCACATTCCTGCCTGTAAGTAGAGTACAAGACTACTTAAACAAGATTGATAATATATTGAGTGAAAAACTTCAGTGAAGGATGACTGAGATTCTTATGCTGCCTCAGTTGTCCTTCTATGTTTTTTCTTATTGTTATTGATATATTTTTAGCATCAGATTAATTTCTAAATCTATCCCTCCCCTTACTGCCATCCAGGTAGATATCTCTTGTAACAGAGGATTAAAAAATTAGAAAAATAAGTAGTTTATTCAAACTAACCAACATAAAAACAAGGTCTCACCTGAGCGCTTCCAAATCCCCATTCAAACATCTTTAAATTATGCCTCACAATGAATTCTGGAATGACAGAACCTACAAAAGAATGTGGTGAAGCAATTTTCCAGCCCAAGGTACCTTAGAAAGACAACCTGAATAGTGTATCACACCAGAGTGTGAGTGAAATGCTGTCCAGAACAGACTGGCCCAACAAATCAGTAGCAGGTTTTGGGGCAACCGAATCAGTGAATACAACAGCAACTTCCATATTTCTCACCCACAGATGGTAAGCATGTTTGACAACAGAGTAGAAGAAGATTACAGGGGTACCTTTGCTGGCACTGAGTGCAGATCTTTGTTGTACTGGCCATACAAAGATCTGTTTCTCAGTCCTGGCTAGTAGTCCCTGGGTGACAAGGAGCATTAGCACAGAAAAATATAGTTGCAAGGGAGTGGGGACCTTGTCATAGTTCTGGGGTGGAGAAGAGTGCTTATGGTCTCTCACAGACTAGAACATAAGCAAGGAGACCACAACATTCCTTAAATCTTACCACATTTGAAGAACTAAAAACTTATAGACCCCAAATCTCTAAGAATAACAGTAAGGAAGTCATGAAGTTTGGGATACTGTCCCCTCAATTCTGGGAGCAAAGACCCACTCTAACAGACAGTTGAAAATCAAGAAATAAGTTGGAAAATGAGCAAACACCAATCATACAAGAATCTGACTATAGACATTTATTATGGTGAAAACACACTCAGAAGTCAAAACTGCTACATCCAAGCCTCAAAGAAAAAATGTAACTTGGTCTCAGGTCAAAAAAATTCCTGAAAGAGTTCAAAAAGTATTTCTAAAAATCAGTAAAGGGTAAAAATTTGGGAAAACAAATGAGAGTGGTACAAGATAATCATGAAAAAGGTGTCAACAATTTTGTAAAGGAGGCAGAAAAAATACTGAAGAAAATAACACTTTAAATAGAATAGGCCAAATAGTATAAGAGAAACAAAAACTCACTGAAGGAAAGAACTCCTTAGAAAGTAGAATTGGCAAAACAAGAAAAGGAGGTACAAAAGTTCATTGAAGAAAATAATTTCTTAAAAATTAGAATAAGAAAGGGGAAGCAGAAGACTTTATGAGACATCAAGAAGTAATAAAACAAAATCAAAAGAAAAAATACAGAAGACAATCTGGAATATCTCATGGGAAAAGAACAACTGACCTAGAAAATAGATCCAGGAGAGATAATTTTAAAATTATTGTACTTCCTGAAATCTGTGATTTAAAAATATCAGTCCTAGACATCATCTTTTTAGAAATTATCAAAGAAAAATACCCTGATATTCTAGAACCAAAGGGCAGAATAGGAATATAAAAACTCCACAAATCACCTCTTGAAAGACAACTCAGAATGAAAACTCCCAGAAATATAATCACCAAATTCCAGTGTTCCCAGCTTAAGGTGAAATTATTACAAGAAACCAGAAAGAAATAACTCAAATACTGTGGACTTATAGTTGGGATAACACAAGATTTAGCAGCTTCTACATTAAAGGATCAGAGGACTTGGAATATGATAGCATTACATCAAGAATCATATGCTCAGATAGAGCTGAGTATAATATTTCTGGGGGGAAAATAGACATTCAAGAAAAAGAGGACTTATAAGTTTTCCTGATGAAAAGACCAGAGCTGAATAGACAATCTGACTTTCAAACATGTAAGACTCAAGAGAAGCAGAAAAAGGTAAACAGGAAAAGAAATCATAAGGGACTTAATAAAATTAACTGCTTACATTCTTACATGGGAAGATGATATTTGTAACTCAAAAGAACTTTGTCACTTTGTCATCATTTGGGTAGTTAGAAGGAATATATATATATATATATTAAATATATATAGGTGAGTGTGTGTGTGTGTACACACATACAGAGTGTGAGTTGAATATGATGGGATTATATCTTTAAAAATAAAATTAAGATGTGAGAAATAGGAATGCACTGGGAGAAAGAAAAAGGTAGAATGGAGTCAATTATCTCACATAAAAAAGGCAAGAAAGTTTTTACAGTGGAAGGGATGGTGGGGGAGGTGCTAGAGAATACTTGAACCTTACTCTTATGAGAACTATCTCAAAGAGGGAATATTACACACACAAAGTTGGATGTAGAAATATTTCTTACCCTCCAGGAAAGTAGGAGGGTAAAGGGATAAGAAAAGGGGGAGTGCTCTGGGAAGGGAAGGCAGATTGGGAGAGGTAGTAGTGAGAGGCAAAAATACTTGTCAAGAGGGACAGGGTGAAGGGAAAGAGAGAAAAGACTAAATGGAGAAAGGAGGATGAAGGGAAATGCTGTTAGCAATCATAATTGTGAAAAAAAATTGAAGCACGTTTCTCTGATAAAAGACTCATCTCTCAAACATATGGAGAAATGACTCACATTCATAAAAATAAGAATAATTCCTCAAATAATAAATCACCAAAAAATGTGAAGCTAGTTTTCAGATGAAGTAATCAAGACCATCTCTAACCATATGAAAAAATACTGTGATTCATTATTTAATGGAGAAATGTGAATTAAATAATTTCTGAGTTACTACCTCACACCCATTAGATTGGCCGATAGGACAGAGAAGTAGAATGACAAGTGTTGGAGATGTGGGAAAACTGAGACACTAAAGCACTGTTGGTGGAGTTGGGAATTAATTCAGTCATTAGGTAGGACGGACCTATCAACCATGCATACCCTTTGACTAAACAATACAACTAACAGGTCCGCTTCCCAAAAGACATAAAAATCTAACAGGAAGAGGGCCTATATGTACAAAAATATTTATAGTAGCCGTTTTCCAATAGTAAAGAATTTGAAACTGAGGGATTGTGCATCAATTAGGGAATGGCTGAAAAAGTTGTGATATATGATTGTGATGGAATACTATTGTTCTATATAAAATGTTAAGCTAGATGCTCTCAAAAAAAAAAAAAAAAAAAAAACAAACAAAAAAAACCAAAACCTAGAAAGACTACTATGAACTGATGCAAAGTGAAATGAATAGAACCAGCAGAACATCATACATAGTAACAGCAATATTGTAAAATGATCAACTGCGAATGATTTAGCTATTCTCAACAATCCAGTGATCCAAGACAACTCTGAATTATATATGATGAAAAATGCTAGCCCTCCTCAGATAAAGAATTGATGGAGTCTGAAAACACTTCAAAGCATGCCATTTTACTTTATTTTTCTTGTTTTTTTTTTTGTTTTGGACTATGTTTTCCTTTACAACATGGCTAACATGAAAATATGTTTTGTATCTCCTACACATGTATAACCTATATAAAAATGCTTTCCTTCTCAATGAGAGGGGTAAAGAGGGAAGGATAAAATCATGAATTTAATTTTTAAAAAACAAAGGTTGAAAATTGTTTTTCTGTGTAATTCAGAAAAATAAAACAATAAATAAAAAAATAAAAAAGATAGAAGAGTAGAACCAAGAGTTAAGACCAAGTGATCTGGGTGAGTAGCTCGTCCAACCTATCCTCTCCTAAAACAAACTACTGATGGGTTCATCTTAGGGGAAAAAACAAAATCATGCATCTATCACACTTCAGAAATTTGTAAAATATAAATCAATTAGATTTCCTTTCATTTTGCTCCACAGACCTCTGCAGGGAAGATGCCTCAAATTTCTGATAGAGAGTCTATTTTACCTCTCTCATTCTTTATGAGTCTAACAAGCCAATCACTGAGCCCAGTCTATACACCTGCTTCATAAGACAACTAAAAAAAAATTATTTTAGGTAGATAGGTGGTATGGTGGATGGAGCACTGGACTTGGAATCAGGTAGACTCATGTTTTTAATTCAAATCTGGCCTCAGACAGTTATCTGGACAAGTCACTTAAACCTGTTTCTCTTACTTTTCTTGTCTGTAAAATGAGCTGAAGAAGGAAATTGCAAACCAATCCAGAATCTTTGCATGAAAACCCCAAATGGGGTCACAGAGAATGAGATACCACTGAAATGACCTAGTAACAGCAATACTTTAATCTTAATCTAGTTTTTGGTATTAACTGCAGAGCAATTTAAGCAAATTCTAAAGAATAGGTGAACTTTGGGCTTAAAATATGCTTTCCAAGGCAGGGATCATGACACAAGATTGAGGAACACAACTATCATCTGTGTTATTAATTGTCCCTAATAAAAATTCCAGCAACCACTGTTCAGCCCAGGCAGACAAATTTATTGTCTGATTCTTGTATTTTATGGATTAGAGTTCACCCACATTCCCACAGCCATCTCATATCTCCTGAGACTTCTCCAGGACAAGAAGAAAATAACTTGGTCTCTTTAAGGCATTATTCTCAAGTCAGGATTTCACTGAGGATCAAAAAGCAACTAAAGAATTTTATTTTGTCCAGATATCTGAACCCTTTTATAGATGGGGTACTACACAAGAAACATTCATCTAGTGTCTGTTCATTGCAGGGCATTGTTCTAGGCACTGAGGATGCAAAGATCCAAACCAACACAACCCCTGAATTCAAGATGGTTGCAGTCTAAGGGAGATGATCTACATAGAGACCAAAATATAGGAGGAGACAAAGTGAGAGTCAGCAGTACCATTTGCTTGATTACTAAGGAGAATAATATGAAATAAAATGGGAAAGACAGGTTGGTATAAAACTTTGTGTGGTCTTGGCTTTCAGGTTAAAGAGTCTGTGTTTTATTTTATAGGCAAAAGCTAAAGTTTTATCAGTTACTTCAATGTTGTTTGGAGTAGGATAACAAGGATAAAAGAATCCCAGAATGTTAGAGCTGGGAGGAACATTATAACTCATTATTATTCTATTTTAAAGATAAGGAAACTAAGGTTTTTAGATATGAATTATTTTGTACTATGTTCGTGACAGAACTGGGAAAAGAACAGAGGCCTTTTTCCTAAACCAGTGCACACATGATTATGTAACACTGGCTTTGTCATATCAAAGTGCTGAATATCAAATAGGAGGGAAAGAATAGGTGAATTGTAAATGAAATAAAATAATGTAATCAGATATCAAAAAATAATGGGCCAAATATCTCACTTACAAAGACAATGTAATATGTAGGTCATGAAGTATGAGTTCAAATAGTTTAAAACTTCTGTAATATATATATATATATATATACATACATACACACACATATATGTAATACACACATATGTATATATAAATCTAATCTCTGAATATAAAATCACGAGAAAATTATCCATATATCCATGCTCCATGTAAAATAGCTGATTAACAAAATGGTTTTCTACCTAGATATTTGTTTCTTTGTTCCAGTATCAGTTAGCTAAAAGGTTCATTTTATTTCCTCCTTTTATCTAATTGCAGAAATAGTGATTTGTACTCATTGAAAACAAGAATATTTTGTCATTGACTGTGGAGTTATTCTCCACACCTGGCTTTGCATCCCCCAGATCAGGGTATCTAGGCTCTTGACATGGTTTCTTTCTCCTACATTGTATAGAAGACTATTATATAGCTTAGATATTAACTTTATTTTCTTTAAAAACATGAAAATCATGTAGTTAGTCAGAGGGAGAGAATTTTCCAATTTCTTGGGGGCTGGGGAATTTAAAAAAAAAACCACAAATAAAAAGGCATCAGATTTGAAAACAGCTTTCAGTAAGGAAGAGTTTGTTAGTAGCTGGCATGGAATCCAAGAAATAAAGTCAAAAGAACATTTTAATTTTCATTCTGAGATTTAATGTCTATAGGTTAAAAAAAACAAAAAAACTTTTCAAAGTGTAAGACGTCTTAATTTCAAAGTAAATTTTCCTGTATTTTGTCATATTTCATAAAAGCCACCCATGAATATTTCACAAAACATTGTTTTCATTAATTTGTTAAAACCTAATTACATATAAAGATGTTTTGTAATATTAATTCTTCTAAGAACCCCAAAATACAGTGGTAATAAAGTGAGTGATCTTTTTCTGGGAAAATACACACTGCACATACTAGAGTGGAAGATGTTGTGACATTACACCTTCTCTAAATTGATGTGCCTGTTGTCACTTTTCAAATGAGTTTTTTTAATATGTTTCTGAATGTAAAATGCATTTTCTGGGGCTAGTCAAAGACTATGAATAAACTTTCATTCTTTGTAAGTATATGCTAGAATGTTTATATTGTTAAAATAATGTATTTAAAATTATGTGTTATGTATTTACACATATATGAATATGTATGTGTGTGTGTGTGTGTGTGTGTGTATATATATATATATATTCTGAACATGTATGACTACATAAATGCTACCATTAACTTCATTGTTTTTCTTAGTTACAAAGAATAATGATAGATTTAGTTCTGGAAGGGGCCTTTAGAGGACACCTGTTCCATTCCCCTCATTTCAAAGATAAAGAAATTGTGACTATGGAGACTATTAAAAAATAATCATACATGGCACCAGGAGTTGTCTTATGAATCACTCAGCATCTGAAAGCTTTATATTGCTTCTGTCAGTCACTAGGTGCCAGGGGTAAATTACTAGTGCCTATGTCCCTAGTTAGACCAGATGGCCACATCTCAAATAATTTATCCTTTAAAAGATAGTGTCAGACAACCTGGGATGGCCAAGTTCCATCTCATTTGCCCCAGTCCCAGCACAGTAGCAGCTGAAACTTTCAAAAACTACCCTTATCAAATGCTCCTGCAATAAAATTTGCATGTTTTCATGACGTTGGGCAACTGTGCCTCTATATTCAGTCTTGGTATCTGTCAAACTCATCTCAAGACAGAGGTCTAGAGAGGTTAAATGATTTGACTACTATCACAAAGGTAACTGAAAGACATAACTTGAACCCAAATTCAAATTTAGCAGTTTTGACAATATACCACAAGACTCCCCTTCGATGTCATCACAAGTAACATTAAACATAATCATAATTTGAAACTACAGGAAGACCTTCTTAAATGGATGTTTGCCTAAGAGAGTGATTTAGTCATATTCCAAGACATGGATTCAGTGATGGGGTTCAGACTCTGGGAGTCTCTTTGAGTTCCCCTTGAATCTTCCCACTTAATCTGGTCTTTCTTATTCAAATCTGATCTTTCCATTTGTTCCAGCAGCCTCAGGTAGTCCATGGGCTTTTCATTATCCCATCAAAACCCCATTCCCCAGGTGGCTGACCACACCCATCAAGATCTGTATTCATTCCCATACTGTCCCTATCAAGATCTCTGGATTGCCCCACCTGCTTCCCACCCAAGCTCTCCACTGTCTGATATCTCCTGATTGCCTCCAGCTATTACCAACCCTTGACCAGTCAACCTCTCCTTGGACTTCTCCTCAAGACCCTTCCTAAACCCCTCTTCCCATCATGCTAGACTACCAGACCATCCCCAGATCCCTCCTATAGTCTTTTCTGTATTTAGTTCCATCTCCACTCCAGGAAGGCACTCAGATTCAATCCAGCTCAGACTCTGTCTAGCTGAGATTCTATCTGGCCTGCTTGTTCAGACAAGCATTACAAATGCTTAGGCTCCTTAAGAGTCAACCCAAGGTGGTAAATCTTTTATAAACTTTGCTTTTCCTTGGTTTTAAGAAGGCTTGAGTAGAATTCGTTCAAGCAGGACCTGGCATGTAGGTATTTTGGGGTCCCTAGCACCCCTAAACCTTGTCAATAGGATGTTAAAGACAAGGAGGAACCTTATGTGTCACCTGGTCCAATTCCAATGGTAACAGAATCAGCTATTTCAGTTATATCCTTGGTAAATTCCTCTACAATGCATGGGGTTAAGCTGTGTAGGGTATGAGTATGTGTAGTGTATAAGAATGCTAGCATTGTTCAAATCACCATTGCTTCTAAAGATTTGAGATTTCATGGATGTGGGTTTTTTCACATCTTAGTAGATGAATTTTCTAATATGTGTAATTAGAATTCTTGTATACAGAATGAAATTTTTCATGGATGCAAATGCGTATAATTATTCATTGAATGAGCCTGTGTGTTTGTGTGTGTGTGTGTGTGTGTGTGTGTGTATCTGTTGGGGGTGTGAGGTGGTGATATAGTATGCTTTCTACCATACAGGTATAACTAACATGATGTAAATTTATGCAACATGATGTAAATTGATAATTTTTATTTTTTTGTCTATGACATAATGCTATTTGTCACAATACCTGTTCATACTGGAAAAATCAATGGACAGAAATTTCCTTTTTTAAAGTGCTGTTTTTGCTAAATCGGGGAATCAGATATAAAGCCATTTCCTGGTTTCTTGCCATCTTACAAGCCTTACTCACAAAAAAGGTGATATAGCAATGTAGAAAATTATTCCATATCTTTGCAGGGCTGCAAGGGATATAGAATATTACTCCTTTTATTTTTTTTAATCTCTTTTTGTCCTGTTTGGAATAGGCTTAATTATTTGGTTGGTAGACTTGTTAAATCTTCTAACTTATCCCCTATATGTGTTGTGGGATTTTGGGAACCCCAAAGTGTAAGGGTATTGGGGGGGTCTGCCTCAAAAAAATTTGACCACTCAAACCTTTTTTCTATTAAAGAAACAAGGTTTATTGGTGATGCCAATAGAAGTGTGATAGATTCTAAGACTGCACAATTTAATGGGGTAAGATTGGTACTTGAAAACAAGAAAAGCCAATGAGAAGATCTGATTGGGATTAAGGAATGGAAAATAGTTGGGGATGAGCCTGGTGCAGACAATGGAAAGGAGTTAAATGGCCTGGGCTGGGTCAGAGAGCCACAATGAAAGGAGAGTTACAAGGATTATTGAACATCTAGGAAGGCCTGGGGCGGGCCAGATGCTTCAGGGAAAATGCAAGTGTGGGAAAGTGCAGGATGCTTTCAAGGACATGATCTTTTCCTTTTAGGAGTCCAAGTCCCATCACTCTATCACTATCAGTTTTTATCTAAATAGTATTTCTTTTTTTCCATCCTCTCTTCATTAACCCCATGGATACTATACTTGGGTACATACTGTTTCCTTCCTTAATTATAAACTTCTGGAAATCAGAGTATCTCTCTTATTTCACTGTGTCTCCCTTGGTATGTAAAATAGATACTTGAATATGGTAAGGATTTAATAATTTTGAGTTGAATTGAGTGCCCACATTTCAATATGGCAATTTTATTCTTTCTTTTGGTTCTGACTCCAGGAAAAATTTTTTTAAGGTTTTCACAATTTCAATGCCTTTAACTGAAATTTCAAAAATTTAGTAGGAAACATTATGATTCTCTGAATCATTAAAGCCATTGATTGATTATTTAGAAAAATTGAGAAATATAGAGAGGCAAGCTAGACAGCACAGTTCACAAAATGTAGGGTGGTATTAGGTGAAAATTTTAAGACAACTACATTGATTTAGGATCATGATATTTTAGAGTTAAAAATTGCCTTAGAAATTATCTCAGTTCCCTTCATCTTATAGAAACTAAATTGTTAGTTTTTTTTCTTTCCCTAAGTAATACATTCATATCATGAAATACGTAATCAAATATCAAGGGTTATCAACCCTGAGAGTTTGGTCTGAGAAAGAAACAAATTGGGTTATTTGTTTCTCTCATTTATTTCTCTCAAGCACATAAAGCATTATCTCTATCATCTATCTATCTTTCTGTCTGTCTATCTCTCTGTCTATCCATCTATTCATCTATCTATCATCTATAGAGCTGCAGTCAAAGGGTTAAGCTCCTATTGAGGTTGGGGATGCAGTTTATATGTCCTTAGAAAAATAAGCATTTCCAATGAGTATCAATCAACTGATTGGTAAACACATTAAAATTAGGTGACTTAGGTCCAACTAAATCTTGGCCAAAGAGATATCAATTCCCATATCACCTATCTTAACAATAGGAAGAATCAACATCTTCCCAGACCTGAGTAAATACAATGGGCAGGAATACACTCATTAGCCCAAACTTAAGGATTTTTTTGTTTTTGTTTTTTTTACTCTCTTATTACATCTCAGCCTGGTAAATCTTTAAGAAAGATTTCTCATACGCCTTCATTTCTGGATAATTCCTTTTGGCAGAAATTCATGGTTTAGCAAACACTGCAAGGATTGCAGGTAAATCCAGCTTGAGGGGGTGCTCAGTTTGCCTCCTGATTAGATGATTCTGATTCCGAGATTGGTTAAGCTTCCTCTAGAGAGCAATGAAACTCAAGCAAATCAAAGTGGTTAGTAAGCTCATTAACCGTTCTACTTTCACAATTTTCATAATTTTTACAGGATAAAGAAATAATGGTTAAATAAATTGAGGAATAGCTAAGCAAAAAATCTCACATAAATTTAATTGAATATAATTGTGTCATAAAAAAATGATAATATGAGGAATTCAAAGAAGCATGGAAAAACTGAGAGGGCTCAGATTTCTCCCTATGACTTCATTTACCATCAGCTACTATGCTTGATTTCAAACATCATACCCCATCACCTCCACTTTAGGAGTTTCCTCTTCCCCCTGTCTCATCACTGCTGTATGAATTATTTTCCCCTATTATACTTTAAGCACCTTAAGGGCCCTGTAAGAGTAAGCACCCCAATATACACAGGGCTGCCTGCTGTCACAGGTTCTTAGATCTGCATTCATAAAAAGAAAAGCAGCTTTTGAGGGATTAACAATTACTTTAATCAAGCACAAGTATCATTCCTTTAACCAAGCATATATATCATTTACCTAGTTCAGGGGAGTCAGGACCCTGAACTTCAAAAAAAAATACAGAGAAATCAAAAAGTCAACAGACATGTCTTCCTCTGCCTGACCATAATTCAATAGACAACAGTCTGACCATAGTTATCAGAGAAGGAAGCACTGACATCTGGGTTTTCAAAGCCATTGAACTCCTTAGAGCAGCTTCCCAGAGTCCTTGTCTGGCACTCAAAACTTCTTCCAGAAACTAAGCCCCTTAGAGTATTTTTATACTTTTTAGAGGGCATAACTCTCTGACCCAGTGCCTCAAAAGAGAAACAAAAGGTACTTGGGACCCTCCTACAAAACAACTTCCCTAATCAAGCTTCCCACAATGGGCAGGCCCATCAATGGATGGGAAAGATTTTCTTTAATCACCTTATTCAATCAAGAGGCACTTTTAGTAAAATAATACAGCAAAAGATCCTAATTTGATTGCTCTCACACTCCATCCTTTTAGGATCCTTAGCCTTACAAATCTAAATGGCCATGGGTCCTGGAACAAATAGGCATTATATTTTGCAATCTCAAATCCAGGTGATTTAAGCAGGTTACATAGACAACTTATATCTGAATAAGCATGAACATTTCTTTAGTAAATATAACATAGTTCATATTTGCAGAATATATAACATAGCAACTTATTACCAGGATGGCTATATGGCTTTAAACAAACACAAAGGTAGAGACATAGCATAATGTCATTTTTTGAGGAGAGAGCAACCAGCTCCTCCTTCCTCAGTCCCAAACAGAAATATCCAAGCAAAGTCCACTTAGTGTCTTGTCCTCCCCACCCTGTCAGGTGTAGGCTCTAATGAGCCCTGCTTCCAAGTCCTGAGGGGCAGTTGGACAATAAAACCATTAGGGTGGAATCCTTAGGGGTACATGGCACTTCCCTCTACCCACCATAGGCAGTTCCACCCCCTGGGTCCCAAAGCATCCCAGGAGAAAGCTGCAAAAAAGCACACTCAGTACCTTACTGTACAGTCCTAATCTTGCCCCAGGGCTGAACTCAGAGCTCCTGTGTTCCTCCTCATCCAGCAGGAGCCAATTGCTTCCAGCTCCCACCTGGGTCTGTACAAAAGCAGCTCTGTGCTCCTGTTCTTCTCACCTCACCAAGGTCAGCATACTGGCAGTTCTCAACTTCTGGTGGGTCATTCAGCAGGCAGGCTTCTGCTGGGTAGGCTGGCCATCTTCTGGTCCTGTTCCATGGTTCTGAATGTAATACAATCTTAGGGCATTCATCTCTCCAGCACAGTCCAAAGCCAGACCAGTCACAACATGGATTATCTTTCTCTTTCTTATTTGTATGTCCAGTTCTTAGTACAATAATTGCACTTAGTAGATGCTTAATGTGTGTCCTTCATTGCCAAAGAAGACCATGCCATCAGAGAAATGATGACATGACTTGCACTTGACTTTGTTTTGAGTGAGGGAAGGCTGGGCAGGTCACCAGCCTCACTTCTCTTCTAGAGCTATCTGAATCTAGTGACTAGATATTCATCAGGATGACTGGAGATGGACCAGGCTGAGGCAATTGAGATTAAGTGACTTGCCCAAGGTCACACAGCTAGTGAGTGTCAAGTGTTTGAGGTGAGATTTGAACTCAGGTCCTCCAGACTCCTGCACTGGTGCTCTATCCACTGTATCACCTACTTGCTTCTCTTCCTATAGATGCTTAATAAATGTTTTTTGAATATGTAGAACCAGAAAAACAATATACTAAATTATTTCAAAAATATAAATATACATCCAAAAGTAAAAACAAATACTATATTATTAAAATGACTAAACTCAGTCTTGGAGACAAGTTGAAAAATTTACCTTCTTGCCTTCTTTGCTGAAGTTGATGAGATAGATAAGTAGTAGTAGATAAGTAGAGATAGATAAGTACTATATATACTATCTAACTAGGTTTATGTGTTGGTTGTTTTTCTGATGTTTTCTCATTCAACTTGATTGTTTCTTATGAGAATTGACTCAGTGGAAAGGTGTTGGTAGAGAGAATAGTCAGAAATAAATGATGTGAAAACAAGACTTAGCACATAGGAGTGCAAACAGTACTCAACTGAGTCAGTGCTATATACCCTTGCTAAGTACCTTTTCCAGGTGATAGCCAAATTAACTTCATTTTCTTCACTATTAGGCATTATACATATGACTTGTTTTGATCATTTTGTTGGAAGCACCAGAGCAATGGTGACTGAGGCATGGCCTACAACATCAAGTGTTCCTGACTCCAGGATAGTTGTTCTATCCACTACCCTCTGAGGCTCCCCTCTCAGGAAGCTTGATAAGTATTTGTTGAAGTTAACATTACAAGATCTATTCATAAGCAGTGGATGGGACTTGAGGTGTAAAAGAAAAATAAGAACTATGAAGACAAGATTTTCTAAAACCTTATGTTAGTGTTACTTTATTAGACCTCCTAGCCTCCTTCCAAACTTCTAAGACACCAGGTTTCCTAAAAATTTAGAACATATGTCCAGCAATAAAGTTGATTCATGGAAAAAAACCAAACATATTCTTGGATATAAGTGAAACAGGGTGACAATGTTCTGATTTAACAGATTGGTTTTCCAATGTAAGGATGACATTTTGGGGAACATGAAGTATAGTGCCATTTGGGGCATCTTAGAAAATCTTGCAGTTTGTAAGTTCCTATATGAGGAAGAACTTGGATAGTGTTGAAATATTCCAAACATCATCACTTTGCTGACAGACTGCTGTGTAGTTGAGAATTACTAGACAACACTGTATAGCATTTTAGATGCGATTTTTGGTAGAAAAATATTGTTTTGAAAGCATTCAAGTGTTTGAATCAGTCCACCCTTGAGCTATCTTTATCCATTGACCTGTGATCACAAGATATAAGTATCCTTTGTGAAGTATAATTCAGGTTGTACAGAGCACATACAGATATTCTGTGGCTCCTTGTTGACCAAATTTATGACTCACCACTTGGACCCTTTAGGGATGATAAATCTCCTGGATCTTTCTGGCCAAATGACAGTTCAGCACTGAAAGGGTTTGGCATGACATAAAAAACACTGAGTAGTCCCCCTGGTTCTTTGTGGCTGGTTATAAGTGGCAGTGCAGTGGACTGCTGTATTGGTTAAAGGGAGAGAAAACTTTTGGCTCTCTCTTGCAGTGGAGTAAGTCATGTTTCCCTTCCTTTCTCTTACCCCACTTCTCTCCTTTCCATGAGGTTTTGAAGTGAGGGGAGGGTGGAATTTACTGGTGCTGTTTCCTTTCACTCTAAGGCCAATGCTATGTGGATCATGGTTTTAAATAGATGAGCCTGCACCAAGTACCCTGTCTGGGTTTTCTACTTTGTTTTCCTTTCTGATTAGGTAAATGAAATGATGTAGTCAAATTACATATGCCCAAACTTGGAGATGACCGTGTGACCTCAATTATCCAGAAATCCTAGGTTCAAAGAATAGAGCCAACTCTGGGCAAGGAAAGCTTCTGCATCAGAGAAAGTAATCACCAACAATAAGATGAGACCAATTTCTTGACCTTGCTTGCCAGAAAACATGGACTTTGAGGAAGACAATGCATATCTAGGGTGAAATATAAAACACATTCTTATCCAATACTTGATTCATATTGTAAACTGAGCACTCTTTAACTTTCTGCTTTGGGTGAGAACTAGACATGATCCAGAAACTAAGCTTTAAACACTTCATCCTGGGATGCTGAGGAGAATGTTTAACAAGCAAAAGATATGTGAAAGGGAAGTCACTCCTCTCATAGGAGGACTGCTTCATCAAGGTATAAACCAAACCTGTACCAGATACCTGGGGTCAAGGTAAAGGTGTACCTTAGTTAAAAGGAGTAGATGGATAGGCTCATGAGCCCAGTAGCAATTCCTTATTATTAGAACAGAAATAGGGAGATGCTTTAGCCCAGAGCAAATCAAAAGTGGAAATTCAGTGCTCCCTTCAGGGGAATGAAAAATGGTGGGAAGTGATTCCAGGATTATCTTTTTTTCACTCGTTTACACTTTCCGGTTTTCACTCTGTCACACCCTCCCCTGGTGTGACACAGTCATTACTTCTGGGAGCAGACACCTTGTTTAGACTGAGATTAAATGTCCTTAGAGTTGTTGTGAGGTTTAGCGTGAAATAGGGTTTGGAGAAATTGCAGAAACAGCAGTCACCTCCCTGCCAGACCAACTGGGTCTATTCATTGCATCCAATTCAGTTTTTCATTGAAGCAGGAGTAGTTATACACTTTGTATGCTGGTGCATTATCAACTTAGTTTTTTTCAGATATTACAATCATAGCATTGTAACACATCTCAAGAACGCCCTGCAACATTCCAAACCTTGGGGGATAGGTTTTGCATTTAATGTCGGAGTCAGTAGCAGGAAAAATGTGCTACATTGGGGACATCTGACAAGTGCCATTCATTTGAAACCATGGACTTTACAGGGATGTTCAGACCTTAATCTGTAAAGTAGAATACAAAATTTCACAACAGGGGGTAAATGGAACAGAAGACAGAAGTAATATTTCAACTTGGAGGCCTGAAAACAGTCTGGGTAAAATACCCTTAAGTATTGTTTGTGGGAAAGAAAATAATCTCTAAATCCTCCATGAGAGAAGTTCTCTTTTTCAAGTAGTCTCATACGTAGAAAGCATACACACACATATTTCATATACATGCACACAGAGTAAATATAATATATATGTGTCTAAAGACAAAGATAGAAGAAATCCCTTTTTTAGGGTTCAAGCATACCACCTCCCCAACACTCCTCCCAAGTTAATATTGGCTCCTTTGTGATGCCCCCGCCCAATCTTAGAAGCATCTGAATAAAAAAAGTTACCTTATTCATGAATGAGCAAAAAAATTCTTAGGCTTTTCACAGTTCCCACTAGTAACCTTTATCCAGTTCTGAGGACTACATTCACCTGCTGCATACAAAGAATAAAAGTCCTAGGACCCTTTGGGGGCAATTCTTCCTGAGGGTCATTCAGTTCTAAAAATCCTCCCCACATTATGTTCTCCCCATGCCTTTGACAAGTAAACACCCCTGCTCATTCCATTTGCTTTCCTTTCCACTCTTACAGCTGTTTGAACTTCCGTACATAGCTGTAACAAAAAAAAAAGTGGTATTCACTATTATTGAGAGATGCAACTGTCCAATGCCTCTATCAAATTGGAATATGGCCTAAATCAGAGACAATATGTTTATGTCTTATATAAATTTTACACTGATGATTTGATGGATCTATGACCTCATGATGGATCTACCTGCAATTCTGTGATTCTGTATGACTATGAGTCATAGCATACTTTTTTCAATCACCCTTAAAACCTTTGTAATCTAGCTTCCTCTCAGCTTCATAATTAAATTGAAACTGCTCACTCTAGAATTACTGGTTATCTTTTAGTTGTCAAATGTAATGACTTTCCCTACCCTAATTCTTCTTGGTCTCTCTTCAAACTTCAGCACTTTTGAGTACCATATCTTTTTTGTGAAACATTTTCTCCTGGACATCTTCTAAACTTCCTAATGGCCTCGTAGTTTTCTTTGCCTGATGTTGATCCATATCATACCCAGTAACTGTAGATTTCCTTCAACGTTCTGTCCTAGGGATTCAGAGCCAAGATAGCAGGGTAAAGGCAGGGACTCACCTGAGCTTTCTCCCAAAACCCTCCAAATACCTTTAAATAAAACTCTAAACTAATTCTGGAGTGGTAGAACACCCCAAAAGATGGAATGATACAATTTTCCAACCCAAGACAACTTAGAAGTTCGGTAGGAAAGGTCTATTTCTCCAAGGTGAGAGAGAAGAACAATCCATCCTAGACCCCATCAAACCAGTCACCTTGGGGTTACTGAATCAGTGGCAGTAGTGGGAAGTTCTAGAAAAAGTGTTAAAATTGTTTTTACATGTAACTGAGAAACAATAAAATAGTTAAGAGGAAAAAATTGTTATATCTTGAGTTCTTTTCTCTCTATATTCTCTCCCTTTCTGATCTCATCAATTTGGATGAGTGTAATTATTCTGGCTATGTAAAAGATACCTAGATCATTTCTTAAATGCTTACCTAGTTCCAGGAACTGTGTTATTGTCTAGAGATACAAAGGAAAGTGGAAAAAGATAGTTCACAACCTGAAGGATCTTACATTCTAATGAGAGAGAATAAGACATTTAAAAAGGAAGTGGACAGAGGGGTATCCATTGTGGTAGTTCTCTTCTCAGCTTAAGTGGCACATCAAAAACAGAACTCATTTTCTTTCACCCCAAAGCCTTTCTTCTTTTAATCTATGTTACTGTCAAGGGAACCATTATCCTAGCAGTCACTTAGGTATTAATTTGGTGTTATGCTTGACTCCTCTCTCTTCATCACTCCATATATCCAATCAGTTGTCAAGTCTTGTCTTTTTGTACCTTCAAGACATCTCTCCTATAGATTCTCTTCTCTCCTCTCACACAGCCATTAGTGTGATACAATACTTCATCACTTCTCACTTGGACTGTTGGAGGAACCTTCTATTTCTATATCTGCCTTCAGACTCTCTCTACTACAATCCATGCTCCACTCAATTGCCAAATTGTTTTTTCTCCAAAACTCAGGTTTTGTCATGTCACCTTCAGGATGAACTTCATTGGTTCCTCATTATCTTTGTTGTGATTTAAAACTTTCTGTCCCCTTCCTACCTTTCTATTCTTCTTGATTTATTTCCATGTCCTCTATAATTTAGCTACTCTGTTCTTCTTGCCATTCCTCATATATACCCCTGCAACTCATGCCTGTGTCTTTGCACTAGAACATTCTCCTTATTCACTTTCATTTCTTAGCATGCCTGGCTTCTTTCAAGACTTGACTCAAAGCATCCCTTTGGAGGTGACCTTTCCCAGTCTCCATTTTCTCTAGTGTCTAGACAGACAGACAGACAGATAGATAGATAGACAGACAGATGGAAAAATAGAGACATATCTATAAATACATAGTAATTTACATGTTCTCTTCCTTATTATAAACTTCCCCTCTTGAGGGGACAATGTATTTTGTCTTCTTTTGTTTCACTAGCATATGACACAGTACTTGGCACATAGAAAATAATAAATACTTGTTCACTCACTGAAAATATCACAACCTCTGAAGAATCAAAGTATAAATTAGATATACATATACGCACATAATGAAATGTACATTTGCCACATGTTCTGTGGCAAAATGCTCTGTAGATTTTTAATTTCTATTCTCTTTTCATACATGACCACCCAAACAAAATCATTGGCAGAGCTGGAAAATTAACTGACAAAACTGTAAATTCCTCCTTTCTGGACAAAACCTTCAACTCAGAATACTGTGATTCAGATTCTTTATTCTGTCAGTGTCCTGCTTGAGAATATATCTATCATCATCATATCATAAAGCTAGTGACTATGTAGATAAAAGTCTTTATTTTAATGACATAAATCATGCCAACAGCCATGCATTTCATGAGACACAGCAGAGTACAAGGTACTAAACGTATGAGCTGTCATTAGTTTTTATTAAGATCTAAATCACTTACAGGTTATAAACTATAAAATGGTAAGAAATATGAAACATTTCCTTTTGGAAATTATTCTTTTAAAGTGACACCCACAAAGTAGGCCATAACAAAAAGAATCTAAATGACTGGGGAAGGTAGATTGTGTGGTTCTTTCTTTCCTACTACCTGACCTTCCCATGATCTTCTGTTTTTCTTCATTTGCATGAAACTTCCTTTCTGTATCTTTCTGTACATACCTTTCTGTACATCCTCCAACCTTTCTGCTTGCTAGTTTCCCCCAGGAGCTCTGACTCCCCTTGTCATGATGCACGATATTATCCATTGAAGTATAACATCTCTCAAATGTCATAGTCTCTCTGGGCATCAAATCTCTGGAGATGATACCTTTTGTAAGGTCTCCATCTCTCATTACAGAAAATAGAAAGTGTTTTTCATGGAGACACCCTCCCACCACTGAATTGAAACATTCTCCTTTTTCCTCCTCTTTCAATCCTTTCCTTTGAGACTTCACTCATTTTCTAGCAATCCCTCTCCATTCTTTCAGCCTAAAGAATTTATTTTACTTTCATTGTGTACCACTGACATGATAAATGTATTTCAAAAATTCTTTTCCTCTTTCAATTTATAACCATCCCATTCTTGTAGATGGTGTTGTGTTTTTTATAACATGAAATTAAAGTCCTTTCCATCATTATCACTTCTATTGATATTCTACTTTAAACCTTATGTGTATTTTTTTTAAAAAATGATATCTTTTAATGACTCCTTCATTGTTATTTTGTTATTATTTAAATATTTAAATTCACAGGTATCATTCTAGATTTCTCTCCACCCTCCACACCCACCCACCCACACACACACACACCTTTTTTCTAGTTTAATTTATTTTGCTATTGATGCTTTTAAAAATTACATTTAATTTTCACATTTTTCTTCTGTTTAGAATCTTTGCAAATGAAATTTGCTTACATTTATTTTTATTTGGGGGCAGGGTTTATGGCCTCTTGTTGATGATAAAATTTAAGTTTACTGGATATGTGACTTTGAGTTACACCTTATGTTCCTTTGCTCTCCAGAAAGCCAATATTCTACTCTCTCCTAAGATTTCACCGTGAGTCCAGAATAGTATTATTTTATTCAATTTTTCTTTCCTTTATATGACAGTTTTCTGATTATTTGCAGAATTTGTTGTTTGTCATTGGAAATATAAAATTTAGCTTCTGTGTCTTGCAGTTTACAGCACAAAATTTTGTGATTGCTATTTTATGGAAACAATTCGGATTCTTTCAATCAGCACTTTGTTTTCTGTATTCTGATTTCTTACACTATAGTTTTCAGACTTTTCAATTTGTTGTGTTCTTGGAGACTCAAGGTCTTTAAGTTTTCTCTACACATGCTGTTTTTGAAATTGTTTTATTTTATTTTTATACAGATAATATGTTCCTTTAAAGTTATTGCTTTTTGATTCTCCTCCTTCAAATTGTCTTTTATATCCGCATATTTGCATACTCAATCAATTGTTCTCTCTCCTTTCTTTGGAGAACTTCACTGCTGTGAATTCCAGTTTTTCCTAGTCTGCAAATTGTTTCTTTTGGGCAGGCCATGCATTCTATTTCCATCTTTTGAATATTTAGGGAACATCCTATTACTCTATGATTTGGGGGGAATCCACAGAGTACTTTGTTTCATCAAATATTGACTGATTTTTCTTTGCCTTGTGATGCTTATTCAAAAATATTTTGACTTGTTTATATGTTCTTGATTCCATCTTCCCTTCTATTATTAATCTTCCCTGTTGGTTTATCTATTTGTTCTTTAGATATCTAACTGAATATTCTTCCCCCTCAGATATCTAGTAATGGTAATCTTTTCCCCTCATATTCCCCACTTTTTGTTTCCTTCTTTTTTTCAAGGCATTTCTCCTGAAGACTATACTTCAAAGTTGTCTTATCTTCTCCCATATTAGAAATTTATTTTTTTATATGCCTCAGTTCCTAATCCAAATGAGTTTTGGGGGATAGAATTGACTCCATCTGGTTGGTAGTTCCTTTTCTTTCCTGTCTAGTATAGTTTTCTCCCTCTTG
>CM053769.1:376209436-376239192 GCA_028658325.1 Potorous gilbertii | reverse complement strand
TGTTGTCCTGCCTTATAATCTATTTGCTTTACAGGGTTACTGTTGGGACTAAATGAAATAATATTTACAAAGTGCTTTGCCCACTGCCTGGAACATAGTAACCATAGTAATCATAAATACCTCTCCTCATCTCTTTCTCCTCCATCCACTTTTACTCCTTCTGTTTTATAGTTCTCTATCAAACTAGGATTATAGTACAATGTGCTGCTGCTTCAGGGAGAGAGCGAATTCCAGTTCTCTATACCTTCCCTTTGGGGGAAGAAGAAGAGTTGAGTTTTGTTTCTTGTTACCTCTGAATGATGAGATGAGTGCAGGAGCAGAGTGTCTTGAACAAGATTGAAGGAGCATTAAGGCTACTGCATATTGGGTCCTACAGCAAATGTCCTTAGTGTTAGACATCAGGGATTAGCCTTCTCTGTTTTTAATTTATCATGTTGTTACTTCATTAGAATTTTTGGTATCTTAACCTATATAATTGTATTTATTTTACTTTTTGAACTTGATTTTTATGTTGGAAGGTTTAAGAAGTGATGGAACTTGGGGGTGGGGAGATCTAATCTTCTATTTTATTGTCAAACTGCTTGAACAAGGAATAAAAGAAAAAATAGTCATATATCATAAGAGGCAAATATTACATAAGTAACAATGCCTCAAAAATAAAAAAGAAATGCAGAGGAGAAAAAGACTGTTAAATGTTGATCTGCTGTTCAGAGATTAAGCAAGTTACCATTACTTAACTCACAACATAATATGAGAAATCCTTTTTTTTAAAAAAATCTATATTATGCTATTTTTTTATTTGAGAGTTCTAATTCATAATCGATAGACATGCACAGAACAGTCAAGGTGGTGGAGTGAGAAGTCATCAATTTAACTTCAGCTTTCTTAAAACCTCTTTTTTAAAAGATATTTTTAAAAAGTGCCAAACTTAATTCTCAGTGGGAAAGTCAAGATAAAGTCACAGTGAATCAGTTTTGCACCTCAGGGAAACTTAGGAATACAAAAACAGAGGTCTACAAATACTGTGGTAGAAGCTTGCCCAAAATACAACTGTAGAAGTGACAGTTTTGGTAATGGCAACATAGTGGGGAGCAGCCTAGCCTTAAAGTCAGTAAGGACACTGAAAACCTGGAGGTTTTCTATAGTATGAAATCCAGAAATCAGGGAATTTCTGTACTGTGACTGAGAGTAGAAACAGGATCTATAGAGTAATCAGTTATCCAGTACTAGGTCATAGTTTCAAAGTGAAGTGGTATAGACATGGTTAAAAGCAACAGAGGACTTAACTACATAAGTATCACAGCATAAACCAGGATGACTTTGACAAGAACTTTCCCCAGAGCATACCACTTTGGAAGCACTGAAAACAGAGGCCACCATACTGAACTATGAAAGGAGCAAAAGTACATAAAAGACAGAATCTTAGGTGAGTCATTCCCACCCCTCCCCAGAGGTGAGTAGAGCTCAAAACAACATAGAATCAAAGCCAAGAAATAGGCTGAAAAAATGAGCAAATAAAGAAAAAGTATCATGATCATAAAAAAATTACTAAGGTTACAGAGAAGTCCAAAATGTAAATATAGAAGAAGACTTGAAAACAGCTATAAGGAAAGCCTCAAAGAAAAATGTAGATAAAACATAAGCCAACAGGGATTCCTAGAAGATTTAAAGAGTTTTTTTAAAAAAAGAAAAAGATGATTTTTAACTCTATTAAAAGCTGTAGAGAAAGATTAGGAGAAAATTATAGCTTTCAAAGAAAATTATGAAAAGAGAATTAATAATTCGGTAAACAAAAAAGTACAAAAAATTAAAGAATTCCTTGGAGATTAGAAATGACCAAATTATAAAAAGAGGTACAAAACCATAGTGAATAAAAGTAATGCTTAAAAATGTTAATTGGCCAAATGAAAACTAATGATTCTATGAGACATCAAGAAACAATTATACAAAGACCAAAGTCTCAAAGAAAAGTAGGAGAAAATGTAAAATATTGCATTAAAAAAGCAACTGACCTGGAAAGTACATTAAAGAGAGATAATTTAAGAATTACTCTACTAATGAAAGCTGTGTTCATAAATAAAGAGCCTACACAATATATTTCAAGAAATTACAAAGGGAAACTGCACAGATATCTTACAATTAGAAGGAAAAGTGGGAATTAAAGGAATCCACAAGTCACCTCTTGAAAAAGTAAACCACAATGGTATTATAGTCAAAATCTAGTGCTATCAGATCACAGAGAAAATACTGCAAGCAGCCAAAAAGAAGTAATTGAAATACATGAAACCATGGTCATGAGGAGAAGGCTTGGAATATGGTATTCCAGGCAGCAAATAATCTAGGATTATAACCAAGAATAACCTATCTGGGCAAAACTAAGTATAATCCTGTGAGGAACAGGAAAATGGAAATTTAATGAAATAGGGAGTTTTCAATTATTCCCTATGAAATGACCAAAGCTGAAAGAAAAAAAAAAAGATATTCAAACATAGGATTAAAGGAAAACATAAAAAGAGTGGGAAATCATAAAGGACTAAAATTAAATTGTTTACATTCCTATATGGGAAGATTCCACATGTAATTCCTAAAACTTTTTTTTTTTTTATCACTAGGCATGTTAGAGGGAGACTACTTAAGCAGAGGTTATGGGAATCTATCTATTATGTTGAGATGATCTCAATAAAAGAATGAGAGTATGAGAATAGGGAAAAGTATTTTACATAAATGAAGTACACAAGGAACTGTGCAAATAAGGAAGGTGAAATTGGCCCAAGGGAGCAGAGAATGCTTGAGCCTCACTCTCATCTGAACTGGTTCATGCATATACATACCTCTAGTTCTCTCTCTCTCTCTCTTTTTCTCTCTGTCTCTTTCTCTGTATATGTACATATGTGTATACATACATATATACACACATATACATATGTATATAATACACAAATACACATTAGATATATATTATACATACATATATGTATATGTATATAATAGTTAGGCATATACAAATAAATAAATGAATGAAATATATATATATTAGTTAGGCAATTAAGCCCCATATGTGATACTGTGCAAGTCATTTAACTTCTGTCTCAAGTTTCTTAATCTGTAAAGTGGGGATAGCAATAGCAACTGCCTTCCAGAGCTGTAAAAATAAAATGAGATAAGATTTGTACTGTATTTTCCAAAATTTAAAGGGTTACATAAATTCTAGCTATTATTATTTTACCAACTCCTTGTTTTTTGTATCTATTTCCCCATATCTTCAATGCACTCTTTCTTCATTCCTGCTTTGTAGCATGCAGGTTTCCTTTAAAACATAATTTGGGTGCCACATTCTTCCTATAAGAGGCCTTTTCTGATCTCTCCAGCTATTAGCACTTTCTTCCTCTTGAACTGATTTTGTATATATTTTGTAAATCATTTGCCCATGTAAATACATTCTTGTCAGTTGCACATAAACTCCTTGAAGACAGAGACTGCTGTTTTTGCCTTTATATTCTTAGTGTCTAACAGAGCTTTACCATAGCAAGTCTTCAATTTTTGTATCATTAAATTGAATTGAATTCTGCTTCTTAAAAATACTTCTACATAAACAAATCATGCATTAGGAGATGGGGGCACTGAACAAAGAATGAAGGATGCTGGAGGTTTTGTTTATTCCTAGTCATTGCATCATCTTGAACAGCTTAGTTAACCTTTCTACATCTAAATCTGTCTATAAAAAGATTAATTAGGTGATAGCTTTCAGAATTATTATGAGCATAGGAGTTATTCATATTAATATACCTGTTGACACTGACATATTTCTTATTTTTTTATACCAGTTCTTATACCTCATTCACTGACAATCTTTTGCTTCATTTTTTTAGGTGAGAAAAAAATCAGTTAATGAACCATTATTCATTAAGCACCTACTATATTCCAGGAATTGTTGTATGTATTGAACTCCTAAGATATGAGTAGAGAGACTTTGCATCTAACATTCAACCATATTTTTTTATCTTTCACTAACAACCAGCATCTTCTGTTGCTTTCAGCAAGTATTTATAATACTGCTTTTTTTCAAAAGTGTATTAATTATCTATGACATGGTAAAACTGTATCATTAACAGTAGTATATGTACATATTAATATCATTATCAGTTATATCTCTAAATATCTATTTAGTGGCTATTGTATTTCCTCCTATGGACTTTTTTTTTCCTGTTAAGTTTCTCATAAACTTACAAATAACCCAGTACTTTCTTATCTTCAAAACATTCTCTCTATGAGAATTTTCTTATTTCCACATCAATTCAAAGTGAATGAATGTATTCATCAGACTCAGCTAAAGATATGATCATTTAAAAATGCTTTTCCTTTCTGAATGGTTTTTATCTCATTTTACTGCACTACTTTCTTCGGCTGGGCAATTCTAGTTATTTCATTTTTTTACTGCTCAGAAAGCTATGTTACTATAAGTGGAAATACGTTTGTTATTGCTGTAGCAAAACATCACTGTAAGCATTTTTTGTTCTGTTTTAATGACCAATTCACAATAATATAAATAAAAGTGGATTAGTGCTATATTTCATTAACATGTTCTTTTCCATTTTACAAATCTTTGTAATTTCTTAATGTGATAATATGGAAACTGAGGATTTTAAATGCTAACAGCTCTAAATAGACAGTTGGAATGAATGGCAAAGTGGACATAAGGATTTTGAAAAACTAACAAAAATAAGATAAAATAAAAGTTGCCTTTATAAAGAAGGTTAATATGGATGATGATATCTAAACATGAGAATACATGAGAATAAGTATATGAGAATAACAGTGTTGCTTAGGGATTGGAGGGCTTATCTTAGATCCAGGAAGATCTAAGTTTAACTCCTCCATCTGACACATACTAGCTGTGTGCCTATGAACAAATCATTTACACACCTGATATCATGTGGCAATTTTGGTAGATGCAGTTTCACTTACCCTGACACAGTTTCCTCCCCAAACACAACCCCTCAGACAGCTTCCTTGACCCCAACTTCCTAGTGACTTCCCTGGAAAAGCTTCCTACTTCCACAAAACCAAATTGGCTCCAGCTTTTCTGATTCTTGGCCTCAAGTCAATAAAAAATCCTAAATATGTGAGCTCCACACCCCTCAGACTTGCTGAGTGCTAGACACCTTGAGAATACCTATTCCCTAATGACAAACTGATCATATGGTTTTCCAGATGGAGAGAGTGGGGGCCCACATCCAGGGAAGATGCTACATCCTTATTGAATATCCTTATGAAGTTATAGCAAAGTAAACCTCCTTTTTAAAATGTTCAGTGCCTTTCACATACCTCATTTCACCACAACACAGGTCTTGAACTAAAAGGGTTACCTACAACAATAGCTCTCTAAAGCTTTGGATTACAGATGAGTTACTAATATGCACTGACTCCATCCTAGAAGTCCTCACTAATGAAATCATAGCTATAGCCCCCTATAACAACCTCTTCTCCCCCCAAAGTCTTATGTATTTTTCAAATTCCTTTCAAATGTATTGTCTCATGTCACCTTATCTAAAGCTCCAGAAGAGAAACAGAAGTGGTTGTCCAGCTTCATAGTGATGGAGTCCTAGTCTGACCCCAGTAATTCTGACTTGTTGTCATATACTCTTTCTATTACACCATATGTTGTAGTTCCCCTTCACTCACTCAGTTTGTTCCCTCAGTTTTGAAAGTATGATGAAGCTAAAGACACTGGATTGGGAGTTTTGGAGTTTCAGTTTCTAGCCCCATCTCTACTATTAACTAGCCAGTTATACTTGCAAATAAACATTTATAACTGGGGAAGTCATTTCCATTCTTAGGTTAAAATTTCTCATCTATAAAATGACCATTTTAACTAAATCCAGATTCATGAGTCTACTTACTAAGGATTTGTATTTTGCCATATGATGATAATGTGTGTAATATGTGTGTATATATTTGTATATTTTTCTTATCAAGTTGTGATCTTTCTTATTTTTCCTGTGGAAAAAAACTTCTAAGCCAGGGAATTCTTACAGTTCTTGATTTTCAATTAACATACATATTTGGATGTCTAATGAGTATTAATGATTTCAACTTTACAAGTTAAATTCAGAATAATAAAATATTTCTGTTAGCCTGCAAAAGACAACATATATTCGTGATTCAGATACATAAATGAAGTATATAATATGTTTGTGATGAGGAAGAAGATGGCAAGCAAGGACAGCCAACCACTGGTAGGTTTTGGCTTCCTGATTGTACATTTATTCTCTCAGGGATTGTTGATCAAGTGGAAAACACAGTAGAGGGTTTGTGGTATGTGGTAGAGTCTTAAAATAATACAATCTTAAGATCTTAACATTGGAATGAACTTGTTTCTTTCTCATGAATCACTAGAATGTAATATTGACTGGCCACAGCTTTGTTTGTTATGGGTGTGACTTGTGTGTTGGACTATTCAACTAGGTTTCTTTTATGTCCTGTTTATACAGAATCCAAAAATATATGGCCATACAGCTGCATGAAGAAAATTTTATGAAGCATAACTGAGCATAGACATTTATCATACCTTTATTTAGGACTATGTATTTCCCTTGAAATTCCATATTTATGGATTTTTGTGGTAAGTGTGGGAGTTTTGTGTCTTGATGGAAGAGAGGAGAAATCCAGCTGGAATGAAAAAATAAAAGAAAGTATGGCCATACCTTGTTGAGATTGTGTTGATTCTGATGGAATAAAACCTAAGGTAGTAATTACTGGAGTTTGATAATAGGCCATGTTTAGTTAGTCCAGAATTGTTCTAGCCATGCCAAAAAAAGCTGTTGCATTCACCTAGATTTTTACAAAACCATGGTAATCCTGTGAGATAAATATTCAAAGCATGTTTACAATTTTTGTGGATGAAAACGTAGAAGTCTAGAGAATTCAAGTGACCAAATTCACATATTTTAAGAAGAAGAATCAGAACTTGAATACCACAATCCTCTAAAATGAACAAAGCATTAAAGAAAATAGATGAGTTTTGATGATGCGGCATTCTCTTGATCAGTCAAACAATTAATAAACAAGTATTTATTAAGCACTGATGATGAACCAAGAACTATTAATAATATGAAAATAACTAAAACTCAGTTTTAGTGTGGCTAAATTTTTGTTAATGTGACTTCTACCACTACCAGTTTAGCCATAAATTTTTCTTTCACTTTGCAAATTGTCTTTACAAGTTATCCTTGTGGGCAAAGCCAAGATGGCAGAGTGGAAAAATCCACATACTCTAGTTCTTCCCCCACAGCCTATAAAATATCTGTAAAAAATGAATCTCAACAAATTCTAGAGCAGCAGAAGACACCGAATGACAGAGTGAAAGAGATTTCCAGCCCAAGGTAAATTGGAAGGTCAACAGGAAAGGTCTATTGCACAGGGCAAGGAGCAGAGCACAGCCCTGCCTTGGCCATGCAGCAACTGGAGGAACAGAACCAGAACAGACCTCAGGGGTGAAATCCCCTGCAGTAGCAGTGGTTGTCAGATCCCTCAACCCAGAAATGGCAAAGACAACTTCAAAGGTCAGTGAGAGGGCTTTTTCAACTGGATGAGAAGGGAGTAGGGTTCTCCCCTAGCCCTGACCCCAGGCAGTGGCCATAGAGATAGCAGCAGCAGCAGCAGTGGCAGCAGCAGCATCCATTTTTGGAACCCTCAACCTAAAGCCCCTGGGGAAATTGAGAAATTGACCTGAATCTCAGTCAGGAGCCTGGTAATGAGGAGGAACCCTGGCATGGCAAAGCTGGAGGTGGTGGTAGAGAGGGAATTCTACTACTCCCAGATTCTGGTTTCTCCCAGAACCGTGCACAGGCCAGGAGAGGAGTAAACTCCTCTTCCTTGATTGTGCCACCTTGGAGGAACTGAGAACTTATAGGTCCCCAGAGTATACCCTCCTCTTGACAAAGGATTGAAAAGTCAAATAACTGACTGGGAAAATGCCCCCAAAAGGGAAAAAATAAGATTATAGAAGGCTACTTTCTTGGTGAACAGGTATTTTCTGCCATCCTTTTGGTTAAGGAAGAACAATGCTTACCATCAGAGGCCTCCAAAATAAATATGCAATGGTCTCAGGCCGTGGAAGAGCTCATAAAGGATTTTGAAAATCAGGTAAGAGAGGTGGAAGAAAAATTGGGAAGACAAATGAGAACAATGCAAGGAAATCATGAAAAGGGAATCAATAGTTTGCTAAAGGAGACCCAAAAAAAATGCTGAAGAAAATAACACCTTTAAAAATAGGCTAACTCAATTGGCGAAAGAGGTCCAAAAAGTCAATGAGGTGAAGAATGCTTTAAAAAACAAAATTAAACAAATGGAAAAGGAGGTTCAAAAACCCACTGGAGAAAATAGTTCTTTAAAAATAAGAATGGAGCAGATGGAAGCTAATGACTTTATGAGAAAATAAGAAATTACAAAGCAAAAGCAAAAGAATAAAAAATGGAAGATAATGTGAAATATCTCATTGGAAAAACAACTGACCTGGAAAATAGATCTAGGAGAGACAATTTAAAAATTATGGGACTACATGAAAATCATGTTCAAAAAAAGAGCCTAGACATCATCTTTCATGAAATTATCAAGGAAAACTGCCCTGATATTCTGGAACAAGGGGAAAATAAATATTGAAAAATCCACCAATCACCTCCTGAAAGAGATCTGAAGGAATATTGTAACCAAATTTCAGAGTTTCCAGGCCAAGGAGAAAATATTATAAGCAGCTAGAAAGAAACAACTGGAGTATTCTGGAAATACAATTAGGATGACACAGGATCTGGCAGCTTCTACATTAAGGTATCAAAGGACTTGGAATATGATATTCCAGGAGTCAAAGAAACTGGAATAAAAACCAAGAATCAACTACCCAGCAAAACTGAATGTAGTACTTCAGGGGAAAAAATGGTCATTCAATGATATAGAGAACTTTCAAACATTCTTGATAAAAAGACCAGAACTAAATAGAAAATTTGACTTTCAAACACAAGAATCAAGAGAAGCATCAAAAGGTAAACAGGAAAAGGAAATCATAAAGGACTGTCTAAAGTTGAACTGTTTACATTTCTAAATGGAAAGATAATATTTGTAACTCTTGAGACTTTTCTCAGTATTTGGGTAGCTGGAGGAATTATGTGCACACGCACACACACACGGATTGTCAGACTTAAAGTCTGCCAGGTGCCAGTGGGGAAACTGAGTCAGGAGAATCCTACCTCAGTCCAGGCTGAACAGCTGCTCTCCCCCCCTTCCCATGAGATCACCTTTTGCAGTTCATGCCAGCATCTCACAGATTTACTGGCCTCATGGATTGGAGGCTCACACCACCTTTCTTGTTATTCATACCTGGAGTTAGGCTCAGAAGAACAGTCACTTAATAGTCCCATAGCTTCTAAAACTGGCAAGTTCCAATAACTAGGTTTCAAATATGATTATAATCTCACTTTGGCTAAGGAACATCTTTTGAGGCAAATCTTAAGAGGCTTACATGCCTTTTTATACATGTTCCTGATTAAATAGCAATCATAAAATCAAATTTACCATTAAAACCTTAACTTTGCCATCAATGCCAAATTTTACCCAAGGTTATCTTCCTCTAGGAAGTTTAGACTAATATTCTTTTCCCCAAACTAAAGTTGTCATTGATTTATTCTCAGTAATTAATTCAGTCAATTGTTTTAATACTAATTGCTTTTACCTCACTTTGTAACATGTCCAATTTTTCTCCCCATCACTCCCCTCCCCCACTTCCTAATACCTTGCATTCTGTTTACTCCTTCCCTCAATGTACCCTCCCTACTATCACATTTCATCCTTCCCTTATCTCCATCTTCTCTCTTTTCTTGTAGGGCAAGATAAATTTCTACACCACATTCCCTGTATTTCTTATTTCCTGATTATATACAATAAAAATTCTCAACATTCATTGCTAATACTTTGAATTCCAACTTGTCTCCCTCCTCCCCTCCCCTCCTAGCCCCACTGAGAAGGCAAGCAATTCAATATAGACTAAATATGTGTTGTTTGCAAAAGACTTCCATAATAATCATGTTGTATAATACTAATTATATTGCCCTCTGTCCTACTCAATCCCCCCTTATTTTTCCCCCCACAACTGACCTTGTCCCTTCTCTAAAGTGTTTATTTCTAGTGACTCCCTTCTCCCATTTTCCCTCCTTTCTAATATTCCCCTTGTCTAATATTCCTACTTGTCACCACACAGGGCTCAGTTCCCTCAGGGAGTTTACTATGAGACCTTCAACAATGGATGCAGGCCACTGCCTGCTTTGGGAGCCCTATCTGCTGCTGCCTCCACTGCTGCCACCTGAGGAGGCCTGAGTTATGGTGACACCTTCCTCCTTTCTTGGACAGCCAAAAAGACCTTCTCACTGACCTTTGGTACCTGTGGGTTGAGGGATCTGTGCTGAGATTCTGTCCCTGAAGCCTGCTCAGATCTGCTCTTTTCACTGTCACATGGCCAAGGCAGGGCTAGACTCTGCTCCAAATCTGATGTGAGACAGACCTTTTAGGTCACTCTGGGATAGAAATCTCCCCTCTGTTTTTCTGTGGCTTCTGCTGCTCTAGAATTTGTTGAGAGTTCTTCTTTACAGGTATTCTATGGGCTGTGGGATAAGAGCTAGCATCTTTTTACTCTGTCATCTTAGCTCCACGCCTGGGAAATTTGATTTTGTTTACTAAAATATACTTGTGGAAAATGCATGATATGGCACTCCATTGGTATTTTGCCAAAATGACAATTTGACATAAATTGTTAGCAATTCTGAGAAAGGATAGATTACCACCAATTTCTTCCCCAAATCAAACAGTCATATAATTCAATCAATAACATTTTTTCTATCTTCTGCAAGGGGATTATTTTCAGTCCTTTGTAAATACACTTACGTGGCATTTCTTTTAATTATACTTTAATGACTATGGAATTTCACTGGTGTGGATAGTTCTATTAGTGTTATGGAACCCAATATCCTTTTATCTTCTCATCTTGAGTTATTATTTTCCCTGACTGTCATTGGATTCTCCAAAGATGCCTCACCTAACCAATTGGATGTCTTCCACTCTTTTACTGTCTGTATTTATGGTAATAGTGTGTCACTTGGGCCATCCATTGGACATCTACCATTCTTCTTATGTGACCAGACTATGTTCTCTTTTTGTTCATGTTTCCTCAATGTTGTTTTTTTATAACATTTCTCTCACTTGTCATCATTTATCTCACATGCTGAAGAAGTAGAAAGACATACACACAGAGTTAAAATAAAGGACTGTAACAGATTCCATTATATTTCAGCTGAAGTTAAAAAAAAGAAAGGGGTAGCAATCATGATCTCAGACAAGCAAAAATAGATTTAACTAAAAGAGATCATCATGAAAACTGCATTCTGCCAAAATGTACTATAGACAATAAAGAAAAAACATACAGCAAGTTTCTCTAATAAAGGGCTCATTTCTCAAATAGATATGGAATTGAGTCAAATATTATAAAAATAAGAACCATTCACCAATTGATAAATGGCCAAAGGATATGAACAGGCAATTTTTAGAAGAAGAAACCCTCAAGATCTGCATGAAAAATATGCTCTAAATTACTACTGATTAGAGAAATGCAAATTCAAACAACTCTGAGGTACCATACACCTCACACCTATCATAAATGGTTAATGCTAGAGATGATGAGGGAAAATAGGTATACTAATAAACTGTTGGTGGAGTTGTGAACTGATCCAACCATTTTAGAGAACAATTTGGAGTATGTCCAAAGGGCTATTAAACTGTGCATACCCATTGACCCATAAATAAAACTATTAGGTTTATACCCTAAGACAAAGGACTTATGATGAAAAAATGCTATTCACCTCCATAGAAAAAACTGATGAACTCTGAGTTCAAAATAAAGGATGATATTCTCATTTAATTTTAATATTTTTTATAATATGACTTAAATGAAAATATGGTTTGCATGATTCACAAGTATAATTGGTACAGTTTTGCTTGTTTTCTCAATGGATGGGAGTGGTTAGTAGGGAGGAAGAGAATTTGGAATTCAAAATTTGAAAAGAATGCTTGAAATAAAAAAAAATACAAATATAAAGAACTACTTTGAACACATAACCACAATTTTTAAATATTGTCTTATTATTGTCATAATATTTAGTGTCATTTTCAATAATTTTTATTTTTTTTATTCATTGACCCAACAATCTCTTAGGGTAAAGTCATTTAGCCTCTATTTGATTTTAATATGGTTTAATACCTTTTTCTTTAGCGTAATTTTCTTGATTTTTATCAGTAAAGATGAGAGAGATACTTCTTTTTTTTTTACATTTTTGCGATATTTGTCTTAAATCATCATCAGTTTTTACAAGTGTGTCATCAACAACCCGAAAAAATGTATACTCTTTTCTATTTCCATTCAGTAATTTCCAGAGGCCCAGTATGTCTATTTTCTAAAAGTGTATTCATGTCATTAACTTCTTTCTTATTTATATTTTGGTTACAATTATCTAGGGCTGATGGGAAAATTTAAGGTCCCTTTAATAATAGCTTATTTATCTATTTCTTCTTATAGTTAGAAAATCTTTAAATATTTATAAACTATGTTATTGCATGATATATGTTAAGTATTGAAATATATATTCATTGCTAATGTTTCCTTTGAGTCAAATGTAGATCCACTCTTTGTTTATTTTAATTAAATTTATTTCTAATATTTTCTTCTCTGAAATCACAATTGCTTGGCTCACTTTTTGTGTTCAATTGAGGCATAAACTACTTTGTTCCAACCCTTTAACTTTTTTTGTGAGTCTCTATGTTTCAAGAATATTTCTTGTAAAAATATATTTCTAGGTTTTTCTTTCTAATTTGCCACCCCACTCTGTTTTATAGGTGAATGTGGGTTGAGAAGTCTGGAAACTGTCAGAGCTGCTAGTGATTCAGTTCCCTGAGACCTGCTCCAGGTTTGCTGGGGCCCAGTCTGTGCTAGAGCGTTTTACACTGGGCTTACATTAATCTCTCAGGCTGGTGCAACAGACCATTTTGGTCAACCTTGCAGGTTGTCTTGGATTGTAAATTTGTTTCACTCTGTCATTTTGTAGGTTCTGTTGCTCTAGAATTTGTTAGTGGTAATTTTTTCACAGCTATTTGGAAGGGTTTGGGGGAGAGTTCAAGTAAATTGTTGCTTTTTCTCTGCTATCTTCATGTGTTTTCATTTTTAAATGACTATCTTTTTGACCCTTTGTAATATGAAGATTTTTAAGGAATCCTTTTTACCATCTATACTACTAGAATATGAAAAACTCATCCTTTTAAAATGCCTTCTCATTATATACTTGTAGACATCTTTTGTTTTCCTCTTGATTTTAGTTGTTATATTTCAAAGTACATTTTCAATTCCAGTTTTTTCACCAAGAATATTTGAAAATCGTCTATTTTTTGAAATTCCATTTTTTTTCTCTTTCTACGATGATACTTTGCTCTCCTAGTTAAGATATTATTGTTTGTAGACTTTTCTATTTTGCCTTTAGGCATTTCTCGTTCCATGCTCTCTATTTCTTTAAGGTTATAGTTGATAAATCTTGTATGATCCTGTTTGCCTTACAGCAATATAATTTATATTTGTACTCCCTATGGAGGAAAAAAAAATGATATTTTGGACAATTACTATTGTTCTTACTCTCTGAGTGATTCTGCTTCTCTATTAGAGGTTTTTAAGCATCCTTGTTAGTTCTTCATTTAGTGGTATGGGGAAGTTATTGGGGTCATAATGCAATGGATCCTAGTATATTAATAAAATACTGAATTTGGAGTCAGAATGTCTGAATTTGAATTTTTACTCTGCTACTCAGTAGCTGTATGACAGTAGGCAAAACAAGAGGTTCTTCTCTGCAGTACAATTTATTCATCTGTAAAATTAAAAGTATTGGACTAGATGATCTCTAGGGTCTTTTCCAGTTAAAAATACTATAATTCAAAGATACCATTTTTACAAAAAGATAATTTTCAGTCAAGGAATGGGAAATAGGCCAGGATATGACTAATAATCACAATGATATGGTAAAAATTCAAGACTACACAAAATAATTTAAATAGTAGAGTAAACATTTTATTAGATGATATGTCACATTGCTATCATTGAATGGGAGGCAGTGTTTTAGTAAATACATTAAAATTAAGTTTCTGGGCTAATATCAGATAAAGCACTCTTCTTTTAAATATCAAAATGCTATTTGGATAAAGTAGAAAAGTAAGGGCCAGATCTTTTAAGGTTAGATTAAAGGATACCCCACATTAAAAGCCTACTCCTTTCTGTTACGAAGTTAGAATTTAAAATTAAATTAGCTGGCATTGGTTGTCCTCATCCACAGTAAGAACACAGTGTCTGCTGTTAAAATCTAATTGGTTTCTACAATATTTTAACAAAATGTCATGCTTTGTATCTAAGGTCTTAGAGAAGAAGCAATTAAGGTTTGTTTTCCCTAAGATACCTGAACTCCTTTCTTTAAGGTAGGACATACCCTCTTTTGTTCTATAATGAAAGATAAAGTTTAAAATCTAAAATATCCTTAGAAGAGAGAAGAAAAAGGACAACTTCCCCCAGGGATAAAATAACCCCAGGCTGAACCCTACTTGGTCATTATTTGGGCTTTGTTTGGTTAAGAATGAATGTAAACAGCAATTGTTTCTATTTTGGCCAGAAACCCTGAGAGTCTTCCCCTCCCAGATTGAGTTTTTACAGAAGCCATTTTCTCCCTCATTTCTTATTAAACCTTAATCTCTGAATGGGTATTGCTATGGTCAAACTGAGACCTATTAAAGACTTTAGCTTGAAAAGGCCAAGGTCCTCCATGGCATTCTGGACCATCTCCAGTTGTCTAGGTCTATATCTTACCACTGGCCCCAGATGCTAGGAGACTGAGAGGCTGGTGAATTTACACTACCCTCCCTCACTTTAATCCGAATCATTTGCAAATCTTGGTATCAACTCCTTGAAATCTTGGTCTTCTTGAAGAAGGAAGGACAAACAACAAGAGTAAGTTAGGTGTAAAGTGAATTAATTGAATGGGCATTTATTAAGCTCTTCATTTGCTAAATATTATTGTTGAGGTCTGAGGGGTGCTGGGGACCCCAAAATACTGACACTCCAGGTCCTGCTGGAATGAATTCGACTCAAACCTTCATAAAACCAAAGATAGACGAAGTTTATTAGAGATTAGTCATATTGGGCTGGCTGGAACCTAAGCATTTGTAACGCTTACATTAACAAGTGGGCCAGATTGAATCTCAGCTAGACAGAGTCTGAGCTGGTTTGAATCTGAGCACCTTCATAGAGGCAAGAAGGGACTTAAACACAGAAAAGACTATAGGAGTGATCTGGGGGTGGTCTGGTAGTCTAGGGTGATGTGAGGAAAAGTTTGGGGAGGGTCTTGAGGAGAAATCCAGGGAGCACCTCAGTGGGAGTGGGGTGACTGGTCAAGGGTTGGAAACAGCTGGAGACAAACTGGAGATATGAGATCCAGAGGCAACAGACAATGGAAGGCCAGGCTAGGTCAAGGGCAATATATTTGAATATGAAAGGTCAGATTAAGTGGGAAGATTCAGGGGGAAGCAGTCTACAAATTTGAGTCAAGGGAAATTCAGAGAGGTTTCCAGAGTCTGAAAAATCCATCATTATTAGGCATTCAAATTCAAATGGAAATCAATTACTACTCTCAAGGAGTTCATATTCTTTTCAAAAACAAAGGTTGTATTTGTGATCATTCTGGAAGAAGACAATGATAACAAGATGATAACATGTACTGGTCTTTGATTTGAGTTAGGGAGGATTGTGCAACATCACTAACCTCACTTTCTTGTCTTCAGCTATCTGGGTCCAGTGGTCAGATAGATAATTCTCAGGAGGACTTGAGATGGCCCAAGATGCAATGGGAGACACTGGCCCTTTTAGGCCAAAGTCTTTTCAGGTTCTCATTTTGAGTGAGGTAATTTGAAAAAAAAATAGCATTTAAGTGATATAAAATTTACTGAGAGATGGAGGAGGCAAGAGAGAGAAAGCAATCAATAAGTCAGTCCTCAAACTTTCCTTAAATGCTTACTGGTTGTTGGCTTTGTCCTGAGTATTTAGGATAGAATGTTCACATTCTAATAAGGAAGACAAAACAACAAGAAAACACCTATGTACATAACAAGATATATGCTGAGAACATGAATTTAAATCTGGTCTTGAACTGTTATTCATTCTGTGACCTTGGGCAAATCACTTAACCCTTTTTACTTCTGTTATTCATCTGTAAAATAAGCTAAAGAAGGAAATGCTAACCAATCACCTATTTTTGCCAAGGAAACTCAAACTGGAGTCACAGAGTTTGACTGAAGTGACTCAACTACAATAAAATATGCAGGATAAATTGGAGGTAATCTCTGAGGAGAGGCACTAGTAGAGTGTGTGCTGGGGAAGAGAAGGGGATCAGGAAAGACATATTAAAAAGGTAGAATATGAGCTGTGACTTGGAGCAAGCCTTGGAATCCAGGAAGTAAAGCTATGTTGTCCAGGCATAGAGAACAGTCTGAAACTTCAGGAGTTGGGAGATGGAGTGACATGTTTGAAAGACAGCTTGAAGGTGAGTGTTGCTGGATTGTATAAGTTGTAGAGAACAATAAAGCATAAAAGACTTAAAATGAAAGAAAAGACCAGGTTTTAAAGATTTTGAAAAGTCAAACAGAGGATTTTATATTTAGCCAAGAAGGTAATAGGGAGCCACTGAAGTTTACTGAGGCAGCTAGTGATCACATGGCGAATAGAGTGCTAAGCCTTGAGTCAAGAAGACCTGAGTTCAAATATCCTCTCAGGTATTGTATAATGTCGGGCAAGTCACTTAACCTCAGTTTGGCTCAATTTCCTTACTGTAAAATGGAGGCAATGATAACACTTTCCTTGTAGAGTTATTGTTAGGATTAAATGAGATAATATTTGTAAAAAGTGCTTAGTGAAGGAGCTATATAAAGGCTTATTCCCTTCCTCTTATTAAGCAGTGGTGCTAACAGTCTCCATATGCTTTGAAGGACTAAAGAAAACAAATATTCAACCATAACAAATAAACACAAATGTTGAATCAACAATTTAGCAGTTGCAAAAATTTCTCATTTACATCTTTAACCTTTAAGAAAATGTGTTCTCCAACACTTATAGGCAGATCCATAAATTCAACCTTATGATTTTCATTGGGTATAGAACATAGCCAACTACTTTCTCAAGCTGAGGCCTTTGGACTTAGTATCTTTTCTTTTGAAAGTTAAAAGGGAGTTTATTACACAGTAAGGTAGAAAAGTGTGGGTGGACCTGCCACTGGATAGATCAAGGATTCACACTGTGCCTTGTTTTTTGACTTATTACCTTTGATCAAGCATTTATTAAGATCATAATATAGCAAGGTAATGAAAAAAATGAGAAGTTAGATGGATACAAGAACAACAACAAAAAGGGGGAAAAACTACTTTTATTCTGAATGATCTTATATTCTATTGTCCATATTATATACACTCTATTTGTATGCAATAGTCAACTTGAAGCTGTTTAGAAAGGGAAAAAAAATATATAGACAAATGTATGAAGTTACCTATGATATACACACATATATTCACACAGAGACATGGTATATGTATGTGTGTGTGGGTGTGTATTTATTCCTTCTGGAATTCTGGAAGTTCCTTAATTTATTCATATCATTTCTTTTTTTCCACCTGTGCAAATGAGCTTAGTATAGTAGCAGCACTGAGTTAGATTGTGTTTAGATGATAATTTTGGCATTCATTTCTTTAGATTTTCTACTGTGTCGGGGTGTTGAATAGCTTTCTCACTTTCAAGAGTACCTTGGGATCTCATGTAGATGTTTCAAATCCATGCTTATTTGGTAGCAAGGATCCTTAACTAAATGAGGCAACTGCATTTCTAACAGTGTGATGCAACATATTTCTAATTCCAATTTATATTACTCCACAAATAAGTAATTTCAGTTAGAGAAATATGCATATAAGTAATTATGTTTATTATATATGTATACACATTATATATGTAAATGTATTATATAATATAGATGTAAATATATATTTATATACACATATACATATATAGGCATATCATTCCACTTTAAAAATAACTGGAAGATGGTAAATTTACACTTCTTTTATTATTGATCTTATGCATAGTCATTACAATCACTTGGGGATTTTTATATAATGGTATGCCTGAATAAAATGTGTTGATATCAGGTAAGGGTATTTATAATTCACTAATGTATTTTCTAAATTAAATTTTAAATTTCAGGACATCTAGCATTCCTTTTCACTGACATATATTTATATACACACAAATGTAAATGTATACATACATATATATATATATATATATATATATATATATATATACACAGACATACATACATGTACGTATATATGTGTATCTATACGTGCAGATATATGATAAAATGAAATTGAGATTTAAACAAATTACTTAAAAGTTGAACCATTTGAGACATGAGATCTAAATTGTTTTGTTCAAATTTATATATTCCTAATTACCTTACAAAGCATTTTTATATCCATTGTCCTATTTGAGCCTTAAAACTTGTCAGCCTGGGAAGGTACTGTTGTTACTGTCATCATGGAGTCAGTCAATCATGTGTAACTTTTTATTGCTCCATGAACTATGGCACACCAGGCCTTTCTGTCCATTATCTCTCAATGTCTATCCAAGTTCATGTTCATCGTTTTTATGACACTATCTATTCATCTCATCCTGTGCAATGCCCTCCTTTTGTCTTCAATCTTTTCAAACTTCAGGATCTTTTCCAATGAATCCTGTCTTCTCATTATGTAAACAAAGCATTTAAGCTTCAGCTTCAGTATTTCATCTTCCAATAGTTTGAATTAATTTCTTTAAGTATTAACTGATTTGATCTGTTTGTTGTCCAAGGGACTCTTAAAAAGTCTTTTCTGGCATAAAAACTCGAGTTAATTCTGTGGTGTTTAGCTTTCCTTATAATCCAACTCTCATAGTCATAGATTACTACTGGAAAAAGCTACAGCATTGACTGTACAGATCTTATCTCACAAGGTGATAGCTTTGCTTTTTAGTATATTATATGTCCAGATTTGCCATAGCTTTCCTTCCAAGAGCAAGGATGTTTTAACTTTATGGTTACAGTTGCCATCTGAAGTGATCTTTGAGCCCCCAAATATAAAATCTGCTTCCATTTCTTCTCCTTCTATTTTTCAAGAAGTGTTAGGACCAGTTGCCAAGATCTTAGCTTTTCTGATGTTAAGCATCATGCCAACTTTTACACTTTAGTCTCATTTTACATATGAGGATGCAGGCACAGAGAAGCTAAGCGACTCCTCAAAGTTTGCAAAGTCAGTAAGTGACGGAGACAAGGAATCAAAACCCATGATCTGATTCCTCATCCAGTGAGTGCTCTTTCCACTATACCATGAGGTGATCATTAATAACAGGTAAGTAAAGAGCATTTCAAAGTTTGAAAAACACTTTATATACATTATCACACTTGTGACTCAAAATAATTCCATGTAGCAGGTGCTGTAGTAAAAATGACTTTTTGGTTGTTCATTTAGCTATCATCAGAGGCAAGATTTGAAGACAAGCTTTTTTCACTCAATAACAGGACTCTATCAGATGAGGTTATGGGATGCTGAATGGACCCCAAAATACGTATAGTCCAGGTCATGCTCGAATGAATTTGACTCAAGCCTTCTTAAAGCCAAAGAAAACAAAGTTTATTAAGGATTCGCCTAATTGGGTTGCCTCTTACAGAGCCTAAGCATTTATGACGCTTGTATTCACAAGCGGGCCAGATAGAATCTCAGCTAGACAGAGTCTGAGTTGGATTGAATCTGAGTGCCTTCATGGAGGCAAGGTGGAACTTAAATACAGAAAAGAATATAGGAGGAATGTGGCGGGGGGGTTGGTCTGGTAGTCTAGGGTGATGGGGGAAGAGGGGTTCAGGAAGGGTCTTGGAGAAATCCAAGGAGGGAGTCCAAGGAGAGTCAAAGGTTGGAAATAGCTGGAGGCTAGCAGGAGATATCAGACAATGGAGGGTTTAGGTGGGAAACAGGTGGGGCAACCCAGGGATCTTGATTGGGGAAGTATGAGAATGGATACATATCTTGATGGGAGTGGTGGGCAGCCTGGGCTTGGGGTTTTGATGGGATCAAGGGTGGGGAATGCAGGAGACCTGAAATGATAATGAAAAGCCCATTGGCTTCCTGAGACTGCTGGAACAATGGAAAGATTAGATTTGAGTAAGAAAGGCCAGTTTAAGTGGGAAAATTCAAGGGGAGCTCAAGGAGGCTCCCAGAGTCTGAACCCCATCATATAAAGGAAAGGATTCTACAAAAGCAAGTACCCTATATTGTGCTGCTTCTTCTATTATGTATCTCAGTCAGATCTAGATTTTCTCTATAAAAGGAATGCCTTTTAGGAAGAATTGCCCTTAAAGCACTATTCTTGATTGATAAGATATAAGGAGATCATCTTTGATCTTTTATAAAAATCTGAAAGGACTGAAAATGGCTGAAACTTTCAGATACAACTGATTGATGTGCTTCAGTGAATTATCAGTGGTTTGGGAGGCATTTTGGGAACTGATTTTTTTTTTCTTTTTTGCTAAGCTCATTTAGAATCTGAGTCCTGGTACAGTGGTATTGTCTGTATGTAACTAAATTTGTTCAATGAAGAATTTTCAGGTAAAGTTAATTTGGAAGCCTTTAAATTTCCTGTATTTGCACATATATACAGGACAATGTAAGGGCTAAGTGTTACCTGAATATTAATCTGTTGCACAACCACTTGAATTACTTATCATATCACAGGCCTTGTTCTGTCATATAGATCTTCCTGAATATGTGTTAATGGAATATTATGCATACATGACCCAATAACAAAAATTGCTGGCTAGATTGCAGCAGACCTTTCTTACAACTTGTGGCTTCCCAGTCTCTTTTGTAGTTCAATAAAGTGTCCCCAAATAATGTGAGAGTTGCTTTATCTATAGAAGGAGAACAAAATTATTCTTTACCACAGTGCCTTTCCATGGGGAGGAAAGATATCATGGTTACTAAACAATGGGGTGATGGGACCTGGACCTCTAAAAGGAAAAGGCCTTGTCTTTGAAAGCAACCCAGTCCCTGAATTTTCCCATACTTTTGAACTGCCTAGATCCCTGGGCTCCAGGCACCTGGCCCAACCCAGCCTACATAGGTCATCTAATTAGCTTACTTGACATTCCTTTCACTTTCCTTCTGGGCCTACCCCAAACTACTTGCCATATACCTACTATTACTTAATCCCATCGAGATCTTCTATTTACCTATTTGATATTCCTTTCACTGCTGTACCTGGCCCATCCCAAACTATTTACCACTCAGTAATTCATCTAGGTTATTTCACTGTCCCTTTTGTATAAGCATCAGCACCACTCATCAATTTTCAGATTCAATAGAAACCCCGCCCACTTCTATTGGCTTTACAATAAAATTTGCACCCTGACTGGAAAAAGGTGTAAGTGCATGAATTCATTCCAGATAGATGCCACCTGTACTCTGACATTTTGGGGTTCCCAACAATCCCAAAATGTGTCACCAAACATAATACATCTAATCCCTAGTACATAGAATTGTTCAATATAGATTAATAGAATTTTTATCCAAGAAATATTCCAGAAGTGAAAGGAACTGAGGATATGAACTAGCCCAGAATAAAGTACAGAGCAGGGAGAGTCTCATCATTAAGATATAGATTGCTCAATCTATAATAAAACAAAAGTGACTGCAGGTTGAGATGGGGGAAGGGGATATAAATCTATTTCTTCTCCCTATCTCCCTAAAAATGAGAATGGTGAGAAAGGATTCTACAAAAGCAAGTATAAGCACTTTGTTAAGAAAAGAAAGGAAGAATAGAGAGGCAGAAAAAAAGTCGGAAGAAACTGAAAATGACAGATGATGGGATAAAGGAAAATGCTGGAGAAAATCCATTTAGAACAGAAAGAATAAGTGCTAAATGAGAAAGAAATAGATAGAAATAGAGAATGGCAGAGGTAGAGACAAAGAGAGAAAGGGAGACAAAAACAGAGAAAGAGATCATTTAAATTATTCCAAATATATAAAGGGAAAGAAAAAAATAGAGGCACAAAACTTGAAAAAGAACCAGAGGCCATATGAAAAGCTGATAAAGTTTTAGTTTCCTTAAATTTTTTTTTTATTTTAAAGAACATATCTACAAATAGAAATACATTAACTCTTTATGCATTCTCCTCTTCTCAACAAGTACTATATGACTAGGTGGGCTGGCCAGGGAATACAACTTAACCACTGACTCTTTTCCTTCAATCTACATCCTAAAATTTAGGGAACACAAAGCCTGGTAACAGAGGACTTGGATTAAAAAATACTCTGAATCACTATTAATTAAAGAAATTAAAACTACTCAGAGATGTCACCATACACCTATCAGATTGGCTGATATGATAGAAAAGTGAAATGATAAATTTTGAAGGGAATGTAGGAAAATTGAGACAATAATGCATTGTTGATCAAGTGTGAATTGATTCAAGAGCTCTGGAGAGCAATTTGGAACTATACCCAAAGGGCCATAAAACTGTGCATACCCTTTTGACCCAGTCATACCACTACCAGATTTTTATCCCAAAGAGATAAAATAAACAAAAAGTAAAAATATCTGTATGTACTAAAATATTTACAACAGCTCTTTTTGTGATGGCAAAGAACTGGAAATTGAGGGGATGCTCAATAATTGGGGAATAGCTGCACTAATTGTCGTATATGATTGTGATGAATACTATTATATTGCACAAGTAATGGGCATCCCCTCAGCTTCCAATTCTTTTCCACCACAAAAAGAGCTGCCATAAATATTTTTGTACATATGGGTTCTTTCCCCCTTTTTTATGATCTCTTTGGGATACAGACCTGAAAGTGGTATTGTTTGATCAAAGTGTATGTATGGTTTTAAAACCCTTTGGTATAGTTTCAAATTGCTCTTTAGAATGGTTCACAAGTCCACCAACAATGCATTAGTATTCTAATTGCCTCGCATCTCCTACAACACTTATCATTTTCCTTTATTGTAATATTACCCAATCAGATAGGTGTGAGGTGGTACCTCAGAGTTGTTTTACTTTGCATTTCTGTAATCAGTAGTGATTTAGAACACATTTTCATTTGATTATAGATACCTTTAATTTCTTCCTCTAAAAACTACCTGTCCATATCCTTTGACCATTTATCAACTGGGGCATGACTTGTACTCTTTAAATTTGACTCAGTTCTGTATGCATTTTAGAAATAAGGCCTTTATAAGAAACACTGAGTGTAAAAATCATTCGACCGATTCCTGCTTTCCTTCTAATTTTGGCTCCATTGTTTTTATTTGTGCAAAAAATTTTAATTTAATGTAATCAAAATGATACATTTTGCATTTCATAATTTTCTTTCCTTTGTTTGGTCATAAATTCTTCCCGTCTTCAAAGATCTGATAGGGAAACTATTCCTTGCTCTCCTAATTTCTTTAAGGTATCATCTCTTGTGTCTAAATCATGTAACCATTTACACCTGATCTTGGTATAAACCCTATCATAGGATGTGATATTCTTTAGCATTAGTTCATTTAGTTTTCAAAATAATTTTTAACCTATCGATCCATGGCCTTTTATTACATGTAATGTTTATTGTATCATGATCTACAAATGATGTATTTAATATTTCTGCCTTTATGCATTTGTTAGGTTTTTGTGTCGAAAACAGTCAATTTTTTTTTTTTGTAGATTTCCTCTACAACTGAGAAAAAAGTATATTCCTTTCTATCCCCATTCAATTTTCTCCAGAGGTCTATCATGTCTAACTTTTCCAATATTCTATTCTCCTCTTTGGAGTTTTGTGTTCAGTAATTCAAAGAGAAAAAGTTCCAACTCTGTCAATAAGGGATATTTTTTGTGGGGTAGAGGAGAGGAAGGGGGGTATGTGTGTATATGTGTGTATATACACACACACACACACACACACAGAGATACAGACACCCCTATACACACACACACACACACACACACACACACACACACACATACGTGTGTGTGTGTATAAGGAAAGAACTATGATTTCAATGAAAGGTTTTTGGTGTTGATCATTTTTAGAGATGATATATATGAGAACTGTGCCTATGATTTAGCTGGGAGGTTAAGGAACTTGCCTAATATCACATAACTAGTAAGTGTCAGATGTGCTATGGAACTTTCTTTCTGACTTGAAGCCTAGCAATCTTTTCACTCTGATGCTTCTAAGAAAGGAGAACAGGTCAAAATTCATGACTTTTTTGTCACGTACTCTATTCTAGCATCAAATCTGCTTGTTTGAGTACTAGTAGCTGAGGGAGCATGAAAGTGAAAAGTTCTTTTTACAGAACTATCAGAGTCTTTATTCAGAGAAGCTTTTCTTCTGTACTGAGTATTAGATTCACCTGCACATTGAATCTCTTTATTCTCCTTGAAGTGTTTTTTTTTCCCTTTTTTGTCCTTTGAAATTTCCAACATGTTTGGAATAGATGGTATTTAATTTTATAAATAAATATGCAGCATTTAAACAAAAACAGTTTCTGGAGATTATCTGATGTTTGGGGAAAAATTATGACCTCAGAGGGCTAGAGAACACATAGATTAATTATGCATGTTTATGCATATTTATGTTTATGTATACATATTTGTGTATGTAGGTGTCTATTTATATACTTGTACATACGTATACATGCATATATACACATATGTACATATACATACATGCATAGATAGATATATAGGTAGATAGATAAAACCTCAGTGGCTAGGTTGCATTATGTTCTCCATTTTTTTAGAGTTAAATTCCTGTTTATTAGTCTCCATTTGTGAAGGCATCATTAATATCCATATATCAACTAGTATAATACTTTTCTGTTAACACAGAATCCCTATTACCCTAGCTTCTCAGTTGCTAGAGATTTGACTATATTTAAATATGTTTTTTAAAGAATTAAAAGTTTGAAAAATGCTACAAAGAAATTCAGTTCAAGAAATATCAAATCATAGGTAAAACATTATACTGGGAGTATGGACAATAGGCCCACTGGGAAGAGGAGAAAATAAATAAACCAATATATAAGACATTCCATATTTTCATAGAACTTTTATTTTAGTATGGAAGATGTTAGACTTGTGCAGAAATAATTAGAATTCAATTAAACTGTGAAAGTGGGTGAAAAAAGAATTATTTCCTATGCAGCTACTTTCCTGAACTTCATCGTTTCCAGCAAGTCATTGTTTTGCAAGACGAAAATAGTTCAGAAACTTTCTCAGATTTCTCACCTTGGCTCCATGACTTCATCATGCCCCCACCTCCTCTTCAGTCTTCTGTTTATATGTTGTCTTCTTCATTAAACTGTGAGCTCCTTGAGGGAAAATTCTCTTATGTCTTTCTTTGCATCTCCAGTGCTTAGCAGAGTATCTGGCTCATAGTAGATGCTTAATTGATTATTGGCCCCTTATAAAAATTCACCAGCCAAGACAACTTCCCCACCTCATATAAATTGATAACAGTGACAGTAATACTATGTGATGATTAACTTTGATAGACTTAGCTCTTCTTAGCAATGCAAGGATCAGGACAACTCCAAAAGACTTAGGATGAAAAATGCTATCCACATCTAGGCAAAGAACTATAGAGTCTGAATACAGATTGAAACATACCAATTATTCTTTTTCATTTTGTTTCTTCTTTCCCATTTGTTCTAATTCTTCTTTACAACCTGACTAATGTGAAAATATTTTTAATATGAATGTATATGTATAGCCTTTGTCAGATTGCACATCATCTTGTGGAAGGAAGAAAAGAGGGAGGGGGAGAAATTTGGAACTGAAATTCTTATGGAAGTGAATGTTGAACACTAGAAATTAGTTAATTAATGAAAAAATAAAGTAAATGTTAAGATGCTATCTTTTCCTTACCAGGTAAGAACATAATCAATCAGAGATTTTAGATGAAGCAGAAAAGTTCTTGAAAGCTAATAGAGGAATTATAGAGATACTGGAAGGAAGTCTGTTTTGAAAGGTCAGGTCCTGAGGTGCTTATAAAAATGAGGAACTAGTTCATAGCCCAAGAGGTTAGAATAATGGAGAACCAAGAAAAAGTAGATCTGGCCAAGTTCCTAAAAAGGAGTCAAATATACAGGAGCAAAATACCAATTCTTCCCCGGCTTGCACTGGCTAGAGAAGGACCTTATGAACCCCAGAGGACTGGAGGAATGGAATTTCTCATTGGCATCCTTGCAGTGTCCCTGGGACAGGAGCAGCTGTCAGCAATGTCTACTTTGGAAGCCAAGTATGAGGGCATGACATGGTTTATTGTGTTTTGCAGATATTGTGTTGCGTTTGTTTTTGTTTTTTGCAAATTGAAGATTTATGGCAACCCGGCTTTGAGAAAGTTTATTGTCACATAAACAGCATGTGCTCGTGTCATGTCTGTATGTTGAATTTTGGTAATTCTCACAATATTTTAAATATTTTCATTATTATTATATCTGTTATGGTGATCTGTGATCAGTGATCTTTGATACTACTATTATACTTATTTGGGGGGACACTAACCACATCCACATAAAGAATGTGAACTTAATAAACATGGTAGGACTTCTGACTGCTCCCCTGTGCAGTCATTCCCCCACCTCTCTCCCTCTCCTCAGGGCTCCCTATTCCCTGAGTCACAATAATATTGAAGAATGTTACATAAACTTAGTTAAAAAAGCAGTGACACCATTTGAGAGGATTGACTCCAATTTTTAAAGAAGTCCCACTGTGGGGAAAATACTTACAAACAGCATCACAGGCTATAGAAAAATCTTTAATGCAAAGAAAAGTCAACAGATGAAGCAAACTTCATTGTTTTCATATTTTGAGAAATGGCCACACCCTTCCCTACATATGGCAATCACCACCATAATCTGTCAGCAGACATCAACACAGAGGCAAGATTTTTCACCAACAAAAATATTACAACTAGCTGAAGGCTCAGATTATGGTTCACACTTTTTTTTTTTAGAAATAAAGTAAGCATAAAGAAAAAATAAAGAAAAATAAAGAAACAAAAATAAATTTTTTATTAAGGTATGTACATTGGGCTTTTTAAAGATGTAATACTATTGTACACTTCATAGTCTGTAGTATAGTGGAAATATAACATTTGTGTGTACTGAGAAAGCAAAAAAAATATATGTGTGTCTTGCTTTACTGCAATATTTGCTTTATAGTGGTTTTCTGGAACTATACCTGAAATATCTCTGAGGTATGCTTGCAGACTGGATGTAATGAGAAAAGGTAGATTCAAGACTACACAAAAAACTCAGCAGAAAAGCTATCACATACCTAAAAGGAACTAATTGAACACCTGATGAAAGAGAGAAAAAGATTTACAGTTGCTCTGTGCCCTTTGCCACACATATGATCCTTAATTGTGAGTTCACTTTCTATGAACATCATTGTGGGAGAACGTTTTCCTAGTTTGAGATATTTTGTCCCAACCATACTTGCATAATAAATATCTGTGTCTAAAAGCTTAGTCTCAATGACTAATTCCTACCAGCAATAATCATTGAGGGAAGCATATCACTTGGGGATCTTGAGCTATAGCGACAGCTATAGCTAGATAGTGAAGAGAAGCCCTAGAACAGGAGTAAACTTGTAGGCATCTTAAAAAAGTTACTGTAATAGACACCTTCACTTTCTCTTCTCTCACTCTCTCCTTATCCCTTTACTGATTTTCACTATCATTATTTCACTGACAATATTTTCTCCAAAGTTACGAATGATGTTTTAATTGCCAATCCAGTGACCTTTTCTCAATCTTCATTTTACTTTACCTCTCTATAGCTTTTGATAGTCAGTAATTCTTTCTTCCTTGCTATTCTCTTCTCTCTAGGTTTTTGGATCATCTGTCTCTCCCAGTTTTCCTCCTGCTTATCTAACCATTAGTCTTCTGTCTCCTTTGCTGAATTAGCCCCCAATCATGCCCTTTAAATTTAGGTGTCCCTGAGAGTTCTATTCTAGGCCATCTCCTCTTCTCCTTCTATAATCCTTTACTTGATGATCTCATCTGCTCCCTTGCATTTAGCAATCATCTCTATACTGATGATTCTCAAATGTATTTTTTCCCTGATCTAATCTCTCTGCTTACCTCCAGTCTTGCATTTTCAACTGCCTTTCAAACTTCTTAAACTGTATGTCCAGTGGATAAATTTTTTCTTAAACCATTCCCCCTTCCTACTTTCCCTATTACTGGAGAGGGAGATGGTATCATCTTAATCTCTTAGGGTAACAACCTAAGAATCATCCTGGATTCCTCACTATTCTCACCACCTCCATATCCAAACTGTTTCCAAAGTCTGTAGATTTCATCTGTACAACTTCTCTCAAATATGCCCTCTTTTCTCCTCTGACACTGAAACACTTCTAGCATAAGCTTTCATCAACTTATGCCTTGATCATTGTAATAGTTTGCTTGTATGTCTGCCTGCCTCAATTCTCTCCCCACTCTAATCCATTTTCCATTCAGCCATTAAAGTAATTTTCCTAAAACACAGGTCTGATTATGCCACTCTCCTACTCAATGAACTCTAATGACTTCATATTGCTTCCAAGAGCAAATGCAGAGTGCTGTGGCATTCAAAGACCTTCATAACCTAGCTGCCTCCCATCTTTCCAGTCTTTTTACGCCTTATTCCCCAACACTGACTCTGATCCAGTGACATTGGTCTCCTGGATGTCCCAAGAAGACACTCCATATTTGACTCCTAGAACTCTTTCTGGGTCTCCCTCATATGTGGGATTTTCTCCCTCCTCAATTCCACCTGTTGACCACCCTGACTTTCTTTAAGTCCCAATTAAAATCTCACCTTCTGGGAAGACTTTCTCAGTCTCTCTTAATTTCAGTGTTTTCACTCTTTTAATCATTTCCCATTTATCCTGCATTCAGCTTGCTTTGTGTACATTTGTTTACATGTTGTCTCTCCAATTGGATTTTAAGTAGTTTGAGGGCAGGGACTATATTTTCTGTCTTTTTTTTTTATCCCCAGTGCTTAATACAGTGCCTGGATGAATGTACAGAAGATGGCGGAGTAGAAAGACTCACCTATGCTAGGTCCGAACCCACAGCCCATAGATTACCTGTAAAAAGAACTCCTGACAAATTCTGGAACAGTGGAAGCCGCGCAGAAACACAGTGAAGGAGATTTCCGTTGCAGAGAGCCCTGAAGGACCGACCGCAAAGGTACCCAGACGGGAGCGGAGTCTTGCCTGGCCGAGCGCTCCCCTCCCCCGCCCCGGCCACGCGGCACTGAGAGGAGCCAGCAGAGCCCAGCGGGCGTCGGGGACCTGGATCTCCGGGCGGCCGCGAAGGTCCCTCCACACACAGACGCACAGGTCAGTGAGAGAGACGGGCTGAAAGGGGAGCGGGGGATCTCCGGGACTCGGATCCCCTGGGAAGCGGCCGCTGCAGCAGACGCTGAGGCAGCTCGGCCAGAGACTCCCAGAGCAGGCTGGAGCTCCACCCCAGCTCCATTACAAAGGATCTCTGTATAAACCCCCTGAGGGAACTGAGCCTGAGAGGCGGCC
>CM053769.1:376174038-376208936 GCA_028658325.1 Potorous gilbertii | reverse complement strand
CATTTCTCTTCCCAGTTTTTCTTCCACCTGTATAACTTGATTTTCAAAATCCTTTTTGAGCTCTTCCATGGCTTGAACCCATTGGATATCTATTTCAGATGCTTGGGATAGAGAGGCCTTGATTCCTATGTCTTTACCTGATGGTAAGCATTGTTCTTCTTCATCAGAAAGGAAGGGTAGAATCATCTGGTTACCTAGAAAGTAACCTTCTACGGTCTTATTTTTTTTCCCCTTTTCTGGGCATTTTCCCAGCCAGTTACTTGACTTCTGAGATTCCTCTCCACCCCCACCTAGGTATGCCCAGCTAGTGCTTGGGGTCTGAGATTCAAATGCTGCTCCCCAGCCTCAGGGCTTTCAGCTGCAGGCCTGGCTGCTATTCAATGGGAGCTTAAGTTCTGGTGCTCAAGTGGGGGCAGGGTCTCCTCCCAGGCCCAGTTCCCTCAGGGGGTTTATGCAGAGACCTTCCATAATGGAGCTCCTGCTGAGGTCCTGCCTGCTCCAGGAGTCTTTGGCCACCTGCTGCCTCTGCTGCTGCCTCTGAAGGGGGCCCCGAGTCATGGAGACACCCCACTCCCCTTTCAGCCCATCCAGACGTCTTTCTCACTGACCTCTGCATCTGTGGGTGGAGGGAACTTTGTGGTCGCTGGAGATTCTGTCCCTGAAGCCTACTCAGATCTGCTGGATCTGTTCCTCTCAGTGCTGCGCAGCCAGGGCAGGGCTGGGCTCCGCTCCTGTCCAGTGTGCAACGGACCTTTGGGACTGTTTTTTTCAGGCCTCTCTGGAACAGAAATCTCCTTCACCCTGTTGCTGCACAGCTTCTACTGTTCCAGAATTTGTTGGGAGTTCTTTTTATAGGTAATTATGGGCTGTGGGTTCGGACCTAGCATATGTGAGTCTTTCTACTCTGCCATCTTGGCTCCTCATCCTAATATTGTTAATTATAATGGACCATCAAAAGAACTTCTAGAAAATTTGTGGGGTGTTCTTGCTTTACATTTCATTTTGATAACTATAAGTTGTCTCATTTGCAATGCTCCAAGAACAACCTGGACTTTACGTGAAATATTCTTAATGCTTATTTTCCCTTCAACTGCTTTTTGCTATCTTGTAAGGGGATATTGTTTAATTTTTTTTATTGTTATCATCAGGAATTTTTTGTACAGTAGTTTACAAGGTCTTATACTCTCTTGTTTATTTAGCAATGAGATAGTGTTTGTTAACAGACGTGATTTCTGAGTTCTTTCTGCCTCTTTATTATAGTGAATATTCTTCATTTGTTAAACTTGGCTAAGAAATAGTGATAATTAGAATCAGCATCTTTGCATAGGTCAATATCCATTTTTCAAAACTAGTAGCTTGACTAAAAGGATGGGTTGTAGATGCTGTTATAGACAGTATCTCCTAATAATATAATGTTTCCTTTGATCTTTGTTCACACCAGTACATCATCTAATAATAAGATAGCTGAAACTATCATAATCATAACCATACCTTCCTGCCTATTAAGACAAAAACATTTTGTAGGATTTATCTACCTACCTATCAATCTATCATCTATCTTTCCATCCATTCATTTATATATTCACCTATCTATCTATACATCTATGTACCTATCTATCTGTCTGTCTGTCTGTCTATCTATCTCTCTATCTATTTGGTATGCATAACTTCCAATGCTTTCTGAATGACCCTCTTTAAGAGAAAATTCAACATATACAGTTACAAGACTGCTGTGTAGTATAAAAATCTTAGGAGTTTTTTTAATGGTGAACTAAATTTCCTCTGCTTAAAAGGAAAAAAAAAACTTTATTCTCATTGAAAAGTACTCACAAAGGATAAATGAATATGCTTAATATTTAATATGTGTGCTCTAACTCTACTCTCTCAACCTAAGGAGTTGGAAATAAGGAGGTTTCTTGCCTCAAGACCAAAATTATATTTTTCCCATGTATTAGGGAACCAGTAATTAGAACTACTTATAATCAATTGGTTTTTACAAAGGGATCAAAAAATTAAAATATATAGCAAAAATAAACATAAAACATCTATTCCCTCACCATTACTTTTTGGTCATAGTCTTTTCTGTACCACCTCAGTCTTTGACTCAGATCTTAAGATAGAATTGGTCTCACCAAGTCCATATCCAGATGCAGCACAAGTGTTCAATGAAAACTCTTTATGATTTCCCACTTGTACAGATTATTTCTTTCTCCTTAGAGCATCAATGCTCTACTAACTGCTAAACTCAGTCTGGATTTGACTCCAAAATTCATACTACAGCTAAAAACAATGAGTTAAAAAGTTGGAAAGAGGGAACAGGCAAATCTGAAAAGCATTTTTGAATAATTCCTCAAATCAATTGAAGTCATGTGGTTAATTGAATGGAGTAAGTTACAGAATGTTCACCCATGCTCCATAGTCCCATCTCTCCAAGGATCTTCTTAGATATCACTAAGAATACCAGAGAGGCAGGTTCACAGCTGCTCTTAATAGACTCCATCCCAGTTTAGTTGGCAATCTGCCAGACTCATATTACCCTTAATTTGGAAAGTTTACCAAACTGTCTTCTTCCTAATTTGATATAATGATATCAGAGATATAGAGTTGGAAGGGACTTCACAGAATATATAGTCCAAGCCCCTTATTTTATTTATACATGAAGAAAATGGAAGCCGGAGAATTGTCTGAGGTCACACAGATAGTAAGCTCTCAATGTTGAATCTAAGCCCTCTGATGCCATAATGATTGTTCTTTTCATTGTAATTTTGCATATAAACCATAGATATCTTCAGATTTGTCTATTTATGCTCACCATGGACACTGGAAGACAGATGATCAAGTGTCCCATGAACAATTGTTTTTGTTGCTCTTTAAATGTGATGAAACCATCTCAACCAACACTTTTGTTCAACTCTCAGATGAAAATTTGGGAGCCCAAAATATATGACATCTTTATTTCTTCTGTTTTCATGAGTGGTAGCAGCTAGATTGCTCAGTGGATAGAACACTGGGCCTTAGTCAAGAAAAGCCGAATTCAAATCCAGCCTTAGACACAAAGCCTCGCACGCTTTGTGATCCTGAGCAAGTCACTTAACCTGTTTGTCTTAATCCACTGGAGAAGAAAATAGCAAACCACTCCTGTAACTTTGCCAAGAAAACCCCATGAACAGAACTGGCATGTTATGATCCATGGGGTCATGAAGAGTTAGACATTACTGAACAGCAACAAAAATAGTATACAAATGGATAAAGTAAAATTCTCCCAATATTATGTCAATTCATTGGCTTTTAGACAAATATTTCATATAAAAAATGCCAGTAGTTAAATGATTGGCTATACTTGGTTTGAGATTTTGTTGTTCTCTGAAGCCCCCAATACCATTTCCATCATTCTCACCATATCACATTATCCCACCAACCACACACAATGTGCATAGAAGAGAGTAGGCACACTCTTGCAGAAACTTGACAGGGAGATGTAAGTAGGTAAATTCATGGGCTCATAATCCTGTAAGTCAGGCTTGAAGACCTTGGTGTCTCTGGAGATTAGTGCTTAACACACATCACCTGCTGGCTAAAATCTTTTTTTTCTTTCTGCTCTTCTCATGGTTGTCAAACTCCTTCTTCTTCCTTTTCTGCTATTCATGTTCCTCATCCTCCTTTTTCTTTATCTTCTTTTTCATTTTGTGTGTGTGTGGTTATTTTTTTGGCTACATTCAGCCAGTGAAGCAATGACAGACCCTTTAGCACATAGTCACCCTTAGTAGAGTGCTGAAAAAGAGTTATGCTCTTTCAGTGACAAGAAATTTTATTAAGACAGGCAACTGCCAAGTTCTTCAGATATGCAAATAGCAGGGGATTTTGCTTTATCCGTTTGTCTCTCTGGAAATACAAGTTTTTTCCCATAGCAAAATAAATGCAAAGCATAACTTTCCCCCTCTGTTTCTATTTCTTCTTTTCTGCTCTTCTGTGGGTTTTTCCTACAACTTCTTTTATTTCTTGTGCTACAGATAAGTGTGTCTTAATCAGCAGTCACATGTCTCTCACTTACCATTTGAAAAGTCAGCAATTATACTTTATGTTAGGTATGATGTCGGTAGTTTTGCATAATCTTCCCATAGTGCCAGAGGATTTTTTTACAGTTTTTACTCATAACCTTTAAAATTCTAAAAATAGGTACATGTAAATGAGGTGATGAACCATCACACCCTGTAGCCCTCATGACTAATGTCTTTATTCTTCCTTAATTCTTTTCAATGCATTCAATGCAATTCATCTTAGTGGCAGTTCTTATAAGGTTCTGCGAAAAATTTGGGTTTCTCCTCAATATTTTATCTGAAAGGTCATGTTTCTTCTCATGTTGATTTTATCAGTTTTCCCTCAAGAAATATTCTTTCTTTTTCTACCAGCAGCCAAAATGTCCACATAGCAAAGGGACAATTCCTTCACAGATATTTGTTTATTTGCAACTTTTGCCCACTGTAGTTCTTCCCTGGTTCTTATCGCTTGCAGACTCCTCCAACTATAGAACATGTGTCTTCAATCAGTCAATTAAATGTTTTCTATGTACCAGACACTGTGCTAAAGTCTGAAAAAACAAAGACAATGAAATAGTAATTGAGCTTAAGACACTTTGATTCACATTCATTCAAGACATTCCACATAATGCTGCTCATATAGGAGATCTACAAAATATGCTTTAGGATTTGTGATGACCACTTCAAAGTCTAGACTTGGTATTATGCATCAATTCATTTTGGAATATTGTGAAGGAGATGATCTGACTCATCAACTGAGGCAGATAAGCACAGAATACCTAAAAGGAGAAACCAATGTGGTATGAGAAATGGTTATGAGAAAATGAACTAGAATACTCTGAATAGAGAACTCACCCACAGAGAGCCTGTTATTTCCCCAAAAGAGAATTTCATCTTTCACACTGAAGCTGATGTTTATAATTACAGCCAAGTCTCTTTAGTAAATTGAATGAAAGCTTTCAGGAGGATGAAAGTCCAGAGAGAAAAATTATAATAGTTGTTACTTGTAGTCCAAATGTCACCAAATCTGCAGGTCCTTCTACTACTGTAGACCAACCAACACTCAGGGAGATGCTCAACTTATCCGGTGACTGCTGGGTTTCAGGCCACAGTCACATGGGGTCTGCTCATGTGAGAAACGTACCCCACAGGGCATCAAAGTAGCAATTCTTTTGCCAGCATGTAAACAAGTCTATTTTATGAAAGTGAGGTGAATTACAACATGTGTTGTGAAGGAGACCTGCTGTAAGGCAAACACAGCCTCAAGTAGCGTGCTGAGAAATGGGCACTAAAGGACAAACATACCACAGAGATACTCACAGCATGGATGGGAAGATGCCCAAATCCTACAGAATTGGGTTGTTAAGCCATGTTGCTTATAGTTGGGGAAAAACCTTTAGTATTCCACTTTATTACAAAGCAAGTAAGGAATTGGGTATTTTGGGGAGTAACATAGACTGGTCATCAGGAGAGCAGAGTTAAGCCAAGACAAGTCATTTGCTCCTCAAGAGCTTGGTTCCTTCATCTGTGAAATAGCAGCATTAGCGAAGAAGTTTTCTAAAATTGTTTTTCTGGCATTTAGTGATTTAGGAAGAAAATGCAGAACTATCTAGGGTCAGGAGAGAAAAAGATATTCTTTGTCAATGCTAAAAGAGAAACAGAAATTTATGGAAAAGTATAATATGAAATCTTTCTTGTCAAAGTACAAGGATATTTAAAGGGCCAAAGTGGTATTCTCACTCAGAAAATACGTTGGTGTATTATGCTTGTTGTTTACAGGGAACAGGGGTATACATATTTGGGAGATACTGGGAAAATAAAACTGATAAGATGAAACTAAATTGTTGGAAGACTTGAATGCCAGCATGGAGAGAGTCTACACTGTGCAGGAAAATGGACAGCCAAAGTTTTTGTTCTCTTGGAAATTTTTGACTCAAGTCTATGGTGGATTGCTGTATGTAAATGACTCCATCCATCTTGAGTCACATATGTCAAGGGAAATGGAAATAAAGGAAAGACCTTGTGGGAGCACTGGTTTATATTTGGCTAAGACAACGAACTTCTGGAGGCACTTCGTTTCAGTGCAAGTGATGGAGTTATTAGAACACACAGGAACTTCGAATCTCTATGTTTTTAAGACAGAGACAGAGGAAGGATGGGAGAAAGAGAGAGAGAGAGAGAGAGAGAGAGAGAGAAGAAGGAAGAGAGAATTAAATCAGATCATTCATCGATTCATTGGAACATATATTATTAATAAATACATAAATAGTATTAATGCTTGTCCTTCAGAGTGAAGGAATGTACTTCAGGAGCAAATATAATGGACAAAATAGAAGCATAATATAATCCTAAAACTGTTCTGAAATGAACGAACAAGATCTCATTTGTGCTTAGCAATTTCGGCCCCTATAGTTAGCAGAAGAGGAAGAAAGGCTGAATTTAATGCTCCTATGGGCAAGAAAATCACATGATACTTCGGACTTAAGTATAGTTTTATGGAAAGGGCAATAATCATCACCTTATGGTGATTAGCACCAGGAGAGGGAGAGTGGCCAAACTTTGTTCTCTTTGTTCTCTCTCAGAAATGTCTGTGAATAATTACCTATCTACAACCTCTCCTCTGCCTGGTCCCAAGCCTTGTCTCATGGTCCCTTTCCTCCAAATGAATTATCACACACACACACAAACACACACACACACACACACACATTTAAAATCCCTGTGCCACCCTGGCACAGGCCCACAGTATCAATGAACAAAACATTCAGTTAACCAAGTTAGTACAAGAGATGAGGATGGAAGATTATGATACTTAGGAAAGTAACAGAAAACTATTAATTTCTTGTAAAATAGGCTTAAAAATCTGCTTTTTAAAGTTTCTCCATTAAGAGTGGGTATGAGAACTTTTTGCTATTGTGTTGTAATTAAGAGATGCCCTTAAAGTATGTAGAACATACTCTAATTCTTTTAAATACAGTCTCTCTCTTTGTGTCTTCATTTGTCTGATTCTTCCTGTTTCAAGGATATTCCTCATTCCAGGAGTCTCTGTGATCCCAGTCATTTTCTCTCAGATTCATCTAATGGTTTAACTTTGAGGAAATGTGGCACAATAGAAAAAGAACTCAATTTAGAATGAATCAATATGGCTTCTAAACATGGTTTTGCCTTTTAATTCCTTTGTGACCTCAGGCAAGTTACTAGATGTTTTCGGGGCTTAATTTCTTCCTCTGTAAAAGTTTTGGAGTACTTTGTTTCTTATATTCTTTTCAGCCTTAAATCTATTCTTTGATAGATTATAGAGATTTGTCTTTATCAAAGATACGGTTCTAGAATGTTATCATGGACGCAAAAGATAGGGTCTGATGAGAGAATCTCATTACTGTGATGAGGGAGCTTAGGAAGGGTTTTATTAAATATTTTGCTTGAAGGTTGGCAATATTTGTTCATTTTGCTTTTTTGATGACAAGATTTTCCTTAGAGAATAAGAACAAATTAGGAGGGGCCCCAAGTTATTTTTGAATCAGACAAGAAACAAGATAGACATTCTTGTGGATTGGGAATTTTGAGGTTTATTGTCTGCCATCAGAATATGGAAGGAATGGGGCACAAATTCTTTTACATTAAAGGAAAATGCCAAAAATCTAAATTTAGGAAGTTGTTTTAGACCTAACTTGTCATATAGTTATATCATCATGGTATCTCCAAGTCCCCAAGAGCTGCATACATAACTAAGAGGTAAAAGTATTAAAATCTCAAAATTTTCAGCATCATCTGGAATCAACTTATTAGTGTTTATCAATTCACTGAGCCTGCTCTTTACATGTTGGAATTGCTTAATATATATTTGCAGACTGATTGGATGATTCAGTGATAGTAGATGAAAGTTAATTTATTAAGCACTTACTATGTGACAAGTACTGTGGGAAAAGAAATAAGAAAACAAGATAGTTCCTTCTGAGGCTTATAGTAAGGGAAGACAAAACATAAAGGGGAGCTAGAGAAGAGGAAAGGCAAGCTGAGTACACAAGCTAGTTGGTGCTACTGGGTCAAGACAGCTGGTGCAGAGTAGAACAGTTCAAACAGTGAATTTATGTAGGAGTGAAGTAAAGATTATTACTAAGGTCCCTCATGAAATGGCGATCTCAGCCAGGAATTTATCCATCAGGAGAGTTGGCCTCAGATTTGAGTCATCCTAAGTTGACATGATAGACAGTCAATAGAAAGAAGTCATTGGTTTTTAAGGAAGTATAGAAGGAACTTTTTTCTTTTTGATGAATTACTGACATAGTTTTGATTATTATAGTGAAAATCTTAGCATAGCCCCATGCACATTGCTTTGAAAATAAAAAGAAGGCACTCAATAAATGTCTATTGAATAAATTGTCGCCAGAATTGACAAGTGTGTTACTAACTACTGAGTGCTTTCTTTCCACAGCACCCTCATTCCAATTGTAACTTGAAGAAGCGAGTGAACTCTCTAACTCTATCAAAACTTCAGTCCCCTGAGGTAAAGAAAATTCTCACCAGAGCACCTAACTCACAGTTGATGCATGGCATGTCATTGTCACTGCCGCTGCCACTGCCGCCGCCACCACCACCACCACCACCACCACCACCACCACCATCCTCGGTCATTGGTGGCACAAGTAAAATAGATCAATATTCCAGAATTCTCTTTCCTGTGGCATTTGCAGGATTCAACTTGGTATACTGGATTGTTTACCTTTCTAAAGACACTATGGAAGTGAGTAGTAGCATGGAATAGTTATCAGAAAAAAATAACCTGTACAGGTAGTATCTATATTTAATGTATCTACAATTTATATTCAACATAGCATAAGGACTCAAACTTTTAAAATTGTATTAAATTTGGAAACATAATTTGGATAACATAAAGTAATTACATACTAAATAATATTACTAGCAAAATGTGAAGGATGAAAAAAGCTAACCTTTCTATTAGAAATGCTATTTTCTAAAAAGATTAGAATGATACTTAAGTGTAGTATAAGAGATGTAAAGCAATTTTTTTGGTCTGTCATTGACAACTAATTTTCCCTGTTAATCACAATATAAAGAGCATGAAAATGTTAACAACTCCAAAGGTTGCCTTGAAATGCATTAATTTTGGCCCATCTTCCAAAGGAACAAAATTATAAACATGCCCTAAATATTTATCAATAGGTAAGATCAGCATGGAAGTGACCTTTATATTGGCTAAGAATGGCTTTCACTTGCATTGTGAAATCAGCATTCAGCCTGACCATTATTTTTTTAACCTTGCTGTGCTCTTTTACCTCAATAAACTATGGTATTTGTATATCTATGAATTATTCATTCAATATAAAATATGTATGCATATGTACATAGCTTAAGCTCTATTCAAAAAATAATGCAACTGTATACTATTAGTTGTCCTTAAGAAAATGTGCTCTATACTATGCCCTACAAATATTGAGGTTGTAGTAATTAAAATGAAATCATTAAAACCTTATATTTTACATATAAATGTTTCCTTTTTGTCTTCCTCTTGTTTCTAAGAATGCCCAAGTAAAGCAGCCCTGACCTTAAGCAGAGTCACCTCTAACTAAGGCAGTCCAAACTAATACATATTTATTAAATACCTGCTATTGATAAGACAGCTTGGGATACACACCCCTCCCAGCTCCAACTCCAAAAGTCAGTCAGCCCACAAGAAATTTATAGACTGACAGATTGTTGCTTAGATTTGGATTGGGGGCACTGGAAGAACTAAATGGGGATGTAGGAGGTATACTTTTATTTGGTGTTGGAAAAGCAATCTGAATAACACAGAAATTCTAAAAATTGGTTGGCTAGTGATTAGGAGGCTCTACCTCCTTGTGATAAACTAAAATGGATTGGATTTGGATTGAGAAGACCTGGATGGAAATTTAGGTCTAGCTCCACTATTTATTACCTCTCTGACTAATTTACTAAGTCTCAGTTTCCTAATTAAAAAATGAGGTATGTGTTTGCATGTGTGTGTGTGTGTGTGTGTGTGTGTGTGTGTGTGTGTGTGTATGTAAAACGGATGGTCCTCTATAGCTTTGACAGAATTCTTTTATGATTTATTACTTGAATCATGCTAGATTCAGACATTAAATTCAATTTTAAGCTTATAGAGTCTGTAATACTCAGGCCTTGGCAGTTTCTAAAGACTTAGATTTTGGTGTCGTATTTGCCAATTACTTTAGTGTATTCAATCAAGTGAAACATTAATAGTAACTCACATTTATCAAGAAATAGATAAGCAACAAGTTAAAGATTTGAATAGAATTTTAGAAAAGTTAGATAAATTAGAATCATGGAAACTAATGAATGTATATGATAGACAGTATATGAATTACTTAAGTCATATGGTATCCTTACAAAAATTCACCATGTACTAGAACATTAAATACATGTGAAATTCAGAAAAGCAACATATTAAATATATCCTAATAGATTTAAAATAAATGAAATGATAATCAATAAATTAAAATTAAAGAAATGGTTCAGTTTTAGAAGAATAACTTATGGGACTTTCAGTGCTAAGATCATGGAGTAAGGAAGGAGCTCTCTAAATCCCTGCCAAATTTCCCTCCAAACAGTTTGAAAACCACCTCAGAAGCTGATCTAGGAGCTGAGAAGTTGCTTACCAGCACAGAAGGAAAGGTCCATCTCACTGGGATGGAAGGTGAGACAGGTTCCAAAAGCAGAAACAGCCAGTTTCACTGTAGGGGGCCTCTGTACCAGGTCCTCTGGCCCAGGGCAATCCACAAGTAAGGCCCCATCCTCCTGCAAGTCAGCAGTTTCAGCTTCACAGCAAGCCCATTCCACCCCCAACAAAGCCATTATTTAGGCCTTGACCCTTTTGTTGACAGTAAAGAGGCTCCTTCTCAGAGCAGGCCAACCACAAGACCCTGCTGTCTGGGACTTCCTCTAGAAAGACCCTGTTTCTATAGCAATTCACCAGCAGGGCCTCACCCCTAGGATAGACCAGCAGAAAGACTGTTTTCATAGCAATCCAGCTGGGAGACTGCCTGTGGGGCAGGGCAGGTCAGTAGAGAAACTCCACACACTGGGAAGTTAATCAGGGAGACCCACCCCCTAGTGCAAGCCAAAAGGGAATCATATTCTCTAGCGCAAGCAAGTAGCTAGGTCCTGAATCCCAGTGAAAGGCAGAAACAAGTCCCGGAGCCTCAACACAAAAAGCCTGGGAAACAGCCCAACTCTGACATAAAAACACCAAGTCACTAAATACACAGAAAAAAAATGAGCAAAAAAACAAAACAGAAAAAAAGAATGTGACTATGCAAAGTTACAATGGTGACAGGGAGGATTCAAGGCATAAGCTTAGAAGAAGACAATAGTGTCAAAATGGCAGCATGTGAAGCCTTGAGGAAAATGTAATTTTCTCTTAGGCCCAAAAAGAACTCCTGGAACAACTTAAAAAGAAATTTAAAAAGCAAATTAGGGAAGTAGAAGAAAAATTTGGAAAAGAAATAAGAGCATTGAAAGAGAAATATGAAAAAGAGTTAACAGCATGAAAAAAAATACAAAAATTCACTGATGAAAACAAGTTCTTAAATATAGAGTGGTCAAATGGAAAAGGAGGTACAAAAGCTCGCTGAAGAAAATAATTCCTTAAAAATTAGAACTTAAAAATTAAAATTGATGAACATAATAGATTCAGAAAAACATAGGAAAATCTACATGTACTGAAACAGAGTGAAATGAGAAAATTGGTGGAAGCTAATGAACACATGAGACATCAAGATACATTAAAACAAAATTAAAAAAGGGAAAAAAATAGAAGAAACTATGAAAGTTCTCACTGAAAAAAAACTGACCTAGAAAATAGATCCAGAAGTGATAATTTAAGAATTGTTGGACTACCTGAAAGCCATGTGAAAAAAAAAAGATCTTGAATAAAATCTTTCAAGAAATTATCAATGAAAACTACTCTGTTATACTGGAATCAGAGGACAAAATAGAAATTGAAAGAATTCAATGATCATCACCTTAAAGAAACCCCAAAATGAAAAGTCCCAGGAATATTGTAGCCAAATCCCAGAGTTCACAGATCAAGGAAATAGTATTGCAGGTAGCCCAAAAGAGACAATTCAAATTTCACGTAGCTTCAATCAGGATTAGACAGGATTTGGCAATTTAAACAGTAAAGAACTACAGGGCTTGGAATATGATATATAGGAAGAGAAATATGATATATAGGAAGACAAAGTAGTTAGGAGTACAACCAAGAATCACCTACCCAGTAAAAGTAGATATGATCTTTCAGGGGGAAAATGAATATTTAGCCAAATAGAGGACTTCCAAGAATCCCTAATTAAAAGACTTCATTTTCTATGGTATCTTTCAACAAGATATAGTTTCCTTCCTTATCTGTTTTTAAATCAGATTTATATTTACTTTTGTCTGAGATCATGGTTGCTACCTCTGTTTTCTCCGAATGACATAGTCAAAATAATGCTTAGGGGACAATTTATGTCCTTAAAAACTTTCATGGGAGGTTAAAAAAATGGAATGGACCCACACATGTAAGGATACTCATAGAAAAACTTTTTGTTATAGCAAAGAATTAGAAAATAATAGATGTCCATCAATTCAGAAATAGATGAATAATGAATTTTTATATGGGAATACAGCCACATATTATATTGTTCCATAAGAATTGATGAACATAATAGATTCAGGAAAACAAAGGAAAATCTACATGTACTGAAACAGAGTGAAATGAGAAGAATCTGAAGAAGTTTTGCCATGACAATATACAGACATAAGAGAAAACAGCTTTAAAAGAGGTCAAAGTTTTAATCAAAGCAAGAACCCATTTTGACTTTAAAGGACAGTGATGAAACATTCCTCACACCTATTTGCAGAGCTGTAATAGTCTAGAGGTTCAATATAAGACATTGAGTTTTAGATAGAGTCAATGTATTTGCATGTATGTGTGTTTATTTAAATATATTTATTTTAAGGGATGATTTTTCTTGGGAGTAGGTTGACTAGATTAATGGGAAATGACAAAGGAAAAGATGAGAAAAGAGTATTTCAGCTAAAATACTGTCCTTTACAAGAAGAATTTTCTAACCCTTCTAAATTCTAGTGCCCTCGGTCTTATAATTATTGCCTATTTATCTTGCATTGTATTTATTTCTCTTTTCTTCTGTACATTTTAGCCAGGCATTTATTATTATTTATTATTATTCATTATTTATTAAGCACCTATTCTTGCCCTGCACTGTGCTGTCTTGGGGATACAAAAAGAGGCAAAAGACTGACTCTAAACTTAAGGAGCTCACAAACGATTCGGAAAGACAACAAGCAAACAAACATGGACAAAAATGAAATTTTCAAAATTCTCTTTCTCTATATGTATGCATATATGCATATACACAAATAAACATTGTGTATGGGTAGATGGATAGATAGATAGATAGAGACAGACAGATAGATAGATGGATAGATAGATGGATAGAAATAGAGATATACACTCCAGGCAGTAAGATGCCTCCCCCAGAATAAGCTTATGATTTCTAAACTCAATAGTGTACTGTTAACTTAAGGCTTGATTGACTTTACCTCATCTCCCTCAGTCTCCTTTCACCTGTCTGGAGGGTTGGTGGGTAAAATATCAAACTCCTCCCAATATCTTCCTTTATAGAGGGCAAAAATTGGACTGTCAGATCACTTTGCCTTGCTGATCTCTCTGTTTTCATCTCCAAGGAAGAAGATATGATTGCACTGTGTAGCCCATGGTGTCCTTCCCCACACCATTCTGCCTCTTTTTCTGTGGTCTTCTCTCTTGGATTGTAAGCTTAACATTACTAGGCAGTGTTTGTATTTTATGTTTATTAATTGTGTCTTCAGTGCTTATCACAGTGTCTCACATGTCATAGGTGCTTAATAAATGTTTATTGGATTTGATCGGATCTATCTACATGTAAAGAGCTGCATATCTACCTAAAGCTAGACAAATACATAGATAATTTCATTTGAAAACTGGTTTTAACAGACGAGCTTTATATACAATCCTTTTATTGTTTTTGTTCATATGTTAAAATGTATATGTGTTTTTAATTATTAATATCAAACTAAAAAAGAAAATTTAATTGAAAACTATTAATTATTAGTATGGTGTTAGATTAGGTTTTAACTCCTCACTTATCTCAGTTAAAAAAGTGTAGCAGGATCAGCGATGAAAGGAAGAGAAGAAATGATGCAATACTCTTAGGAACAACAACAACAAATTAAAATCAATCTCCATAGACATTGTTTCTCCCCACTCACATAGCCAGTGGTCTTATTGATAGTAGGAAAGGGGCATACCTGCATTACTCATGTGGGTTGCTGTATTAAATGCAAATTTTTGGAGTTAACCCCTTGGGAATGTTCTCGAGAACCTCTATTTCTAAGGTTGCTTGAGCCCTGTGAATCAGATCAGCCCTAAAGTCTAAAGCAGGAAATTTCATGAACTCTGAATATTGTATCTCCAGAAATCATAGAGAAAAATTAACCAAATTATTAAAAGCAGACATAAAAGCAGAAATAGAATGCTTCCACAGAACAAAAGTAGAAAGAAATATTATCAAACAATAAAATTATAACATCAAATTTAAATGTTGTGCGCAGCTAGGAAAATAAAACAGAAAAAGAAAATTTTTCACAAGTAATAAGTCTATCTCAAAGTGATTCACACAGTAGATGCATCTCTAGAATCTTTCCCTCCACCCCCACCCCCAATGTCTCTAAGGGAATATGGTTACTACTAAGTAGAGAAGCAAGGGATTAGGGTCAAAACTTGGGCACCACTCTGGTCTCCTCAGAGAGAAGAGGTACTGACTAGATTAATATCTATTTGTTCTCTTAAATATTATTAGCCTAGGCCATATTTGCATGTCCACCCTAAATTTCTAATACTGTTTCTTAAAGGGGAAATAGGACTTCAATTACTATATACAAGGATGGATTACCTTCCCATCAAACCCCAGTTCCACAATAAACATATGTAGAAAATAGTCAAGAAACCCATTTATCCATGTTGATAGCAAAACAGAGATCAGAGAATGTGTGTGTGTGTGTGTGTGTGTGTGTGTGTGTGTGTGTGTGTATAGATATATCTATCTATCTATATCTATATCTATATGTATATAGAACAATACAATTTAAAGGACTTCTCCCAATAAGAGTAAGGTAGCTCAGGTCAACCAAGAGATCAACCCGGATCTCACCCAAAGGAGGATTCACTGTATTTACTTTATCAAGCTCTGACAAAGAAATGATGAAGACTGCCAGTTCCTCTTAAATTGGTTTCTGGAGAAGGAGAAGGAGGAAGAAGAAAAAGAAGATATTTAAATGGGGGAAAGGTTTGCCATATATTTCACTGATAAATCTGTGATTTTATAGACATATAATAAAACTGCAAAAATATAAGACTTAGAGCTATTTCCTCATATACAAATGGTAAGAGGATGTGAACATAGCTTCCAAGAAAAGAATTGCATATTGAAAATAGCCATATGCTTCATGCTCCAAATTACTGATAGAAATATAAATTATAACTTGAAAAATTCATTTCATATCCTGCAAATTTTAAAACTGGAAAAAATGGGAATTGATCATTCTGGAGACAGTGTAGGAAAACAAACACATTAATGCATTGTTAGTAGACTATGAATTGACAAAACATTTGGAATATCAGCTTGCAATTAAGGAAAAATAATTATACTGTTTATATCTTTTGATCCAGCAACTCCATTAATGTGCATAAATGCTAAGTTAGATAAAACTAACAAACATAAATAAGAAAAATATACATGGAGTTGTTTTGGAATAAATATTTAGATTTCATGTGATAATTTTTAATTTGCCATTTTTAATAAGTTGTAGTCACATCTTCTGCCCATTTATATACTTGGAAATGGTTTTTAGTTTTTATATTTCTTCTGATTAATTGTATCTATGAAATAACACTTTTTTGTGGAATATGACACCAAGCATTTTTCTCCTATGCAATAATTTTCCTCCTCTCCTTTCTTTTTCTCCTTCTGCTTATGAAAAAAAAGTCCTATGTATACCAACATTTTCATAAAAACACATGTGTGATAGGAACAAAATGAATGCCTAATGTTTTGGGAATGGCTGAGAATTTCTGATATTTGAATAAAAGAGACATTATTGTTTAGTAAAAAAAGTGAATATGAGATATATGGGAAAAACCCCCACAAGATTTGGAAAAATGGATGCAGTGTAAAATAAGCAGAACCAGAAGAACTATACACAAAATGACTTCAACAATATAAATGACAAGATCACTTCAAGAAGCTAAACATCTAACTGAGAAAATAATAATAGTGTCAGTCAACAGATAAAGCAACATATGTCATTACCTCCCTCTGCTAGACAGAATATAGTCTATACTGTAAAATAGAGTCAACATTATTGGATACTTTGAGTCTAATTCTAAAAATGTTTTTTGACTTTGTTTTTTTCTTACTGATTTGTTTTGATAACAGTAGAGAGAGCAAAGAGGAAAAATGACAAATGTTGCAAGGGCCATGGGGAAGCAGGCATGCTACTGAACTCTTAGGGGAACAGTGAGATGGTCACTCTGAAAAACAATTTGGAATTATGCCCCAAAGTTACTAAGTTGGACTTATCCTTCAACATAGCTACTACAAGGCATATATAATAAAGAGATCAAAGAAAGAGGAAAAGGATCTGTATGTACAAAAACCATTTCTAGCAGCTCTTTCTCATAATAGTCTGAAAGTGGAAACCAACAATGTGCATACATATCTACAAATGGCTAAACAAATTGTGATATATAAATGTAATAGAGTATTACTGAGGCAGGTAGGTGGCACAGTGGATAGTGCACTGGATCTGGAGTCAGGAAAATGAATTCAAATCTGGCCTCAGATGCCTCAAATATGACCCAAGGCAATTCACTTTAAATTTGAACTGATGTAGTAAAGTGAGTAGAATTAGAACATATTCTAAGAGGACAACCATATGTAGAAAACATATGTAGAAAAACAAGTATTTATTAAGCCCTTGTTGTATGCCAGACAGTATGCTAACTGCTTTACAAATATTGGTTTATTTGATCCCCACAGTGAATGTAGGAGGTAGGTGCTATTATGTTCTCCATTTTACAGATGAGAAAACTGATGCAAACATAACTCTAATAAGTACAATGATAAATTAATAGCAACAATTAATTAATAGCAATAATTAATAGAAAGCAATAGCAATGGGATAATTAATTAATTCAAAGAAAAGGAAATCTGGTACTTATTTTCTCCTGGAAAGTGGATAGATTTAAAATGTAGAATGAAAAATGAAATGAATGTAGAATATTTTTCTACTGGTCTATAAACATTTCATAAACATTTATAAATTTATAAATATTTTATTATGAGGGTTCTATTTTTCACTTTTAAAAATGTTCATTTGGGGGCAGTGAAAAAGACATTTTAAATGCTTCTAAAACAAATGCATGGTAAAACAATAGAGAATAATTTTAGAAGGTGGGGTTAAGGAAAAGCTATAGTTTCAGAAATGAGTGTAAATGAAAAGCAAATCCATCAATAACACATAAAAATAAGATTTCATCTTAAAATTTGTCCGAAAATGAAGACATAAAATTGAGATGCTGTGCCTGGTGCAATAAAATGAAAGAGAAGATAATAAATGGGAAAAAGTTGAATTTTATGGAGTTGTAAAAAAAAAAAATTCACCATTATTTGGCCACACAGAGGAAAAAAATATGTCTGTTTATAATTTGCTTCTGAACAGTGTAGAAGTAGCAATATTTTGACCAGCTCTGAATAGTTTAAAGGAACATGGTTTTCCTGACAAATATATAATTTAGGAGATATTTTATCTGATGGTCATTGTGATTGTATCACTGGAAGGAATCTGTGATATATCTCTAGTTTTAATGAAGTCATATTTGAGAAGTTAAGAAAAGTGTTACCACAGATTTTATTTTCTTTTCTTCTGCCGATTGAAGGAATGGGGCACTATCAGAGAAAGAGTGACACGGGAAATGAATATCTCATTTAAAAGATGGTAAACACTAAGCTGAAGGTTAAGTGTGTTTTGTGAAGACGGAAAATTCTGCTTTCTAGGATGTGTTGCTCTGATCCAAGGGTTTGGCAAGCTTGATATGACTCAACAGAGTGATGTAGCAGGCAAAACAAACACCCAAATTCATAGTACTTGAAATACAACATTAGAAATTGTCTATATATGCATGTGTATGTATGTATGTACATGAATAGTGTGTGTGTGTGTGTGTGTGTGTGTGTGTGTAACCTGAGAGAGGTGAGGAACCTACAGCCTTGAGGGCACATGTGGTCCTCTAAGTCCTCAAGTGTGGCCCTCTGACTGAATCCAAACTTCATAAAAGAAATCCCCTTAATAAAAGGATTTGTTCTTTAAAACCTGGACTCAGTCAAAAGGTTGTACTCAAGAAACCTAGAAGGCCACATATGCAAGTTTCCCACCACTGAAAGAGCTTTTAGTGGGTGGATGGAAAGATGTTAGTTGGCTGTAATAGACACACAAAGAATGAATAACAATAAGACATTTTAAAATAAAAGTACAATATATAAAAAGTAATTTTTCTACTAAATTATCTATGTATGTTTATAAATGCTTTTAAAGAAGCAGTGGACATGACAATATCTTATACAACTCCCTTTATTATTTTTCTTAGCATATTGAAATGTTTGCACTGATGATTGTTGAGTTCATAATAAAAAGAAAATGAGAAAGAAATGCAGGGAGGGAGAAAGGGAAGAGAGAAAGAGAAGGAGAGAGAGAGATAGTATGTTCAGGATAAAGGAGGTAATTTAGACTTTAAGTAAGGAAAAAGTCTTTTAATGATGGCTGTTATCCCAAATTGGAATGGGCCACTTCAGTAGGCACTGGATTCCTTCACATTGGGTCATTTTAAGCAAAAACTAGATAACCATTTTTTACTTACATCACAGAGGGAATTCAATATAGGGGCAGTTAGGTGGTACAGTTAGGTTAGGCAGTAAATAAAGTTCAGGTCCTGGAGTCAAGAAGACTTATCTTCCTGAGTTCAAATCCAAGGTCAGACACTTAATAGCTATGTTACTCAATATAGCTAACTCTGCAAGTTACTTAACTCTATTTGCCTCAGTTCCCTTATATGTAAATAAGCTGGAGAAGAGTATATTAAATCACTCCAGTATCTTTGCCAAGAAAATCTCAAACGGAATCACAACTAAAAAATAACTGAACATTAGTAACAGAGGCAATTATCATTCACACATAGTTTAGATTATCTTTTTTTTGAATGCACTCAAAATTCTTGAATTCTTGGAAATATACAGAGAAGAGTACTTATATGCCATATGAGGACTGTTTGAAGGAAATATGGGTACTTAGTCTGGAGAAAAAAAGATTTAAGGAGGACATCACTGCAGTTTCCAAATATTTGATAGAGTGTTGTTGAAAAATGGAGTGGGCTTATTCTGGAGTCATAGAATTTTTGATCACTGAACCTCATGAAAGAGATATTGGATAGCCAGGTAGCCATTTAGGAATGCCATAGCTGGGGGGTATCTATTAAAATATAAACTACAGTAATTCTGAGGTTTCTTCTAGTTGCATGACTTTCCATTCCATTCTATTTATAAAAAGAGAGGGATGATGAATATTTTACCTAACAATTCTTACCAGAGAAATAATGGAATTGATGGAGACAAGTATTTTTGGACATATGACATATTAGAATTTGTTTTGTCTGATAAAGCATATTTGTTATAACCTTATTTTCTTTATTTTGCAATTGAGAAGTAAATGAGAAAGAGAAAAAATGATGTTTATCAATTAGGAAATTTTAGATAGAAGGAAATAAAAGAACTTTAAATGGAAAAGAGAGGACAAAACTAGGTTATTTTCAGGTCAATTTTAATTCTAAAATCTTCTTATGCAAAATTTTAACCCTGCTAAATGGTATACATTGTCTACTAGCCTCATATAAAAGTAACACTGAAAACTATTAAATAATTTCATTGATGATGAAGTTTTCCTGATTGATTATGTCTTGTTGTTGAATAACTCTTGTAACTTCTACTTTTTGGCACTCTGACCACTTTTTGCCCAGAAGCAAAAATGATGGTCATTGTTCTAAAACCTAGTCAGTTCTCTATATGCATCTTTTTAACTATATGTGCTGGTGAGGCTATAAGGAAATATTGAGGAGAAAAGTGTCCTCCCCAACTCAACAACAACAACAACAACAACGAAAGGTTTTTTTGGAACAACGTATGTGGAACAAAATAATATTCAGGAACTGTGGAATAATGTCCCATAACATCATTCATCTGAGATTGCTGCAAAGACAGCAACCTTGTGGCAAAGCCAAAAGGAAATTGGTTTATTTCTCTCTCCCTTTCTATACACTACCCTCAAACCCTCCCCCCCTTCACATTTATCGCCCCAATATCTTTTCTTGAAATTAAATATTTCCTTTTTTTTCTAGAATTGTAAACTAGATAGACACAAACTGATGTTTTAGGGTTCTCTGTGCAAATCTCAAGTAATCCATCCTGTTTAGTGAAAAGAAACTAAGGCTCAGATATCTGAATGTGAATCCTATTTAGGATATTACTAATTTCTGAACTTGGGCAAGGAACTTCACCTTCTCATGAGACACTGGTAAGAAGAGCACTGGATCTGCCATCAAGAGAAAGCAAAGTTCAAATGGTGCCTCTATTAGTTATAGGTAAGTAGCAAAAGGAACAAGAACTAGCATTTCTTTGGTGCCTACTATATGACAAGTGATGAGAAACTACACTTCACACCTGAATTATTGTAATAACTACTGGTGTGTCAGGCTGCCCCAAGTCCCTCCCCATTCCAATACATCTTCCATTCAGGCACCACAGTGGTTTTTCCCAAAGCACAATTCAGACCATGTCATTTCCACCCTTACCCCCAATTCAATTAACTCCAGTGGCTCCCTATTGCTTCCAAGACGAAATACAAAGTTCTCTGGCATTTAAAACCCTCCAGAACCTACTCTGTCCACCCCGCCTCAACCACAGCAACACATAGCTTCCATCCAGTGATCAACTGTACAAAGGCCTAGAAGTAGGAGATGGGACATATCTACGAGGAAATCACAAGTAGACTAGTTTAACTGTTGAATTCCTATGTATTCCTTAAATCCCTACTCAGTTACTACCATTCCTTAGTTATTATCTTTCTCAATCTCTCTACTGCCTTTAAGAAAATTGACCACCTTTTTCTCCTGGATCCTCTCCTGTCTTTGGGATTTTTGGCACTCTTTTATAATCCTCCAATAAGACCAGAACTCACTTTCCTTTACTGAATTATCCTCCATATATTGACCCCAGTTATGAATTTACCTTAAGGCTCTTTCCCAGGATTCTTTCTTTTCTGTCTCTGTACTTTCTTACTTGATCATCTTATCAGATGACTCCCTTCTAAGCTTAGAATCAAAAAGCATATTCAGCAAGTACTTTGAAGAAATGTTGAGGTATACTATCAGTAGAGAAAAAGGCAGATTGGACTAGCTTTAGAGAAAATTATGAACTGGGAATTTTATCTACTCTGAAACCTTGATTGACTACCATCTTTTTTTTGACAGCTTCCTTCCTCTTTAAACTTCTTTCACCCTTATGTTTTCCGAATCCTGAAATATGGTGCCCACCCTCTGCCTGCCTCCTTAACTTCCTATTAGTACTCCATTCTCCAGGGACTATCAGCCTATCTTTTAAAAAGGCCTATTCACTGAAGGGGTATTACCTCACTTTAAGTGAATACTGGAAAAAGCCTTAGCCTAAAAAGTCAAGGTCTCCCATTACATCCTGGGCCATCTCCAGTCATTCTGATGAATATCTAGTGATTGGATCCAGATGGGTCAAAAGGAAAAAGTGAGACTGGTGACCCTGCACAGCCTACCCTCACTCAAAACAAAGTCAAGTGGAAGTCATGTCATAATCTCTTTGATGTCATGGCCCTCTTTGAAAATGAAGGACAAACACTACTGCTACTACTATATGCCAAGTACTTTACAAATATAATCTCATTGGTCTTCACAATGACCTTGGGAAGTAGGTGCCATTGCAATTCCCATTTTACATCTGAAGAAATTGAGGCAAATAGCATTTAAGTGAGTTGTCCAAGGTCATATAGCTAGTAAATGTCTGTGTCCATATTTAAACTCAAATCTTCCTGACTCTGGTCTGATCCTTTGTCCATTGTGTCACTTAGCTGCCTGATGTACAAAGTAATTTTTTCAGATTAGAATATTGTGATTTAAAGGGGCAAAGGACCTCAAAGTCTTCCAATACAACCTTTGCATTTGAAAAGAAAGGAAACTAGGCCCAGAAAAAGTTAAATGACTTGCCCAATTTTACACAGATGGTAGTTGGCATGTTTGTTACTGTAGTCTTTGCTAACATTTAACTAGCTCCTTAAGTTTTGTGAAACATGATACATACCTCATCTTACTTGAGTTTCACTACACTGTGATATAGGTAATTTCGGGATACTTATTTCCATTATGTAGGAGGAAACTGAGACTAAGAGATGGTAAGTTTTCCAAGGTCACAAAGCTGTTAAATGCATAAAGCAGGATTTGAAGTCATGTTTTTCTGACTCCAAGTCCAATGCTATATTCTTATTCCAAAGTTGTACCTCTTTTTCTTGCAGTGTCCTGAATGATGTATATAAGCAAATGATGCATAAAAGAAAAAGAGCTTTACAAATGTCAGTCATTAAGGCTTTTCAAAGTTGTTATTAGAAATGACTTTTGTATATGCTAAAGAGTGACATAGATGTAAAAGACTATTATTTAGAAAAGATGGTGGATTAAGTGACCTTTCAGGTACCTTCCAGATCTCACATTCTGTATTTTCATATTCCCTCCAGGGCCCAGTTACCCTCAAACAAAGTCAGATCTGACCATCACATCTGATTCCAACCATGAAATATTAACTGTGCTATAGTGGAAGCTATGCTTCTCAGTTCAAGTCTGGTCCCATCTCCATTATAATATTGTTTCATTAGTTGTTTACATACAGTCACATACAGTGTAGAGAGAATGCAAAACACTAAAGTGAGGAAGCATTAATTTCCTTAAAGTTCACTTCATATACTCTGTCATACAGAAAGCATATTTTCATCTCACCAGGACTTCAGAATTTAATTTTGTATATAATTTTACATGAATATATTTATTTGCTTTGAATTTACTTATTATTTATACACTTATTTATTTAACATGTGCTATTTACTCCTTGAGAGCTAAGATTCTGTTTTTTTCCCCTATATCCCAAGTTCCTAGGTGCTTAATATTAAGTAAAGAAAAGCATAAATGGGCTTAGCATCTTTATGGTGATTATATTTCATCCACCTTAGTTCATTTAAAGGCAGAATGTGATAGAAAAATCAATTAGGCTGGGGTTAATAGTGCATGGCCTTTTCTATTTCACAAACATTAAAAGAAGTTTTGCATAGTACAGTAGTCAGGTAAAAATCAGTAAACACTTTCTGAGCAGAATACATTCAATCCAAGGGGGGAGAAATCTATGTACTCTGGTTACATGATATGTATTCCAAATTATTTTGACTCTTTCTACTAATGTCTATTTTTAAGATTCAATCTTGCCTGCAGCATTCTGAATTTGAAATTGCAGAATAAGATTCTCATTATTACTTTAAAACATTTAGAGCAAAAGCCACAAAAAGACAGAGTGAATGAGATTTCTAGCCCAAGACAGCCTGGAAGGCCTACAGGAAAGGTCTATTGCACTGGGCTCAGAGAAGAGCACAGTCCAGCCTTGATCACCTAGCAGGGACAAAATCAGAGCAGGCTTCAGGGCATAGAATAATGAGCAACTGTGGTTCCCAGATTCTTCAATCCACAAATGCCAAAGTCAGCTTCAAAGGTGAGTGAGAAAGTTCTTTCACCTAGGTGAGAAGGGAGCAGAGTCCTGCTCTAGCCCCTGCCCCATGCAGTCCCAGGTGATGGCAGTGTCCATTTTTGGAGCCCTTGGCCTAAAGGGGAATTGAGCCACTGATCTAGATCTCAGCTCTGAGCGGTGGTCCTGAAGTGAGGAGGAATACTAGCTGGTGGAGCTGGTGAAAACTCTGGAGAGAGAATTCTACTCACAGGTCCTGGACAGAAAACCTTGTGGTTGCTCCCAGAACAGAGCATAGGACAGGAGAGAAGTAAACTACTCTTCCTTGATTGTGCCACCTTGGAGGAACTGACAAGTTACAGGCCCCTAGAGTATACCTTCCACTTGGAAAAGGACTCAAAAGTCAAGTAACTGACTAGGAAAGTGCCCCAAAGAGAGAAAAAATAAGATCATAGAAAGTTACTTTCTTGGTGAACAAATATTTCCTTCCATCATCTTGGATGAGGAAGAACAATGCACACCATCAGAGGAAGACATAAAAGTCAAAGTTTCTGCATGCAAAACCTGCAAAATAAATATGCAATGCTCTCAGGTCATGGAAGAGCTCAAAGGGAATTTTGAAAATCAAGTAAGAGAGATGGAGGAAAAATTGGGAAGAGAAATGAGAGTGATGCAAGAAAATTGTGAAAAGTGAGTCAACAGCTTGCTAAAGGAGACCCAAAAAGATAATGAAGAAAATAACACTTTTAAAAATAGGCTAACCCAAATGGCAAAAGAGGTCCAAAAAGGCAATGAGGAGAAGAATGTCTTAAAAAGCAGAATTAGCCAAACGGAAAAGGAGGTTCAAAAACTCACTGAAGAAAATAGCTCTTTAAAAATGAAAATGGAGCAGATGGAAGCTAAAGATGTTATGAGAAACCAAGAAATTACAAAACAAAACCAAAAGAATGAAAGAATAGAAGACATCTATTCTAATTATTATATATATTCTACATTTTATATATTCTACATTCTAATTATTCTAATATTAGATTAGAAATATCTCATCAGAAAACAACAGACCAGGAAAACAGATCCAGGAGAGACAATTTAAAAATTATGGGGCTACCTGAAAGCTATGATCAAAAATGAGCCTAGACATCATCGTTCATGAAATTATCAAGGAAAATTGCCCTTTCTAGAACCATAGAGTAAAATGAATATTGAAAGAATCCACTAATCACCTCCTGAAAGAGAACCAAAAAGAAAAACTCCTAGAAATATTGTAGCCAAATTCCAGAGTTCCCAGATCAAGAAGAAAATACTGCAAGCAGCCAGAAAGAAACAATTTGAGTATTGTGGAAATACAATCAGGATAACACAAGATCTAGCAGCTTCTACATTAAGGGATCAAAGGACATGGAATATGATATTCCAGATGTCAAAAGACCTAGGATTAAATCAAAGAATTATCTGTCCAGCAAAATGAGTATAATACTTCAGGGGAAAAATGGTCTTTCAATGAAATGGAGAACTTTCAAGAATTCTTAATAAAAAGACCAGAGCTGAATATAAAATATGACTTTCAAATACAAGAATCAAGAGAAGCATGGAAAGGTAAACAGGAAAAAGAAATCATGAAAGACTTAATAAAGTTGAATTATTTACATTCCTGCATGAAAAGATAATATTTGTAACTCTTGAAACTTTTTTCAATATTTAGATAGTTGGAGGGATCATACATACTTACACTTATACACACACATACACGCACACACACACATATATATATACATATACACATATATAAATAAAATTAAATGATGAGAGAGTAATATATTGGGAGGAGAAAGAGAGAAATGAAATGGGGCAAATTATCTCTCATAAAAGAGGCAAAAAAAATTTTTTAATGGAAGGAAAAAGGGGGGCAGTGAGAGGAAAAAGGTTAAGCTTATTCCAGTCACATTTGGCTTAAGGAGGGAATAACATGCACACTCAATTTGATATGAAAATCTATCTTACACTATAGGAATGTAGGGGAGAAGGACATAACTAGGGTGGTAGGGATGATAGAAAGGAGGTCAAATTGGAGGAAGGAGTAATTAGAAGTAAACACTTTAGGAGAATGACAAGGTTGAAAGAGAGAATAGAATAAATGAGGGGCAGGCTAGGATGGAGGGAAATATAGTTAGTCTTTCACAATATAACTATTATGGAAGTCTTTTGCAAAACTACACATATATAGTCTATGTTGAATTGTTTGCCTTCTCAGTGGGGATGTGTGAGGAGGGAGAAAGGTAGAGATCTTGAAACTCAAAGTTTTAGGAAGGAATATTGATAATTGTTTTTGCATACCACCAAGAAATAGGAAATATAGGTAATGGGGAATAGAAATCTATCTTGCCCTACAAGAAAAGAGAGAAGATGGGGATAAGGGAAAGGAGGGGTGTGATAGAAGGGAGGGCATATTGGAGGAGGGGGTAATCAGAATGCAACAAACAAAAACTGGGACCCTGAAACTTGGTTCTTAATTCCTCTTACATCCCCTAATTAATAAATAAATAAAAAGTAAAAAACAAAACAAAACAAAAAACCAAACCCATTTGGCAAGTATTTTAGCTTATTAGAGGCATTAACTAAGGGAGAAATAAATGTTAACCTTGATAAACAGGGTAACTCTCCAACAGTGCTTAGTCCATTTCAAAATGGAAACAGACCTTTGGAAAACAGGTAAGAAAATCAAAACTTCTCCAAAGGAAATATATTTAAATCTCAGTGAGTTGGTAATTGCCATTTAAAAAAGCACACAAAACAAACAACAACGACAAAACATATAGTTTGATTTTTTTTTTGGTACATGTTCAGGCTCGGAGAAGTGTGTACAAATCTGTGGGGGGAGCACTGTCTTAACCTATTCCGCTATGCAGGTTGGTCTGATTGTTCTCTGAAAGGCAGCAAACATCTCTGTGATGCAGCAACCCATCTCTCTGAATTGAGGTTTAAAATATACGTCCCTTGAAGCAGTCTCCTGGTAGCCTTTGAATATGTTGCTATGGCTTCCTGGTCACTTAATGCAATAAATAGGCTGTCTGTATCACCCAGGCAATATTTACAGCACCAAGGATGACTATGAATATGCCAACCTAGTTCTGAATCCCAAAGTATAACAGGTTTTGCATATAGAAGGCAGGAAAAAAACCCCCAACATTTATTCAGATACCAGAAAGTCAAATCTATCATAATAAACAAGAAGCTAATAAACATTAGCACTGCAGGGGACAAAGGCATTTCCAAGTCTTCTTGTGCCCCCTCTGCTTCCCTCCCTCCCAGCTGGGGCCTTCCCACAAAGAAACACCAGCGTAGCTGTGCCTGCTTGCCTGTGTCTTCCCCAGCTCTCGCTAGCTGGTCAACTTCCTTTCAGCTCTGCTCCACTCTTTCTGTTCCAACTGTTCAGCAAGCTTCTCCCACAACATGTGACTTAAGCTTCCATGTGATTTAAGCAGATCTGAATGGGAAAGATCTTCCCATTTGCCATTATATTTGGCCCTACGATCTTTTGTATTCATTACATAGGTTGGTGGAGCAACTGGTATCAATGGAATTGTAGCAGGGATAACAGAAAATAAGCATATAAAACAATATCTTAGGGTCAGGCTTAAGCACAAGCATGACACTGTTCCTGCCTCAAACAAATGGGCCTAAAATCTGGGGTAAGAGGTGAAGATCTCTTCTTCTATAGCTACTTCCTGTTGAAATTGGACATAGAGTTGTTCCTGCCCCAAGAGGTCTCACTGGAGACCACTGTTCTTTTACTGGCATCTGGAGATTGATCAATGTCAAATCCAGGGTTGACACATCACAGGTATGGACAAGGGATGACATCTGGCTCAAGCAATCAGACATTTGCAGATGCAGGGTACTAAGCCTGCAGGAAACAAATTTAGCAAACAAGTTTAACAGACAAAAAGTCAAAAAGAAACAAGGAGACAATAACCAGAGGCAGGGTAGGTAGGGTCAGCTGTGATTCTGGAATCCATGAACCCACTGTCATAGTCTCATTCATGGTAGAATATATGAGTTAAGAATACAGTTTCCTATTCATCTTCTCCTGAATAAACAACAGTTAATGGTATTATCTTTCCCTTGTGCTATAATTTCTGTAGCCTTTGGAACATATCTGGTTTCTGTTTTACCCATATTTTAGGTCCCAATTTTATTTTATCAATAGAGCCCAACCTTTAACTCCTTCTGCTTGATATTTTGGAAGGAGGGTCAACTTTCATAAGGGGGATTGTTTCACAAAGAATAATAATCACTTGAACTGTTCTATTATTTTTACAAAACTATGTGGGTTCACCTAAATTTTGGAATGTCATAATAATTTCTCCTTGATAATTAGTATCTATCACTCCATCCAGTACATGTATTCCTTGAGCTGCTAATCCTAATTTGGGTAATATCCTTCCAAAATGATTTTTGGGGATTCTCATACATATTCCAGTAGAGATTTTTCTTATTTCTTTTGCATCCAATGTAAAGTTCTCTAAACAATACAAATCACATCCTCCCAAACCAGGTGTCACTGGTTACAGACCTGGGACATCTGGTCTCACAGTCCAATACTTAATATTTGGAATCCTGTGTGTTTGTTGTTTTCTAATTTGCAAATTTGGGGTATTGTTTCTGGCTAAAAGTGTGCTTCCTCCCAATGGTCTATTATTCAAATTACATAAAGCAATGAACAAATTATCTTTCCAATGTTGATAAAAATTATTAGAACTTAACTTCCTTAACTGTTCTTTCAATAATCTATTCATTCTTTCAATTAACCCAGATGTTTGTGGATAATATAGAATATAATGTATCCACTCTATGTTGTTTAATACACAATATTTCTATTTCATTACCTTTGAAATGTGACCCACTGTCAGTTTGAATCTGCATTGGGGTTTCATAATATAAATTTATGATATCTAGAGTTTTACAGGTGTTTTTCTGGGTCACATTCTTATTGGGACAAGTCATTACTACACCTAAATAGGTGTCAATACAATTATGTGTACATTTGCATCCTTCATCTTGTGGTAGGGATCTGATATAATCTATTTTCTAAATTTGAGATGGTACTTTTCCCCTTGCTGTCTCTCCAATTACTACCCTGGGAACAACTAGTTCCTTTTCTAATTGACGTATAACATTCCTACTTATTTTGACAACAAATGAGAAATACCAGTGGTCTTGTGCCCACTGGTGTTTGGCCTGGACCCCTTAATGACTGACCATTTGTTGGACCCATTTTGTTAGTACCATATCTTCAGTTGGTGTGAGGGTAGGGACAATATGTTGAGTAGCAATCTTTGGTAGTCACTCAGCATGTGCATTGTACTCAAGTTCTGGTGTGGTGTGGGCCCCATGGACATCTACATAAAAAACTGACAAATTAGTAACCAAAGCCATGTCCCATACATCTTCCCATAATTCTTTGCCCCAGACTTGTTTGCCATGAATTTTCTAATTTTGATTTTTCCACATGAGCATCCATGAATCAGTGAATATATAACACTGTCCTCCTTGTTCTGTGTGATACCTTGACGTACTGCCATAAATTCAGCATATTGACTACTTCCACCTGTCCCAGTACTTTCCAAAGTCTGACAAGTACATGGGATACAGGCTATTGCTTTCCAATGTCTTTTGTGCCCCAAATATTTTGCTGTCCCATCAGTAAACCATGCATGTCTCTTGTTCTTCAGTTAATCCATCATATCCCTCCTTCCATTTTACCAAGGACTGTACCAATTCTTACTTTGGTTCAGGGGGTATCATTTCCCTCAGTATATGTTTGTTATAGATTCATGTAAAGCAGACATTTCACTTTTGCCTGCTTTAGATATCTTTTGAATATACCATTTCCATTTAATTATGCTAGCCTTTTGCACATGTCCAATTCGGGGGTATTCATTACCCAGGTTATAATTAGGATTTCAAGCCTTTATATTACTTTATGACCTAAAGTCAATCATTACAGTCTCTACCAAAGCCCAAGATGCAGCTAACAACAACTTTTCAAAAGGGGTATATTGAATTCCAGATGAAAGGAGCTTCCTAGATCCAAATCCTAAGAGTACATTTCAGCTTTGCTGTTTTTGCCATAAACTTCAGTTTGCATATTCATAGTGTGCAGTCACTTGTAATTGCACTGGACCACTTTTTATAGGCGATAAATCCAGGGTCAATTGTATAGTGGCCTTTGCTTCTTCAAAAACTTTACTCTGTTCAAGTCCCCAATCAAATTCATATTTCTTCCTAGTAATTTTATAAAAGCATTTCAAAATGTGTCCTAAATGTGGTATGTGATATTGTCAATATCCAAATGATTTTATAAACTTTTGGGCCACTTTCTTATTGGTGGGGATATGAAAATCCTAAATCTTTTGCCAGGCTTGCAGGAGAATATTTTGCAGTCCTTTATTCCATTGACTAACCCAAAACTTTACAGTTTGAGCTGGCCCTTGAATCTTTGCAGGATTAATCTCCCACCCTTTGCTTTTCATATGCTCAATTAAAAATATCAAACTCTTCTCCACTTCTTTTACATTTTTCCTATGTATCATAATATCATCTATGTAGTGTGTAATCTCTCCAGCAGGTAGCTCTAATTTATCTAAATGTTTAGCAACTACCCTATACCAAATAGCGGGACTGTGCAGATAGCCTAATGGCAAACATGTAAAAAGTATATTGCTGGCCCTTTCGAGGGAAAGCAAATTGGTCCCATTGTTTAAAATCCACTGGGATAGAAAAGAAAGTATTAACTAAACCAATAACTACGTACCAAGTTCCATGATATTTCTGGATTCTTCTGTTAAGGTAATGGTATTTGGAACAGCAGCATTCAAGGGAAGAATCACTTTATTTAATTGCTTTAATCCACTGTCATCCTCTATGTCCTGTCTGGTTCTTACTGGCCAGACAGGATTGGTTGCAGGGACTAACATTCCTGCTTTTTTGCTTTGTAATATTGGTAATTTCATCTTGCCCACCTGCCACACAATAACGCTTTAAAGTAATAATTTCAGAAGGTTCAGGGAAAGTGATTGGGTCCAATTTTATCTTATCCACTAAAACTATATTAATTCCTATCTTCTTTACTTCAAATTGGTATCTCTTTTCAAGTAAATTTAAAGTCATATATATCTATCCCAATGATGTATTCAAGAGTAGATATGATTACCACTATATATTCTTCTTTGGTTATTGTCAATATTTGTCATTAGCTTGACTTGTCTGGCTGATATTTCAGCCCCTCCCAGTCCTGTGATGGTGGTAGGAGTTCCATGTTTAAACTTTTTAGGGTTTCTATATGTAAAGGAAGACTCTGCCCCAGTATCTATTAATGCCCTAGTTACAGTATTTGATACTGTATATATAGTCAAATTTCCATGAGGTCTGTAATCCTGTCTGTGTATTTCTTTAATCTGAACTGGGGCTCAGGTAATTTCCTATTGTCCCTGATGGTGTAACAAACTTGGATACAAGGGTTCAGGAGGGTCTAGATGGGCAGTTCTTACTTTTCCATTCCATCTGATATCAAGCCCCTTTTTTCAGTACATTCTGCATAGTTCATTAGTTGGAATACCATGTAAGGTTCCAAAATATACCCCTGCTTTCAACAGAACAGTAAACAATTCTTTCTTTGTCAATCTATTCAGACTTTGAATTCATTTTCTATTTGCTCTTCTTTCTCTAGGAATTTTGTCGTTTCTCCAGTTCCCTAAGTCATTTAACTGTGAAATGTTGTCCAGCATCACTGAAAGAGAATTCTATAGCTCCCCAATTATTAGAGTCAAAACTAGGTGTTTGTAAGTAGGAGGCATCATTTTCACTATTATATTCTTATGCAAACTGTTAAAGGTGTATCATAGTACCCATCTATGTTTCTGATCATTCTTCATTACCTCCTCCTTTAACTTTCTTATACAATCTCTAGGTGAATATTTAGTTCTATCTCCACTAGGCCACATAGAATCAATAAGATATTGCTTACTGCATCTTTCTCTAGCCAAAGTTAATAGATTAGTTGTATTATTAACTAATTGAATATTGTAACCTCAAAGGATTGCTGTAGAAAGGGATTCTGATACCTATAAATTTCAAGCAATTCATGCCATCTATTGATACTCCTCCAGCTCCTTCATCTCACCATCCAAGATATTAATGATTCTACCATCCTTTGGGTGAACCAACTCAAAATGTTTGTGACTTCCTACTGAGTAAAATCCTCAATGATCTCCCTAAACACTGTGCTCCTTGATTGGTTCTCCTGTTTTGGGGCCAGCTTTGGCCTTAGAAGTCTCTCCCTGTACCATTGTTTCATTTTCCACTTATGACTTTGTTACATTTTCAGCCTATGCTGAAATGCACTCTCCTAGCACTCCTCATCATGGCAACTAGGCTGGATCTGTACAAAGGTTGAATGCAGACTTCTTTTGTTAGCCTTCTGCTTCTTCTTAGCTAAATGAATAACTTTTTTTTTCCATCTTAGACCCTTCATCTTGCTCTTTTAAAGGAGAGCATGAATGCTGAGAATTCCCATGCACATGTGCTAACTCTTTTTCCACCTGATTTTTTTCCTTCAGCAACTCATCTCTGCTTTTATAAATAATACGGTAACTTGTTAATAAAAGCTAGCCTTTCCTACACACTCCTGCCAGTTACAAGTCTCTAGGTTCCCCCTCTTGTAAGCTTGGTTTCCATTTCTCACAGGGTTCAGTTCTTTTATCCCATTCCCAGCCAGGGAGTAATACAGTAAGTCCTCTTATCCTGGGATATACATTTCTTCCTCCAAGTCCTTTCTCCCTCCAAATAGAGCTTTTATACCCTGCAGTCTTGTTCATGATGCCAAATGTATCACACAGGCAATATTCACAGTACCAAGGGCAACTATGAACATGCCAATATAGTTCTGAATTGCAGAGTGTAACAGACTCTCCATATAAAAGGCAGGAAAAAAAATTATTCAGACACCAGAAAGCCAAATCCATCATAGTAACCAAGAAGTCAGTACACATTAGCACTGCAGGAGACAAAGGCATCTCCAAGCCTTCTTGCTCCCCCTCTGCACCCTGTCACCCACTGGGGTGTTCCCACAAACAAACACTCAGGAGCCCAGCTGTGCCTGCTTGCCTGTGTCCTTCCCAGTTTTGATTTTTCTGATGACCCTTCCTCTTCCATACATTCAGCAAGCTCCTCCCACCACACGTAACTCAGGCTTCCATGTGATTTAAGTAGGTCACATAGGCCTATTAATGAATGGGAAAACAGTTTCTCTTTTAAATTGCCATTATACTTTCACACATAAAGTCAGGGCTCTTTAGACTTATAAGATACAATGAGGCCATGGAAGTCACTATATCTTGCCCTACTGACTATATAGGTTTCCACTGGAGACAAAGGGGAACATAATCACTCAAGCTGTGTTCTAGAGTAAATTTGTCAGGAATTCTTTCTATTCTATAGCTAACTAAATCTTTTATTTTTTTGTTAGTGGTTGAATAAGATATATTGTCTCATTTTGTCACAACCACAAACCTGATCTAATATGGCACTGATATCAGTCACTCATATGCATTGTTAACAAATAGAACAAATTAGACTAATATCATGACCTCAATGAGATATAAATGAATAGAGAAATCAGAAACCAATGTAAAGAGGGGAGAATAAAACACAATGGAGATATAAGAAAAAAATAGGCTTAGAATCTAGGTTAAATGACTAGATAAAAGAATTTACTTGGAATTATTTGAGAGCTAATGATCTGCATGCACAATAATAATTTGGTATGTCTACGTAGTTTGAAGCTGGAAAATTGATATTAATACACTTTTTTCTTCGGAAAAAATCATAAAACATTTCTTTCTTAAATTTATTTATTTAACTTTTAACATTCATTTTCACAAAATTTTGGGTTCCAAATTTTCTCCCCATTTCTCCCCGCCAAAACACCAAGCATTCTAATTGCCCCTATCACCAATCTGCCCTCTCTTCTAACATCCCTCCCTTCCCTTCTCCCCATCATCTCTTCTGTCCTGTAGGTCCAGATAATTTTCTATGCTCCATTACCTGTATTTCTTATTTCCTACTAGTAAGAACAATACTCGACAGTTGTTCCTAAAACTTTGACTTCCAACTTCTCTTCATTCCTCCCTCCCCACCTTTTTCCTTTGGGAAGCAAGCAATTCAATATAAACCATATCTGTGTAGTTTTGCAAATGACTTGCATAATAGTCATATTGTGTAAGACTAACTACATTTCCCTCCATCCTATCCTGCCCCCCATTGCTTCTGTTCTCTCTTTGGATCCTGTCCCTCCCCAAGTGTTGACTTCAAATTACTCCTTCCTCCCTCTGTCCTCCCTTCCATCACCCTCCACACCCTTCTTATCCCCTTCTCCCCCATTTTCCTGTATTGTAAGATAGGTTTTCATACCAAAATGAGTGTGCATTTTATTCCTAACTTTAGTCTAATGTGATGAGAGTAAGCTTCATGTTTTTCTTTCACCTCCCCTTTTCTTCCCTCCACTGAAAAGTCTTTTGCTTACCTCTTTTATGTGAGATAATTTGCCCCATTCCATTTCTCCCTTTCTCCTCCAAATATATTTCTCTCTCACCACTTAATTTCATTTTTGTAAGATATGATCCCATCCTATTTAATTCACTCTGTACTGTATGTGTGTGTGTGCGTGCATGTGTGTGTGTGTGCGTGTGTGTGTGTGTGCGCGTGTGTGTGTGTGTGTGTGTGTGTGTGTGTGTGTGTGTAATCCCACCAACTACCCACATACTGAAAAGTTTCAAGAGTTTACAAATATTGTCTTTCCATGTAGGAATGTAAACAGTTCAACTTTAGTAAGTCCCTTATGACT
>CM053769.1:376134932-376173538 GCA_028658325.1 Potorous gilbertii | reverse complement strand
TAGAAGAGAGGGCAGATTGGTGATAGGGGAAATTAGAATGCTCAGTATACTGGAGTGGGAGGAGGGGAAAAATGGGGAGAAAATTTGGAACCCAAAATTTTGTGAAAATGAATGTAAAAAGTTAAATAAATAAATTTATATTAAAAAAGTAAAATTTAAAAAAATTTAAAAAATAATAAAAAACAATATTATTAAAATCATCCTATTTAGCTATTTTCTCCTTAATTACCTTATTTACTATGTGATGAAATTATAGTGACATGTGACATTATATTATTATATTATAGTGATTTAAATGTATATCAACTCCAGTGGAAAGTAAATAAGTTTCTTGAGGAAAGAAATTGTAATTATTCTTCCCTTTATATGTCCGACATTGATTGTCTTATGCAGAGTAAGAAGCTAACAAATTGTTGGAGAAGCCTGAATTAGACCAACTACACATGAAATAAACTTCTCTTGAAAGTAACACAATTTTATAAGTGCTGAAAGATAGATTTTCAAGATGTGTTAAAAAGGAGAAGATTCCAAAATAATTATACACAATACAAATGTTAATGTCATCTAATAAAGATGACTGAGATATCAGTACCTACTTATCCAGGTGCTTATATTCTCATTTCTATAAAATCTTGATGAGAAGGGGCCATGCATGCAATAAGAGTTTAACTATTAACTGTGATATTCACAAACAAGTTTCTAAAAGAGTACGTATATTCACCATCACAAAACATGGAGAGACAGAAAATGTCTTACTTACTGTCTCTCCATCTTACTGTCTTATATTGTGCCTGTTGTTAACATGATTACAAAAATGCATTTGATTCATTGGATAAATACAACCTTAATAGGTTTCCTTAAACAAGTTATCTTTTATGCATATGTCAAGATCATGGAAATTTTATGACATGAAATCAATTTTATTGAATGATCTATAAATTATTATCAAGTAAGATATTGAATAAGGTGATACGATGGTCAAAAGTTTTTCACCAAAGTGGAAAATATTATCCTATGCAAAGTCCAAATAACACATTTTAATCAATTCATACTATATTATTAAATACATTCACGAATTCCAAAACACTGTACTACATCAGGTCAACAGGTAAAGTAGTTCCTGATCAATGAAATCAAGAACAATTTCACTGTAGGAACAATTTTCCAATTGTTTCTTATGGAATAGATTCAATTCTCTGTTCAATAGACTGAGGAATCACTGAGGGGCATGGCAACCATATGGAACAGAGTAAGAAAAGTTATGAAAAATCTAGAGAGGGACTAGGAAAATGGGAAGTAGGAGGATCTGCCTAGAACAGATAGTATGAGCCACCAGGGACTACTGGGTTAAATCTAATGAACATGTCATTGAATATCAAGATTCTCTATTTCTACCTGTTCATGATGACATTATGCTGATTACATTGAGGGCTATCAAAAAGATCTATATTCTCTCAAGATCATTCTAGCTATCCACATTGGGGAAAAAAGTGAACGAAAAATTCAGATTGTAAATGTTATAGTATGACACACAATTGAATGAGTCACTACTTCATTTGGATCACAAGTATACATACATACATGTATGAATATATATGCATGTATATAAAAATATATACCTTTATAGGCATACATGCATATATGTATATATATATGTATGTATGTTTAAGTAGGATGTGATGACACATGTCTATAATTCTTGTTACCAGAGAGGTCACGAGTTCAGAAGTTATGAACTGTTACAAGGCTAAAACCAATTGGATATTTGCACTATCAGACATAAATATGGTGATTTCCTGGGAATGGTAGGCTGCCAGAATTTGACAGAAAGGGTAAACAAGGACAGATTGAAAACTGGTAGGTCAAAGGGTCACATAAAAAGACCTGATCTCAAAAAAAAGTATATTTTTGTATGCATACACACATATAATATGGAAATATATACATATAGAGATAGGTTTATATAACGTATGTAATAAAAATCTTAGTGCCATTTTAACTTTCAATAACTTTGGAAATATAAATGCTACAAGCTTATAAAAACATTTGAAAGGTTTATTATTTATGTTTTTAAAATACTGATAGACTTCTTATTTCAATTTAATATAGCCACTGGTGGCTATATAGTGATCTAATCAATTTTGAATTTTGTAAAAACTTATTAGTTGCTGCTCAATGAAAAGATTACATCTGTAACCTTGAAGGAGATGGGATCTGAGCCCCTAAAAAGAAAAGGACCATGTCTTTGGGATATGAACCCCAGAAAGGAAAAACCCTGGACTTTCTCACCTGACCCAGGTCCCTGGAGTTTGCCTGAGGCAACCTGCCCTTCCAAGTTAATTAATTGACCTTTTGCGGCCCTCATTGTCTGTATCGGGCCCCACCCTAGACCATCACTACTTAATTCCATCTAGACCGCAGAGTGAATGTAAATAGCAATTGTTTCTGTTTTGGCCAGAAATCTGAGAATCTTTGATTGATTTTTTTAACTGGATAAAAAAGACCATTTTTTGCCCCTTTCTTTACCTAGCCTAAGTATCTGGGGCAATCTTCTGTCTTCCTGATTTATATCTTGCTACTGGATCTAGATAGCTTTAGAGGAGAAAGTGAAACTGGTGGCTTTGCACTGCATTCCCTCATTGAAATCCAATTCACTTGCAAGTCATGACATCACCTCTCAGATGTCATAGTCCTCTTTAAGAAACAACAGTTATTTGAATGTTATCTCTCCTTTTAGACTTTGTGCTCCTTAAAAATGGAAACTATGTTTTGCCTTTTCTTTTCTTAGTATCTCCAGTCCTTAGTGCAGTGCCCAGGTACATATTAGGCAATTGATAAACTTTGTTGGTGCACTAACTCACTTGTGATGAAGGATGAGTCCTGAGGCTTATCAGTAGAGAATAGTATCACAAAAACCCCAAGAAGGAAAGTTTCAAGGAGGAGAGGATAGTCCAAAGTGTCAAATACTACACAGGGATCAAGAATGAGACAGAAAAGATGGTGAAATTTGCCAACTTTAGAGGAACAACCTCAATTGAGAGATGAAATTGGCCATCAAATTTCAAAGGACTGAGGAGTAAGAAAAGAAATGGAGGAAATAAATGTAAACAGTTATAGTTTTTTGCCCCTATGTCTCCAGCTTAGAAAGGAGAAGAGATAAAAGACATAGTTTGAAGAGATAGTAAAATGTAGCAAAGTCCTTAATTTGTGATGTGGAAGATTTGGTTGTGTTTGAAGGTAACAGAAAAAATTAGTAAAGTGCTTAGAACAATGCCTGAAAGATACTTAATAAATTCCTCCTTTCATTCTCTCCCTCCCTTCATTTTTCCTTTTTTCTTTCCTCCCTCCTTACTGCATTCTTGCCTTTCTTCTTTGCTTTCTTTCTGCCTTCCTTTTTTTCTTCTTTCCTTCCTTCCTTCTGTCTCCTTCCATTTGCTAGTTAACTAGCCTTTGGATAATAAAGAATTGGCAATGGGAACCTCAAAGGCAAAAAATAAAACAAAACCCCCAAACAACAAAAAACCTCAATAGATTTCTAAAATGGGAAGAAAAACCAATTTGTAAACCGTTCTTCTAGGTTTGAAATTAGGATCTACCTTCTAAAGCACAAGAGGAAGAAAGGCTCCAGTCAGTGTTAAAATGGGCTTCTGTCAGAGTGCAGATGAGGGCTCAGCTTGAGGCTGTCACAGTTTGGAGGAGAATGAGCACCTATGGTTTTGAGTTTGCAGAGGGCACACCTGCCACTGAGTGCCATCCTGCTATCTATATTTTTGGACAATATTTGGTTTTGAATGCCATTTAAAAAAATGCCTTTTGCATCAAACTAGCCATTATGACTAATTAATCCCTTAAAGGAAGAAAGGGATATTTGATAGATGTTTAAACGGCCTTTAAAAAATTGTTCTCTTTATAGAAAAAAAAAGTATTCAGAAATAGGCTGTAATTCCTTAGGTTCTAAGGGTTAAGGGAAAAATGGACTATCTGTAGATTTGACTTGGCAAGGCATTTTGTATTTTATCTTCAAAAACAAAAGATCTGTGGTCAGTACAACCCTGGTATCCTTAAGCAAATGGTACTTCTTCTCTAGGACTCAATTTTCTTATCCTCAAACTGAGAGAAGTAGAATGTGTGTGTGTGTGTGTGTGTACATACACATATATGTACATAAACATACATCAATACATAAGTACATACACACAAACCTGTAAGACAATTAATTGTTGACACTGCTTACATATGAGAAAGTCAAGACATAGAGTTGGAGGGATTTCTGCTCAAGGTTGCAAAGATTATGAGTCAGAACTAAGACTTGAAGCCATATTACCATCCTGCAAGTGTTTTTTCTATTACTGTAGCATGAAGTGGAATTTTTTTTCAAATTAGTAGAAAATTTAAATTGAATAGTATTTTAAAGAAAATGTAGTTCTGTTAATTTCAAATACTGCATTCATTGTACACTAAGTTGATGTTCAGTAAATGGTAATGGTTATGATATAGGCTATAAACAGACATGGACAAGTAAAATGAGAAAAGTTAATGAGAAAGTTACAATTCACCATAAGCTGATATTATGTGATTTTTATATGCTAAACATAAAAGTCCTGATTCAGTTACTTGGAAAATTTACTTAATAAGAATAATGTATATCCCATTCAATTTCTCCCAACTAATGTAGTAATTTTAAGGATTCACTATCTATTATATATGTAGCATACTTTTCATAGAAGTAGTTGTTTTTAATAGTCTATTAATAAAGCAGAACATACTGATAAGATAATAGAACCTGAAATTACATGACCTGGAAGTTCAAGTCTCACTTTTGCTTCTTATTAGTTATCTAAATTTTGACAAGTGCATTATGTTTGCCCAGCCTTAGCATTCTTGTCTGTACAATGGAAATAATAACACTTGCACATACAACCTCACAGGTTTGTTGCAGATGGTGTAACGAGAAAATGCATGGAAGAGTGCACTGCCATTTGTTGCAAAGCAAAATCTTTGTAGATATAAGAGACTATCAGTGCGGAATAATTCATATACTGTCAAACTCAGTCGATGTATTAGATACTTTTACTGATTTTTTTCTCTTTCATGCTATCATATCCACTTGTTTAAGAATACATTGTTAGGGGACAATCAATGTGTTTGGATGTGTAAGTAAAAGTTAACTGCTTATTATTCTTTGTTTTTAAATTGAAGGATCTTAGGTAAGTGATCCCATGATAGAGCAATTCCATAAATTGAAAGTGATTTTTAAGTATACAAATTTATACATATATCCATACTTACTTAGTAACCAGCTAATCTGAACAAGAACACTCTAAAACCCATAGCTCTACTTATTCAGTTCCTACCCATCTTTGAAAGTCCAATGCAAATTCAATCTATGCCAAGGTCACCCCTGTATCTGTGCCCCCAGGAGTTTACTTCATTAAATAATCTCCACCCCTTCTCTAATTTTTAGTTTTGCTTTCTCCAATGATTCCCTACTACCTACAAGCAGCTAGAAATTCTCATTAAAAAAAAAAAAGATAACCTTCACTTAATATCCCCATTTCTTCAGGATATACTATTATCTTCCAGTCAAACTCCTAGGGGGGAAGGGTGGGGAGAGAATTTACTTTCATTGCCTACATATTTGTCTCCCATTTACTTCTCAATCCAGTCTAGTCTGGCTTTACATCCCACCTCCAGACTGAAACAACTCTTCCTAAAATCATCTATAATCTCTTAGTTGCCTAATACAGGCGTGGGGAACCTGTGACTTCTAAGCCACAGATGGCCTTCTAGTCCTTGGGTGAGGCTTTTTGACTGAGTCCAAGTTTTACAGGACAAAACCTTTTATTAAGGGGATTTGTTCCTGAAGTTTTATTTGGTCAAAGGGTCACACTTGAGAACCTAGGTTCCCCACTCCTATGGCTTTTACTTGATGTTAATCCTTGACCTTTCCATAGCCCTTGACACTGTTCACCTCCATTCCCTCCAGGATATTAGATCATCTCTGGTTCTATAAATTGGAACAATCAATCTTAAGCACTTTTGTTTCTGGTTCATTCCTATCCTGTGTCCTACAAATGTGTCTATCCACCCTGGATCCTTTTCACTCTTTTCTTTATGATGTCTCTATTTCCTCAGTACCTCTTATTGGGGGTAATTATCATTTCTATGATTCCCAAATCTATGTATCTAACATGAATTTCTATCCTGAGGTCCAGTATTACATTACCAACTATGTGCTGGACATCTCAAATTGGATGTCTCAATCATTTCAGACTCAACAGGTTAATAGTGGAACTCGTTATCTCACCTTCCTCTGTATCCCTCTTCCCAGCTTCACTATGTGTGGAAGATATAACCTTCCAGCAATGTAATAGCACAAATATTTTGTCATCCTCAACTCCAGCCTCTTCTTCTTCTGCCATGATCAATAGATTAATATTATCTTGCTGATTCTTCCTCTATGAAGATCATATCTTTCTCCTCTTTACTCACATGGCCACCACTCTAATTCAGGCCCTCATCTCTTTTTATCTGGACCATTTGGATGAGTCTTCTAATTGCTTTCTTTGCCTCCAGGGTCTCCCCATTCAGTTCATTCTCCACTCAGCTATGAAAGGGATCTTCCTAAAGTTCAATTCTGACCATGTCACTCTCCTATTCAATATAATCTGATGGATTGCTATTACTTCAAATATCAAATTAAAGATATTGTTTGGCATTTAAAGTCTTCATAACTTGCCTCCTTCCAACTTTTTCACTCTTTACAGCTTACTCTCCTCCATGGATTTTATGACCCAGTGACGCAGGCCTCCTTATTGTTCCTTACACAAAAAATTCCATCTCTTGACTTCATGCATTTTCACTAGGAATCTCTCATGCCTGGAATGCTCTCCTTCTGAATATTCACCTCTTGTCTTCCTTGGTTTTCTTCAAGTCTCTGGTAAAATTATACCATCTACAAGAAGCCAGTCCTGGTTCTTTCTTAATGCTAATGCCTTTCCTCAATGACTATCTCCTATTTAACTATTATGTAACTTGTTTATAATAGTTGTTTGCCTATTATCTCCTCATTAAATGTGAATTCTTTGAGCTTAAGAACTAGTTCATTTTTTTCTTAGTGACCCCAGCACTTAACTTAGTTCCTGGTTCACAGTAGTTAAATTAAATCAAGCCAATTAGTATTTACTAAGTACCTACTTTTGACCAGACTCTATGCAAAATACTGGGGACATTACAAAAGCCAAAAATTCATTATCTTTTCTGTCAATTTTTTCACAGTCTAATAGTGATGAGGTCCCATATGAGAATGGTAGAAGTGTCAGAAGAAAGAGTTGTCACAACGGTAGAAATGACAGGATTTAACTAATTAAATATAAGGGAGGTGAAGGGTGAGAAAAAGTGAGGAGTCATAGGTTACACATCTGCATAATTGGAAGGATAGTGGTACCCTTGCCTTTAATAAGAAATTTAGAAGGGAACAGGATTTGGGGGTGAAAGTTTATTATTCAGTTTTGGAAATACTGAGTTTAAGAGATCTATAGGTAGTTATCTAATAGACAACTAGAGATACAAGACTGGATATCAGGAGAAAGATTCAGAATAGAAAATTATATATGAGAGTCATCTGCGTAGGGATTATAATTGAAACTAAGGGAAAATGAGAATACTCAGTGAAATAATTCTGAGAAAGAAAACATGTCTAGGACAAAGATTTGGAGGATCCCCATCATTAGTGACCATGACAAGGATGAAGATCCAACAAAAGAGACTAAAGAGTAGTGAGACAGCAGGAAGACAACAAGGAGAGACCAGTGTCAAGAAAAACCTAGAGAAAAGAGTAGATTAAGGAGAAGAAGCTGATTGATTTCAGGGAGGTTAAGAAGGATGAAGATATTAGATCTGGCAATTAATATTGTACATGATTAACAGATTCTGGTTAACTTGATTAGACACAATAAATATTCTTAAAGTATAATTAGGACCTTGGACAAAGAGTTTCAATGGCTCCCAATTTCCTTTAAGACAAAATACAGACTTCTCTGGCACTGAAGATCCTCTGCAATTTGGTTCCAACATATCTCTTCATACTGATTAACCATTATTCCCATTTATATATTAGACGTTGCAGCCAAGCTAGTTCTACATGCTATTCTCATATATTATGTTCTATTTCCTACTTCTATTGCTTTTGAAAGATTATCCCTTATACTTAGAATACTTTTCTTCTTAATTCCCTTTTGACTCAATTTGCATTCCTCCTCTCACATAAGATGATTTTTAATACACTTTTGTATTAGTGTCCCACCACAACCCCTAAAATTACTTTGAATTATCATATATTTTGTATTTTTTTATTTGTATAATAATTTTCCTCAAGTAGACTTTTAGCTCCTTGAGGGCCAGTACTGATAACTTTTTCTTTCTTTGTGTGGGTGGGATCAAGGGAGGAGGGGTGCATTGAAGACTCTTTTTATTCCCAGTATCAGGCACCATGTCTCATAATGCTTGATGAATTGAATGAAATTCAATAAATATTGATTAAGCACCTACTATGTGCCTGGAACTATGCTAAGTGGTGAGGATACAAAAGGAAGCAAAAGACAATTCTTGCCCTCAAGTAGCTTTTGATCTAAATGAATTAAGTTAAAAGAAAAGATCATAACTTGATAGATCAAAGATTTCAAGTGTGATAAAGGTTTAGAAGTCACTGAAATCAGCTCTCTCATTTATAGATGGAGACAGTAAAGCACAGAAATTTGAGTGACTTGCTAAAGTTTACACAGACATTGAGTTCCAGAGTTAGGATTCAAGAATTCTGAAATCTGAATTAGTGTGTCAAAGAAAACAAGAAAATTTATGACATAGAGCGGGACAGAAGCCACAGACAATACTGGAAAACTGAGGGTGAAAAAAAGTACCTTAGTCCAAATGCCTTAAAACAGAAAGATAATTAGGACAACCTAGGAAGCTCTCCTTTAAGGTATTCTTTCTATTATGAACACTAAATTTAAAGAAGTACAAAAGTTATTTTAATAACCATTTCAGCACAAATCAGTAATAAAAGTGGCAGCCTCTCACCTAATTCCATTTTAAGCACTGGAAAGTCACACTCACATAAAGATTTAGAATTGATGATGATGTGAGACACTCAAGTGTTTAATATCAGTTAACTTTATAACATTAATTTATGATTCTACCAGCAAGTCTACTCAAATAGTGCTGTTTTGATGACAATAGTCATTTTTAAATGCCATTATATTTAGGGGTGGAGGGTAATGACTTTGAGTTTATAATATTGTTTTGTTTCTTCTTATGTATTTCCATAAAACAAATTATCAAGGTTTTCAGTGAACAAGTAAAACAGAAATGCTCTGGAAGAAAACCTAAGTTCATTTCTTATGAGTCTGAGGGTGGCTGCTTTCTTTACAATTTGAGTTAACCTTTTAGAAACAAAACTTTCTCCATTTAAAAAAAATTCTTGAATTGAAGCAGGACTCTGAAATATCCTCATTTCTTTCCAAAAGGGAAAAGGTTATTCATCTTAACATCAACCAACCAACAAAGAAAGGAGTATCATAGAATTTCAGAATGTGAAAGAACCTTTAGAAATCATTTAGTCCAATCATTTCATTTTATGGATAAGGTCACTGATGCCCCAAAATGGGGAGTGAATTATCTTTGTATACTTTGAAAGACATTTTTGGTAACTTCATTAACAATAATAACCCCAACGAAAGTGCAACCATGTTGTTATGGGGTCAGAGTTAGTGTATGGCAGTGGGAAATTAGAGGAATTAGAGACGTATGAAAAGAACTTTAGGAGTGTGAAACCATTATACTAGCTGTGAAAACTACTCAGGAACCCTGAAACAAAGGGCAACTTGGGCTCTGGTAATACCACTGAGTGGGGCAGTATCCTGATCAATAAGATGCAACTGTTTCTATGCTATGAGTTAAGGACAGAGACAGAGTGGCACAAGTTGGCAGAATGAGGGTTCACAAAACTATAGGGATGATCAGCTTGATACTGAGGAGAATATTTGTCTGAGACATTATATTTGCTACCATAATAATTAAGATTAACCACTAGAAATAACAAATGTCAATACCTCAACTACTGGAAATGTTTCAGGGCAGATGGAATTGATCACCAATGTGGGCAAATGATGAGTGTTCATCAAAAGGGATAAAGACATGAATATTTTAATTTTGTTTACATTCTACATAATACTGTAGTATGATGTATAATAATAACTTTGTAATCAGTGCTATATAAAAACAAATTTGGAAATACATCTTAGTGATTATAGACAAGGGCATCCTATCGCTTGTTGTCAGTACAACCTTCAGCATCAATTTAGACAATAAAATACTGTGCTGGTTTTGTGGATCCAAAACAATCAAAAGAGAAACTTCATTCTAAACCTAAGTTAAAAGAAATAAGAGATGAAATTGAGGAGTTAAATCTCAAGGGAGAAAATTTGAAGAATACAAGATCATTAAAAACATGGTATAATGAACTGGGACTGAGGAAGACCTGAATTTAAATCTAATCTCAGACACTTCCTATAGGTGAAGGTTTAGGTAAATCACTTAATCTTTGCCACAAGTAGTGGGACTAGATAAGATCCATGATAATTGTTTCAAACATTTCACAGTGTAGCATGAATCTCTAGCAAAGCATTTTACCAGCTTTCTCTCAGATATGACTCAACCATTCTTTCATAACAGAGAGTATAATATAATAGCTACTGAGAGAGCTTATAGTAGTAAGCTCTCCAATTTCATATCAATTATATTCTTGTGTACTTTATAAAAAGTACTTTCATAATATATCACGAAAACTATAAATGTTTATAAGAAAAAATATATGAAATAAAGACCAAAAAAGGTATGTGAAAGTGTCCCACAGGTGTAAACATGATTTATTCCCTCAAAAATTATTAATTAAATTGCCTAAGAGTGTGGTAACATTGCCTTTATTTATGATTACAAAGCTTTTGAATTAGTTTCACATGTACGGCTTATCCATGCACAGTGGATATATAAAATAAAACCAAGTGTAAGGAGAAAACCAGAGTACTTAACAGAGATTTAAATAGTCCCTTTAAAAATGATTATTTAAATCAACACCAAAATAAACATGTCAAGAACAATTGTTCTTAAATATGCCATCTTTCAGGGAAACTCTTTAAACCCATTATGTTTTTGCCTATCCTTAAATTCATTACCATGTTTCCTAAATAGTACTAAGTAAACCTTTTAAATTAAAGAAGGAGTCAAATCACAACATCTCATTCATCACTTTATGTACATTGATTATATCAATCTATGTAGCTCAGCCCACAAAAAATACAATCATCCAGAGGCTCATTCCTTTAGTGGGAATCTTTTTTGAGGGACATCACAATGTCATTTAGATTCAGTAAGTATGAAGTTCTTAATGTATAACAAAATATGATTTTTTTTAAAAAGGATTTGAACTTAAATTCAGGAATCAATTCAATTAATATTATACTTCAAATAATCTGATCTCCTCCAGGCAAGACAGAGTGAATATTAAATTATCTTTGAGAAAGTTGGGTGTCAGTTAAGTGGTGCAGTGGGTTCCAGGCTTGAAGTCAGGAAGATTTTTTCCTGAGTTCAAATCTGACCTCAGACACTTACTAGCTGTGTGAAGTGGGGCAGGCCATTTAACCCTGTTTGCCTCTCTTTCTCATCTGTAAAATGAGTTAGAGAAGGAAATGGCAAACCAGCATCTTTGCCAAGAAAACCCCCAATGGGATCATGAAAAGAGTTGGACATAAATGAAGTGAATGAACAAAAATAAAATGTCCTAAGAGACTTAGTGGTATCCTGAAATGGAATCAAAATGGACATATATTCAGAAGTAATTAATACCTATTCAACATAAGACTAAATATTCATTGTTGAAATAGTAAAATGAATTGTAAGAGATCTGGAAAAGCTCCTAACCAAAACTTGTAAAATTCAAGCCCTAAAAACTATGGCAGCAAAGAAAAGTATAGGCTTATCTCCTAAAATGGAGGAAGAAAATCAATAGACATTCTCAGAGAAATAGACATGTGTATACATACATATATAATGCAGTATACATATAACACACATGTATATATATACGTGTGTATGTCTGTGTGTATGTGTGTGTATATATATATATATATATATACATAATGTATATATACATAAATACACATGTCAAAAACTTGCAAAATAGTTTTGGAACAACCAGCTATTACTTCACTGAGGAATACTAAGGCCTGACAACAGGTATGCTCTGCTGAGTAAGTCATATAATCTATAGTGGTTTACCTCTATGTGGAAACTATTAAATAGATTCAAGAATGTAATCAAAATATATTTCAAGGGATATAACCACATAATATAACCAGCAACAACAAAAAAGTCTTAAATAAATGTCAAAGTAATAACAATATGTTTGTAGAAGTGGAGGGATTTTTTAAGGCAATTCTTGATTAGGTTATTGTCACTAGAAATCAGAAAAGAGTAGTGCTTAAGGAGTCCAACCTTGAAATGGAAATGGTAGAATTGGACTAACACATCAAAGAAATTTACAAAAATTCAGTACCTATCCTATTCCTATGTTACCATTATTCATCAACAACTTGCTATCTTCCATGCACTAATGAATGACAAACCATACTACAAATACAAAGCTCAAAATAGCCTAGACAACCAACAAAATATACTGGAGTTAGAGTATTATGACAGAAAACTTTTGGCCATCCTTTCCTGATATAACATTTCCATAGAAATTTAAGAACATTATTTTAAATAGATTTTGCTATACCAAATATTCATAATCTCAAAGTTATAGTAAAAATAAAAATCATAAAAAGCATTAATTTTGAAAGGACTAGAATAAGAAATCAAAATAATATGGGAATAGGAAAAAGTACATATCTTTTCCATCATAATGGATTCTTTTTCTTTTACAGGTTAAAAAAGTCACTATTTATAGTTGAATAAAATAATTAGAATATAAACTCACATAGAATTGCAAAGGAGATTGAGTATATTGAAATAGTCAGTGAAGTTTCAAGCTAGGACATAAATAAACTTATGTCCTAATGAGTTTATTCAACTATAAGTAGCGATTATTTTGTTTACCTGTGAAAGAGTCTATAGAACATTAAACATAAGACAAAATAATAGCATAGTGATTTATCCTAGAGCAATTTTTCTCCAATCTCCACTGAAAAGATAAAAACAATAAAATAATACAAATAACAATAAATGAAACAATAAAGACTAGAAATAAGTTTACGTACTTCATCTTCTTTGATCTTTACAACATCATCGTCATCGTCATCGTTGTCATCATCATCGTCATCATCATTATTTTCAGTTTCATTTTACAGGGGAGGAAATTGAAAATCATTAAATTAAGACTTTCCCATGGTCAAATAGATGATAAATATCAGACATAAAATTAAAACTGTACTCTTTCTTTTCTCTTAGTCCAATACTCTATCAAGCGATTGTCACAATCTAGTATGTTTAGTGTTTAAGTAAAGTGTAAGAGTTCCTTGATTTTATAGTTCTATCTTAATTAACAAAATAGTAGTCTTTTTTTTGTGGGGGATAACAAAGAAATGGGAAAATCAGCATTGTCTATGCCTGAAATTATTTATTGTCTAAAGAGATATGTTGTAGTTCAAGAGGTTACAAATGTATAATCTCATCTTTCTAGTTTTAATAGCTAATAACTGTACTGACTGTGTTTCAATATAATTGATTCCCTTTGTAGTCCTACATATTTTATTTTTAACATCTGAAATTGTTATTCTTAGAAGGTATTCATAAGCGCTTAGGAACTAGGAATTTTCATCCCCCCATTTTATAGATGTGGAAACTGAGGCAGAGAGGTTAAGTAACTTGTCCATGGTCATACACATCTTTGAAACATCTGTAGTATTATTTCTTCATTCATTATTTCTTTCTTTTTGTCTCTTTAAGGAACAGCCAGGTTCTAGAATATTTTAATATTCTTTCTTTTCCTCATGACCTAACACGATAAAATACTGCTTTGTATAGTGTGCTGAATAGAAAGACAATATGCAGAATATTAAAATACATTGGCTGATAAAGAAATCATTGAATTTTGCATAAAACAATCCATTCTCAAAATAAAGTTGGATATTTGAGAAAAAAATTCATCAAGCACAAAACTTTTATTTTGGCCTGTCAGAGAATCACTCTCTAACAGATATTAGGTAGCCATCTACATTGAATTCCCAAAAGCAATTATAGAGTCAGATACTTTTGATGAATCATTTTACCACTATACAAAAAAAAAAAAGAAACATACAGTAAGGAAGTTTTCTACAATTATGTGTAATTATGTTCAGAAAATGGACCTTTTTTGCTACTATAATTCATATCTTATCACCAGTCAAAACACAGTAATGTAGTATAATCAGTAGAATATTAGGAGTCAAATGTAAGATTTGCTTCTAAGCCAGTTCAGTCTCTCATTTGCTTAGGTAGGTAACTTAATACAACTAAACTTTATATTCATCATCCATAAAATAAAAACTAGCTGATATCTAAGATACCTTTAAAAGTTAAAGATTTCTCCTATGATAATATGCTACCATGAATTCCCTTTGCAAAGAGCTACAGCAGGGGTTTCAACAATGAATCTACATTGACATTATTGTGAGAGTTCTCTGTCCTTAATATATCTTCTCCATGTAGAATCAAGAAGGGAGATTTGATTTACATCACATTGATTATAGTAACCTGGGTGACAAATATGAATTGTTGGATTCTCTGCCATCTTTTGTTGAAACTTTCAGATACCTTGATAAGCAATGAATTATAAACTGTCATGTTTGTCTTTCTTTTCCACTTTAAAAAAATGTATTGGAACCCTTCTTTAGACATGGTAATACTTTAAGAAAGAACTCTGAATGATTTGCTTGTATTTTCTAAATGTACTAGCTGTTCAGATTTTATCCATATGAAATTATTCATTTGCATGAACAAAGAAAATATTTGATTGCTGCAACTTTCAGGAGGGGAAACGTGATGGTGGAGTAGAAAACCTTCTAGACAAACTCTTCAAAAATTCCCCTTCAAACAACTTTAAAATAATACCTCAAATTGAATTCTAGATTGTCAGAGACCACAAAAGATCAGAATGACATAGTTTTCCAGCCCAATGCAACATAAGAAGTTGGAAAGAGAGATTATAAAATGAGGGAAGAGGCTTGTCTAGAGTTCACATGGAAGAAACACCAGTAGTGGGACTAGGTGGTGAGGGCAGAAATATCAGTAATTTGGGAAGCTCCTGAGCCAGAGCTAGTAAAGGAACTTGGCAAATGGCGAGAAAGAGATTAAAAGGTTGCCCCATGCTACCATTAGACACAAGATAAGATGCTGTTAGACAACTCTGTTGTCTATACTCATTTCTGAATCATAGTTCAAGGGCAGAGGGAAGCATTTTTGGTCAAGAAAGTGGAAGTCCTGAGGAGCAGTATTTCTTCTGGTCCTAAGGGACCAGGGTCAATGAGGAATAGTATCAATTGTAATTCCAAAGAATCAAGGACTCTTCCTGGATAAGGACCAGAGTGCAGAACAGAGCAGTGATGACATATCTTTCCAGATCATACAACCTTCAAACACTGAAAACTTCCAAACCACTAGAACTAGCTTTAAAAACAGTGGAGTAAAAAACCTGAAAGTTAAGAAATAGTCCCTCTTCTTCAAGCCAGAAACAGAGCCCAACAATAACATAAAGTTCCAAATCAATAAATAGGGTGAAAAACATGAGCAAACAAACAAACAAAAAGAATGTTACCATAAAAATCAAAGACACTAACTCAGAAGATGACAATAAAATAAACAAACAAAAAAGCTAGAAGCAAAGCAAAAAAAAATGTGATTTAGATAATAGTCAACAATAATTCCTTGAAAAGCTAAAGAAATATTTCCAAACTCCAATGAGTGGTGGAGAAAAAATTGAGTAAAGAAATAAAAGCAAAGGAAGAAAATTAAGAAAAGACAATTAGTAGCTTGGTAAAAGAGGCACCAAAAATACTAAAGAAACTACCTTAAAAACATAACTGACCAAATGAAAAAAAGAAGTACAAAAGCTTGGTGAAGAAAATAATTCCTTAAAAATTTGAATTGCCTAAGTGAATGATTCCATGAGATATCCAGAAACCATCAAACAAAGAAAATAATGAAAAAAAGATTAAAGAAAATGTTAAATATTTCAGAAAAATAATTGACCTAGAAAATAGATCAAGGAGATATAATTGAATAATTATTGGATTATCTAAAAGTCAATCAAAAAATGATCGTAGTCATCATATTTCAAGAAACTGTCAAGGAAAATTATTGTGATATCCCAGAAACTGAATGTTAAATAGAAATGGAAAAAAATTATGGATCATTACCTGAAAGAGATCCCAAAGTGAAAACTCCCAGGAATATTATAAGCAAAATTTCAGAGCTCCCAGGTTAAAGAGAAAATACTTCAAGCAAAAAGTAAAAAACAAACAACTATTTATATACCATGGAGTCACAGTGGAGATCACACAAGACTTAATACACACTATATTTAAAGAAGAAGAGAGCTTGAACTATTATATTTCAAAAAGGCACAAAAGTTGGAATTACAACCAAAAATAATCTACCCAGAAAACTAAGTATAATTCTTCAAGGGAAAACATTTCATATTTAATGAAATAGAATACTTTCAATCACTCCTGATGAAAAGACCTGAGCAAAATTTCTTAAAAAATGACTTTCAAATATGACTCAAGAGAAGCACAAAAAGGAAACCATGAAAGAGAAATCATTAGGGACTCAATGATGTTAAAGGTAAATAATACCTTCCCATAAGGGTAGGTGGTACATATATCTTCCAAGACGATTATTAGGTCAGATAAAAGGATTCTAAATATGAACTAATTATTCTGGGATGATATAAAAGGGATGGATGAGAAAGAGGGGTGCAATGGGAGAAGGTGAAAGAGAGAGGAAGAATGGAGAAAATTATCTCATATAAGAGAAATATACGAGGAGCTTTTATAGTGGAGAGAAAAATGGTGGAAGAGTCAGACTTTACTTGTACCTTACTCATATCTAAATTGGTTCAAAAAGGGGAAATATATATGTAAATATAATTTTACATACACACACACAATATCTGTGTTCATTTGGTGAGAGAAATCCCTCTTGTTGAACAGGGAAATAGGAGGTAAAGAGGATTAAAAAAAGGAAGTCAGATAAAAGCATCAAGTGTTCAGAAGCAAACAGACTTTAGAGGAAAAACAAGATAAAAAGAGAGAGAACTGGACAAATAGGAGAAACTAGGATGGAGAGACATGCCACAACAAGCAATCATAACTATGAATGTGAAAGGGATAAATTCACTAATAAAATGGAACCCAATAGCATAATGGATTAGAAACTAGGATCCAAAATATGCTGTTTACAAGAAACAAACTTGAAGAAAACACACACACACACACACACACACACACACACACACACATTTAAAGAACTGAGAAAGAATCCATTATACTTCAGATGAAGTATAAAAAAAAAACAAGGGTAGCAATCATTTCAGACAAAGCAAAAGGAAAAATAGACCTAATTAAATGAGTTAAGCAGGGAAACTACACCTTGCTAAAAAGATAACAGACAATGAAGTAATATCAATGCAAAACATGTATGCACTAAATGGCATAGCATCAAAATTCTTAGAGGAATTGTTAAATAAATTACTGGAAGAAATGGACAATAAAAGTATGCTAGGTGGGGCTCTCAACTTTCCTCTCTCAGGATTGGTTAAATCTAACCAGAAAATAAATAAGAAGGCAAGGTGATAAATAGAAGCTTGGAAAAGTTCAATATGATAGACCTCTGAGAAAACTAAATGGACATAGAAAGGAATGTGCCTTTTTGTCAATTGTAGATGAGAACTTCACAAAATTGACCATGTATTAAGGCATAAAATTCTCACAAGCAAATGCAGGAAAGGAGAGAAATATATGATGCATACTTTTTAGACCATAACACAATTTTTTAAAAATGTCATTTAATAAATCATCATGGAAGCATAGGTTAAAAATTAATTGGAAACTAAATAATCTAATCCTAAAGAATGAGAGGATCAAAGAAAAAACCATATAAAATCAATAATTTCATTAAAGATAATGCCAACATGCCAATATTGGGGAGACACTGCCAAAGTAATACTTAGAGAAAAATTTCTAAATGTTTACATCAATAAAATAGAGAAAGGCAGATTGATGCATCAGAAATGCAAATATTTTGACAAATAGAAAAATAACACATTAAAAATTACTAATTAAATACCAAAATGGAAAGCCTAAATATCAAAAACAGATTTAAAAAATATAAATTTTTTTTTAAAAATTGAATAAATAAATAAAACTAGAGCTGTTTTGAAAATATAATTATATAGATGATCCAATTGTTAATTTGATTTAAAAATGTGCCGCTAATGAAGATGAAATTAATTATTAGAAGTTATTTTGCTCAGTTATGTGGCAGTAAAATTTACAATCCAAGTGAAATGGATAAATAAACACAAAAGTTATAAACTGCCTAGATTAACAGAATAAGCAATAGAATGCTTAAAAAATCCTATCTTAGAAAGGGAAATTGAATAAGCCCTAAATGAGCTCCCTAAAAAATATCCCCAGTACCTGATATATTCACAGGTGAATTCTACCAAACATTAAAAAAAAATAATACCAATGGAAAGCAAAGATGTCTATTATCTTTATTATTATTCAATATACTAGAAATGCTAGTCACAGCAATAAGACAAGAAAAAGAAATGAAAATAGGCAATGAGGGAAAAAGATAATCACTCTTTGTAGATGATAGGATGACATAAAGAGAGAACTCCAGAGAATCATCTAAAAAAACTAGTCAAAAACAACTAAAACTTCAGGAAAGATGTAGAATATAAAATAAATTCACATAGGTCATCAGCATTTCTATATACTACCAACAAAACCCAGGAGCAAGAGACAGAAAAAGAAATTTAATTAAAAACAATTGCAGGCAATATAAAATACTTGGGAATCTACTTGCCAAGATAAACCAAGGAATTATATGAACGCAGTTAAGAAACACTTTTTACTCAAATACATATCTAATCAAGTGGAAAAATACTAATTCCTCATAGGCAGATTGAGTTAATATAGCAAAAAATGATGGTTCTACCTGAGTTAATTTGTCTATTCAGTGCTATACCAATCAAAACTACCAAAGAATTATTTTACAGAGCTAGAAATAATTACAACAAAATTCACTGGAAGAAGAAAAGGTGAAGAATAACAAAGGATTCAGGGGGGGAAAAATGTGAAGGAAGGAGTATCAGATTTGAAATTATATTACAAAATTGTAATCAGAAAAACAAGTCTGGTACTAGCTAAGAAAAACAGGGGGAGGTCAGAGGAATAGATTTTCTACATAATATGCAATGGTAATTGACCATAGTAATCTAGTGTTTGATAAATCCAATCATACAAATTTTGAGGATAAGAACTCACTATATAACAAAAAATTGCTGGGAAAACCAGAAAGCAGTTCGGCAGAAACTAGATAAAGTTCAATATCTCGCACCAAATACTGAGATAAGGTCAAAATAGATAAATGATTTAGACATAAATGTTGATAAAATAAGTCAAGTAGGTGAATACGGGGAAAAAATTTATCTAGTGTATCTGTGAACAAGAGAAGAGTTTATGATAGAACAATGAATATTGGAGATTATGAGGAATAAAATAAATAATTTTGGTTGCATGAAATTAAAAAGTTTTTGCAAAAACAATACTAATGCAACCAAAATTAGAATGAAAACAAAAAAAGCGGGGGAATTTTTGAAACAAATTTCTTTGATAAAGATCTGCCTTCTTAAATATATAGGGAAGTGAGATAAATTTATAAAAATACAAGCTATTCTTCAGTTGGTAAGTGGTCAAAGGATATTGGAAGGTTTAAAAAGGAAAAAATCAGAGTTATCAACAGATACATAAAAAGATGTTTCAAATCACTACTGGTTAGAAAAATGTTCATTAAAACAACTCTGACATACCACCTCATACCTATCAAATTGGCTATTATGACAGAAAAAAGGAAATTACGAATTCTGGAGAGTATGGGAAAATTGTTATAATACAGTATTGGCAGAGTTGTGAAGTAGCCCAGTCATTACGGGTCCAAGGGGACATAAAATGGTGACACCCTTAGACTCAGTAATGTCTCTTTTAGGTCTGTTTCAAAAAGATCAAAGAAAATTTAAAAAGAATTTATTTATACAAAAATAGTTATAGATGATCTTTTTGTTGTGTCAAAGATTTAAAAATCAAGATGCCCATCAATTGGGAAATGCCTAAATAAGTTATAGTATATGCTTGTTATGGAATAGTATCATGCTATAAGAAATAATGAGCAAGATGACTTCAGAAGACCTGGGAAGGCTTCTATAAACTCACACCAAGTGAAGTAAGGAGAAGCAGGAGAATATTGTACACAGTAACAGCTATATTGTAAAGTTGATCAACTGTGAAAAACTTACCTACTCTGATCAAGACAATGATACAAGACATTTTCAAAGAATTTGGGATGAAAACTACTCCTCCAGAAAAATGCTCTCCTCCAGAGAGAAAACCGATGAACTCTGAATGAAGGTTGAAGCATCTTTTTAAATTTATAAATTGTTTTATTATTTTGTTTGTTTTTTTCTTTTGTAATGTGACTAATATGGAAATGTTTGACATAATCTCACATGTATAATCAAAATCAAAGTACTTGTCTCCTCAAGGAAAGGGGGAAAGGATGGAAGCGCAGGAGAGAATTTGGAAATTAAAATTTTAAAGAATGACTTTAAAAATTACATGTAATTGGGAAGTACTTAAACAAATAAATAAATAAATTTTGAAAATATTTGCTAGATATCCAAATATTTCAAACAACTAAACATAAATACATTTAAAATATTTAACAAAATATTTAAAACATATTTTATAATAAATATAAAAATTGATATTTTTATAAAAAGAGTATAACCCAAAAGTCTGAACTCTGGATACAATTTTTCTATATTTACTTGTAACCTCATTTTCACATTTTTCTCAATTTGACTTTCTGATAAATACTCTCCTCCTATTCTATATCAGTCCCTGTTGACTTCCTTCGGACTCTGAAGATTCAATATATTGAACACCACTTGTTTCTTTTTATCCTCTGTAGTTGATGTGTGTGGTCTGGTTCAAAGGAAACATCTAAAGCCTAAAAAAATCATTTCAAGGCTCCTCAGGGAAGCTACAATCTGATATTAAAATCAAGAGAGTAAAATAATTTTAAGAAAAGGAAAATTAGATGTGAGATTTTTCCCTATCTGAAACTATAGAAGTTTGATGACTGTGGAATGAAAACTTGAGGAATAGGTGTTTTGCTCCCATTTAACATTGCTTCAAGTTAATTCAAGTACCAGAGTTCATTACTCTTGCTATCTCTTTCTATAGGATTCATAATATTAGAAAAATGAAAAATTACCAAAACAATCTCATCCTCCACTGGCGCTGTTGTGACTGAGGGCAGCACTGTCCTGGACACCTTTTCCACTCCTCTGTGGTTCTGAAGGTTGGTAAAATAATTGACAGCTGCAAACTCAATAAGGGCAGAGAAGACAAAGGCAAAACACACAGCTATGAACCAATCCATGGCCGTTGCATAGGACACCTTTGGTAAAGAATGCCTAGCACTGATACTTAAAGTGGTCATGGTTAAAACAGTGGTAATTCCTAAAAAAGAAAAAGAAAGAAATGTATGGTTTTAGAACTAAGGATCCTATAATGAGGTCAAATAAGACAATGTTAATGAAAAGCATGAAGGAAGTGCTGAATTAATGAAAAAAATTAGCAATTATAATGGTGCTTTTAAATATTATAAAGGTTGACTACAAACATCAAGAAGCTGAGAGCTATTGTGATTGCAGAAATTTAAGGACATTTGTGTCTTCCTTGAAGTCATTCAATCCTCAAACTTCCTGTCCTTTCTAATGAATCTTTTAGGAAAAGGACAGAAGTACATAGAGGTAAAATACCTCTCTTCCACAGGATGAGATGATTATTAAGGTCTCCCAAATTCTTTAATTTCATCGGTTTAAAATTGTATTGAAAATAACCACTTATTTATTCATGAGGAATTTGGTTTTATTCTAACCTAATTCCAACTATATTATTCCCTTTTCCTAACAATGTAATAGACTGTTAGGAAGTAAGGAAGTATCAATAAAAATAATAGTAAGAGTAAATCTTTAAAATTGTTTTAAAGTACTTTACATGTCATCACACTTAACCCTCACAGCAACCTTGGAAGGTAGGTGCGATTACTTACTCTTCCTATTTTACAGATGAAGAAACTGGGACTGAGATTAAGTGAGTTACTTAGGGTTACAAAGGACTAAGTGTCTGACATTAAAATCAGGAGAGGAAAATAAATTTAAAATTTGAACTAAGATCTTCCTGACTTCAATTTTGGGTCTCTATCTACTGTACCACCTAGCTTCAGTGTATTTAATAACAATAACAGCAACATCAACAACATTCGTATAAGCACACTAAAGTTTGCAAAGTGTTCTACATGCATTTGATCCTGGCGACAGTCATGTGCTGTATTGTTGTTGCCATTTTGTAGATTAGAAAACAGAATCTGAGAAAAGATCATTGAGTTGACCACAGCCACATAGGGTTTATAGCAAAATTTGAAAACTAGTCTTCCTGACTCCAAGTATAGCCATTTATCATCTAGAGTAAATAAGTAAACAAGAAGATAGATAAATGATTAAAAAACAAATAAAAGAATAAATGAGAAAATTTCAGTACTTAATTAGGTCCTACATCAGTATTATATTGACTATGTTTTATTTTTTTAAAATTACAATTGGAAAACGAACAGAGCTATCTATTCATGCAAGAACTTAGGTATAATTTATATCACTGCTTATTTTAGAATGTTAATTATCACTACCATTCTTCAAAGATTAGTTGGGGGAAATCTATATAAATTGTAGATGAAGTCCATTTGATTTCCTGACTAACTCAGGTGCATCTAGTTGGTACAGCTGATAATTTCATTCCTATTTACTTCGACAAGTAATCATCATGTATCCATTATGTAGCCAACACTATCTTAGGCACTGAGGGAATAAAGAAAAATGTCACTATATGTCACTGGGTCCTTCCCTCAAGGAGTTTTCAAGATACTCATATAAAAATGAGCTTCGTAATAGCTTGTTCTATATTACACTTTTGTTTTTAATCATTTTTAGGAAATAATATCAAACTACTCCTGGGCACACACTGATTGTCTTTTGTACTGGGAAAGTCTCATTTGTAAACCTTTATCAGAGTATGACTTTTTCTTAATTTTAGGGTTAATGGAAGAGAGTGTTATTGGGTCACATTCTGAATCATATAAGGATTTCGATGTTATTGTGAATTTTAATGTTGCTTATAACTAAAGATCATAGAAACAAAATCCCATAGTTTTAAGTCATAGACTCCTTGAGCTTGGATTTCTCAGCTATAAAATAGAAGAGTGGGGCTTTATAACTCTTGAGGTATCTATGAAGTTCTAATCTGTGAGTAGGTTGAAGAGACACAGGATATTTCATTTTTACGCTAGAATGTTCAAAGTGAAAGTGACTTTGGGAGATATGTCTGCTCAGCTTCTCCATTTTGCAGATGACAAAACTAAAAGACAGAAAGAGTAAAGAATTTGCCCAAAGTCACCTAGGCTGGGAATGGAAGCCTATTCAAAGCCAGCTCTTCTAAATCCCAGGTCAGTCCTCTTGTACAAAACATGCTAGCATTAAAAATATTATTCTATTATTATATTTGCTTCTCTCAGCTAAGATTCTTAGTTGTGCAAGTTTTTTAATAGTTCTTTATATCAACTTGAGTCTAGAATCAGGTTAGACTGAAGTCATTCTGGCACCAATATTGGCAGCCTTGTGCCTTGAGTGTTAGCTACTTTTCTTCGTCAAGTGTTTATCATCCAATTCAATTCCATATTGTGTTGTTTTGGTTTTTTTTTTTACTTATTTAATAGGAGGAAAATTCCATCTAACTATTGACCTGTCAAGTTATAAAATAACTATGTATTGCATTAAATCAAATTGAACTGAATTTGTATAATTTTGGACTAATTTCTAATTAAAGTAGCCATAATCTTACTGCTTTTTGCTTAAGGCAAACTAAGATAAGCTTTAGAATTAGAAGGGTCATCTAGGAAAAAGGAATTCAGAGAGGTGGGTCACTTGCTCATAGATGGGAAAAGTAAGAGTCAATCCCAGGTCATCTCATATCTATGATCTCTCCACTGCACCAAGCTTTCAATTAATGTCCTTTAGAAGTTTGAAGTTGACAACTAGTCACTTTATTTCTTTAGCCCACTGATCTAAAAGAAAAAGACAGATAATGAAAAAATGGGCAGGGTCAAAGTCTTTATAGTTGCTTATATTCTAAGAAACTTGGTGAGACAAAGAGCTATGGTGCAAGGGACAAATATTTTGATGACAGGAAACCTGAATTCAAGCTATTCTGCAACTGTAACCTTGAGCAAGCCTTAGTTTTCCTGAATCTCTCTACTCTCATTTGTAAAATGAGGGTTGGATGAGGCCATTTCTAAAGTCCCTTCCAGCTCTAATATTAAGATTCTAGATTTCATTTTGCAATTCCTTTATGTTTCCAACAGTAACAAGATCATGCTAATATCAGTTTTAAAAATATGTTCATATTCGTTGACTCAAATGATCTTCATGACAACCTATCAAGTAGGAACTTGAAGATTTACTATATGCGTTTTGAAGAAAACGCATATAGTAGCTGAGGTCCAAAGCAAAGAAATTAATACCCCAAAGTCAAATAGTGAACTAATTAACTGAATCAACAGCTCAACAATTTTTCTGAATAAGCCTGAATGGGATAAAAAGACATTTCTATAATCTTAAGCAAACAGCAGAATGTTGGCTAGTACACATGAATTGAAATAATAATTTAACAGCACAAATCATCCCTTTTTCAATAGCCTGACATTTCAGCTTAATATTACTTATACTATGAAAAATATCTATAAGCCTAGTGGGAAGAATATATTATTGCCTAGGGATAAGGATATCTGCTATGTAAATTTTATAGTGATATATTTTATGGGGTAAAAAAAATACCTTAAGTGAAGAATATATAGACATCTATGAGGGGAATACATTTCTCATTTATATGGTTATTGGTAATCAATGAATGACATATATCTATATGCTGACAAATTTTATAATACCATGAGAAACAGTAGGGGATCTGGGTCAGACTGTCCTCAGACACTTAATTTAACTACGTAACCATGGCGAATTCTCTTTACCTCTCAGAGTCTCAGTTTCCTCCTCCACAAAACTAGAGGATAATCATACTCACAAAAATCTTTTCGTGGTAGCATTGTATTGGATTCAGAGTTGGAACTGGGTTCAAATTCCATCTTTGTCGCTTTCCAGTTGTTTAGTCTAAAGAAAGTCACTTCACCTCTCTAAGCATTAGATTCCTTATTCATAAAAGACAGTGTAGCAGATTGAATAGAGTGCTGAACTTGGAGTCATAAAGACTCAGGTTCAAATTCTACATCTGATTCTTACCAGCTGTGGGCAAATTGCTTAGCGTTTTTGAAACTCAGTTTCCCCACCTGTAAAACCAATGTGGTAATATCTTGTGGCTGCCTCAGAAACTTATTGTGAAATTTAAATTAAATAATTTATGTGAAGAACTTCATAAAATTTGTTGTATTATAGCACTAAATATAGACTTTCCTGATTGCCTCAATTGCCAGCGCCTTCTCTCCAAAGATATGCTATGTATTTATAGTGAAAATGTTATATATAAATGCATATTCACATGCATATTATATCCCCTCTTTTAATGGGAGTTCCTTTAGTTTTCCTATTTATTCTATGTATCCCCCATGCTTAGCCCAGTGTCTGGAACACAGTAGGTATTTAATATAAATAATCAGTTGTTGTTGCTTGTTTTTGTTCTTACCTTCCCTTTGTTGATTATTTCCAATTTATCCAGTCTATCTTGTTTATATCTAGCTATTTCCAATTTATCTCCTCTTTACACTCTGAATTCCTTGAGAGTATGGACTGTCTTTTACCATTCTTTATATCCTCTGCTCTTATCACAATGCCTAGCATATAGTAGGTGCCTAATACATGCTAACCGACGGACTGACTGAACTTATAGGCTTATACTGAAAATTAAAATGATGCACTTATGAAAGCATCAGATGTCTATGAAAGGAAATTGTAAAATGTATAATGCTGGAGAAATTAAGCTATTATTTAACTTAAGTATCATATGTTTGTTTATATGCATTTTATATGCTTGTATTTTTAAATTTTTTATTCCACCTTTAGAACTTTTATTTATGGTAAGCTCATTTAGCTCTTTCAAATGCAATCTACAGATATAAACTACATAATGTCTACCTACAGAGCTGGAATTACAGAATTGGGGGAGGGGAGAAGGAAGGGTACATATCTCACAACTATATTCCCCATATTTCATTATGTTACTCCTTTTATTGAGAGTCTTTTAAATTCCACATTCAGACCTAGCTTCTTTTCTGTATTTCATTTCTTCAGGTCCAATTAAACACAAGCTAGGACCCAGGAAGAACACCAGTCACTATTCTTGGAAAAACAGTCCCTTAAGTTGCTCAAGAACATAGCATGGATGAGGGTCATGGTGACTGAGCCCTCTGCATAAGAAAGGAATCAGTTTTTCACTGGTAGATGGCAAAAAAAAACCAAACCAAAACAATTGCCATGAATATTCAATTAAAATATGGAAAGGATGTGAGGTAATGAATAAATGATATGAAGACAGAGACAGTAAGGCATACCAAAAACAGTTCTAGCAGGAACAGACTCCTTATTAATCCAGAAAGACACTTGAGATAGAATGACTGTCATAATGCAGGGAGTGTATATCTGTATCATGAAATATCCCATCTTCCTTTGCAAGTGGAAATAAACTGTCATGATTACATATTCACCTGCAAGGAGACATGTATATCAGGGTTATTGTTGTTGACATCATGCAAAAGAAGGAACTTAAAGTAAATCAAACAGAATTTTAAATTAGCATGTCCTGGGAGGAAAAAAAAAAAGAAGATGAAAAGCTCAATGCACCAAAAAAAGGAGGGGGGAAGAGGGACCTGATCGTTCGATAGAGCAAAGAAGTATATCCATTTATTCTTTGGACATTTTTGTCACGTACTGACAAAAGTAGCATCCTTCAAGGTCAAGCCACACTGCATACATCTACACACCTAGTGGAGAAATCAATTTTTAGCAAATCTTTCTGGAACTTTCAGGAGGGCAACTTCAGCTAGGAAATAATAAATAAAGTAAGGTCAACAAGGTATACCACTGGAAAATTGTGATCTAGTTACCAGGTGAGGGCTGCCACCACAGTGGCCAGATTCTTACCTGTGTTAGACTTTACTATCTCACTAGACACAGTCTGTCCAATCAGATCGTACTGTAGGAGGCTTGAGGATTCTTGAGGAACTTCTACAGAATAAAGAGGGCCCTTTTTCCATGTATAGATGATCTCACTTTTAGGGTAAGCATCTGAATTTTAAGAACATATTAGGCATAGCAATGAATCTTAGTATTTTTCTCCGATCAACATAAGCCATTTTTGTTTCCTTTTTTTGTAAGGAATGAGATCTAATTGTAACAAACTGAGCTGTCATTGTCATTTTATCTGGGAAGCTAAAAAACATTTCTTAGAACCTGCATTACTATATACATACAGAAGATGTGATGAATTAATTATACTCCCTGAATCATACTGAGAATCACAAGTAGCTGCAAGTTATTTGTGTGTTTTATAGTGATACTCCTTTCTAGCTCCCTAGGATACAGTTTTAGTTACTCAAATAATAACTTATGTTGAATAAGTTATTTGCATATGTGTGGTTTTTCAGACTTACAGCTGCCGAACTTCAGTGGACAAGCATGCCCATCCATAGGAAAGTTAACCAGTCTCATAGGGCAGTCAGCATTGATAGTAAGCCTAAAACACATTGAAAAAGAGGATGCTACATCATTATCTAGAAGGCCCTGAGGACCAAGGAAATATAGCTGTTCAAAGCTTACCTCATTGTGTAGAGAATAGTTCCATTCTGCATGATACGGAAGAGCTTGTTTGGGGTTGTCATGTTGTGAGCTATGGACTTTTTTCCATTCCTAAAAAATGTGTCAGGTGTCCAGATTTTGCTGACCATCAGATTATTCAAACTTAGAATCTTAGATGGGCCCCTGAACTTCAGCCTCTCATCAGTCCATGTCTGACGGAAGAAAACATCCATTGTGTACTCCTATGATAAGGCGAGACAGTTGCTGAGCTGCTTGATAATTTGTTAAACATCTTTCATTCATTGCTTTAATATTAGATTTTATTTTCTTTAAGAAATAACTAGAAAATAATTGCTCTTTGGGGAAATAGCCTGTTCAAAATGCTTTAGTCTCATTGCAACATTATTCTTCTTGTTTCTTGAAATATTTGTTGTTACTAACCCTGTTCACATACAGTAAAATAGCTATACATAACCTAACAGGAAAACAATTCTCTTAACTAAACACCTTCTGTGTGTTTCTCTCACTTTCTCTGCCTCCCTTCCCTCCATCTCCAAATTACCTCCACCCCATCCTCACCTATATGTCCTACTCCACCCCCAACCACATCCACATCTACATATCCACTTCCATCTCTATCACAATCTCCATATTTTCATTTCATTTCCATTATTCTAAAGGAGAATATAACAAAAATTCTATTGCATTTTAGGTTCAGAATGTTCATCTTGTCTCAATACATCTTATATCTTCTTTTGGCATTTAACCCTTTATTAAATGGGTACAGGAGTGTGGTCTCACTTTGCCTACCAAGTGCCTTTTCATCCTCAAATCAAAGTTCAGTTATATAGTTCTCAAAATATATTATTAATTCCAATATTCCATTGTTCAGTCAAGAAGTCTTTTACGTATATAGTTAAAATTATGTGTAACTAAATTTACTTCTCATTAAAATTTGTCTTCAAAAACAATGTTTGGTACTTTGAAAGTAAATATGTGATTGTATCAGAACAATTTTTACTTCTTTTCTCTCCTAAGACTTCAAGAAATATACTTTTGTAAAGTTGGATTAAGGGACAATATTTGTACCTAATCTCCCAGGTCCTTTTTTATCTCTGGCTTTTATTGCCAGCATTTGTTTGAGACAAAATGTGACAAACATGGTCTGAATTTATGCAGTCAAACTCTGGATTCTAGTGTCAAAATTCAACAGTATGATGCACTTTGGGGAAAAAATTTCTAGGCCTTCCTTCTGACCACCCCTCCCCCAACCCTTAGCCAGTCGGGTCTTCAATAATAGCAGTGGAGAAATTTATAGCAATTGCCACCATTAGTAAAGTTCAACAAATACATGCTGCTTTTTCATATTATTAAAAACCTTTAAGGCTCTGGATAATGCAAGCTCTCCATACTCATTCAGGCAGGCAGTCCCAAAGTGAAAATCTCTTAAATCTCAAGTTCTTGTCCTTCCTCTGTTTCCAATAGCTGATAGCTAGAGGCTGAATGTAAAGGAAGACAGCAGTGACACTTCCACTATAAAATCTAGCAGTGCTGGAGCAATGACTATGGATGGTGTTTGATGTTGTTTTAATGGATAGGTTAAAATATTACTTGAGGACATCCAAAGAACACCACTAAGTACTTAGTTCTCAAGGGCTAGCTTAGAGTTTTAGTCCTATTTACCATAAATATGGCTTTCCAATACTTAGTTGTCTATCCATAAAGTTGACTGCATCATACCTCCCTGGGTGGTTCCCTGTGCCATTTCGTAAATTCTTCTATGTTGGATTTCAAAAGGTAGCTAAACCACAAACATTAAATGTTTTCTCAATCTAGTTGTTACGCACTTGGAACCTTAGTATCCTTCTCCCAACCTGATAATCCCCACTTCTTCACTGGGAAATAAAATTTTAACCACCATTTTTGTTTGTTTGTTCTTCCTTTAATAAACCTGAGGAGGAAAGACTAAAGAAAATCATTTATAAATTGTTCAAGCTTGGCCCCTAATGGGATTGTCTAGGAGATTAAATTCAACAACCTACTCTAAAAAATACCCCCCTTCCAATATGATGGGAAATATTTCAATTCAATTAGTTCAGCAAATATCCATCAATAACTTTCTAAATGCTAGGCATTAAGTATAAATAAGTGAATCCTGTATCATGGACCTAAGGCCATGGTTAAGTGGAAATACTAAGTATATCTCACAATTTCTGGTCTTAATTCCTACTCCCAAAAGAACAGATTCTTTAGCATGGGATATCTTGGAGCACTTAGCGCTCCAAGTACACTTACCATTTCCACATCAGACACAGGACCAAAGCTTGTAACATAAATATCAGTTTTCACTTCAGTGACAGCACCTAAGATGAAGGTGAAAAAGAGTGAGGGTTTTTTTTTCCCCCTCTTATATCTTAACCATATAAACAAAATTAAGGAATTTCCGAAGGGCTACACAAAAAAAATTCAGCAACATTCTGCACTCAGTCTTTTCTTTCCTAGGAATCCCTAGTTCCATTCAGTTGTGAAAATTCACTTATGCCAACCCAAACTAAAAGATTTAAGGTGAGCCTAGCTCCTGGATTTGCCCAATTACTTTGCTCAGGCTGTGTAAGATGTGGCTGAAAAAACAAAAACTTCAACAGAATTCAGTTAAGTTTCCCTTGCAAATAGTGTGATCATGGAAGGACAAGAAAGGAAGGAGGAGGAAGCTGTTTGAGGATAAAGAATAATCAAAATTTACCCCCTCTTACCTCCAAATCCTGGTCGAAGTCTGTTGTCATAGCCATCTAACAGGTTGTCCAGTATCCTACTGATATTCTTTGAGTAGAGGTTTCCTTCATACATAGGATCACCCAGGGCATCATCCAGGCTGCAGATAAAGGGAACATGCTATGTGGCTCTCTCGCTCTCTCCCACCCCATCTCTTTATTTTGTTTGATCAGGATCTCAGAATATAATTTTCTCCTCCATTCCCCTGATATAAGGAAAGAAAGGAATTGGGGTAGGGGAAACACTTACCATAAAATGATGTACAGCCACTTCAGAAGTGAGGGCATCCTGCAGTGCTTTGTACTCTGCAGGGGCTTCCCCTTCCCCACCCTCCTCTACCAGTCTACTGGAGCAATGCTTCCAAGACCTTACATATCCCTTGTTCTTATTCTCTTCAACCCAGTGACTCAGTGGATAAAGAAGCTGCTGCGGAAGAGTTTGAGGGGAGTGTACAAGTAGGTACCCCTCTTTCTTTGACTTCCCTCTCTTTTTGGGGAGTTTGTAGTCTTAGACTTCTTCACCACCACTCAGGCTTCCCTGACTGGCTCAGTTGGATAATGAGGGTTTGAAGGGACAGTGCATGGTGAGAGAGCAGTGACAATAATAGAATAAGGCATTAGGGGAGATTAAAAGGAAGAAATCCACGGCTAGTTTTGGCAAGGAGTTAGCAGGCCCCATTAGGGAATCTGGAAAAGCAGTGGCATCTTGCTGATTGAGATTATGTTCAAAATGGGCTCAGCATTTATTATTTTTATGGTCCACATATTCCTACTCAGTTCTTACTACATTGTTTTGTTTTGTTTTTTAATAAATGGTATTTCTCTTAAGTCTTCATTTTGATTTTTTCTTTATTAATGATAGACCTTTTCTTTATATTTAAAAAAATGCCCCAATTTCCTGCCTATGAACAAATAAAAACACAGAAAAAGGACTCGAGTTTTGTTAGTATGTGTTTTGGTTTTAAGCTTTTTTATTGTTTGCTTTCTAAAACCAGGAAACCTCCCACCCCCAACTCAAACCCTTTTGAATTTCTCTTTATTTTCATTTTGCAGTTCCAAATTCTTTCCTGTCCCCTCTCCAACCTATTGAGAAAGCAGGAAATATGATATCCTTTTATACATATGTAGTGATGTAAAACATTTCCACATGTACCTCCATTTTAAACACACAGCTTTTAAACCTGAGACTTGATGTGTCCCAGCATAATATTCAAAAGGATGGACAGTTTTTTATGATAGACTTCTTCAAGAAATTTAAATAACCAAAAGGCCAATATAACCCAGGAATTAATTCAAGAAATAAGCATTCTATATTTTTTGCCAGTCATAGAAATGCAGTCTAGAAAGAGCACCAAGAGTATACAGTACAAGGTCATTTGCAAAATGTTATGGATTAGGATGATGGAAGATTACGAATGATAGTGCCTCACAAGTTAACAGAAAGGAAACAAGAAGACAAGGAATTTCTCGCAAAACTGACTTAAACCTATCATGAGATAGCATTTGAAGATGAAACTAAAGGGAAGATGACAAGGAAAACAAAAGGAAACAAATCTGCCACTATTTAACTAGTGACTTATGTTTGTGTTTCCAAATTCCTAATTATTAATCTTTGGGATTTTGGAATGGAAAATGGAAATTCCAGGGACTTCTTGGCAATCATAGAAGTCATAAGTTCTTTTTTTTTATTTTTCATGATATTTTATTTATTGTTTAAATAACAATGAGTATACATTCACAATGGTGGTTAATTTTTCTATTATAATTAAATGTATTTTTACATAGTAAAAAGTTTCCAAAATTTTCAGTGAAAAGCTAATATATAGTAAATACCTAGTTTATTGTTACCCTGAGACAATATAATGTCATAACGATTTAAAATATGTCTGGCAATAAGGTGACTGATTTTCTTTATTTTTTTCTTAAAATACTTCAAATATTCCTCATATTCTTCACTCATCATTAGGGATATATACAAATTTTAACAAATAAGAATCAGAAAGTTTAGTTGTATTTACAAACAACTGTACAATATTCAAATCCTGGCAAATGCTCGAGTGTTCTCAGTATTATGTAACCCAACGTTCACATCTCCTAACAAGGTTAGTAGCACCACAGAGAATCATATGTAAAATTACTAATTTGAAGAGTTATTTTGCTTCCAAAACTCATAATATATTGGAACACCACTCAGCATACTCATTTAAAATATACTATGTGTATAAGCATTAATATTCCTTTTATTTGCAAAAATGGTTCATTGTTATAAGGATACAGGGCCTTGAATACACACATAATATGGCAATAGTTATAAGTAAAATTGATTAGAGAGTGACTGTTTCTCTCCTACATGCTTCTTCATAGTGCCCAGAAACATCAACTTTAAGATACTAAGGGTCAACATTTCTTTATCTTACTTTCAACTTAATGTGAAGGGATTCCATCAAATGTAATGTCTCCAGGTTGACTGATAGTCATTTATTTTCACAAATAATTTCCTCCAAATTCTAAAATAATTTTTCTCAAGATTCAGAAACAATATAAATGTCCAAAAATGCTGGGATATATGGAGGCACTTCCAATCATCAGGAATGATAGTGGTGTCACCATATTGGTATTATATATATATATATATATATATATATATATATATACATACATACATACATACATACATACATACATACATACACATATTAGTAGAATACCAATATGTGTATGTATGTACACACACATACTAGTACTATACGCAAAGCAGCACAGGTGCTTAAGGATATGAATGCAGGGAGAGCTGTTGGAACAAAGCATAGGTTGAAGGAGTCCATGATGGAAATGACACAATATTCAAGTCTCCTAGAAATAGTTTGAAGAAATCTTGATAAGAGGAAGATTGTAGAAGTAAAAAAAGATCACTAGTTCTTTATGGAAGAAAAAGAGCAGAGTGGTACTTGATGAGATAATAAAACGATCTATCCATATGCCTACTTCATCATCTATATTTTCTATGCATAACAATGACAATAACTCATATTTATATAGTGCTTTAAGGTTTGTAAAGCATTTTATCTCATTTTTTATGAAAGTATGAGAAGGAAACAGTCTTTTCCAAAAGCAGACATTCTGCGCAGTCACAGGAGATTGTGAGGCTGTGTGATGGGGAGAGAGGGGAAACATCCCACTCTATTGTTTGCCCATTTCCAGAAATTTTACAACTTTGCGGAATACAATATATTCTTAAAGACCCTCCTCAATCAATATGTGAGCACTTTACTACATATATATTGAAAGCATACAAAACTCCATGCCAAACAAGAATGAACAGGTAACTATATAATATTCTTCTAAGTAGCGTATTGTAATGCATAAAACAAGGAGGCATGTTCTCCAAAAGTGTGTACAATTTTTATAAAAGATGTCTTACATTAATGAAAAATTAAGTTTTCCCTAATAATGATGATATGTGTATACATACATACACAATACATATTATGTATTCAGAGATATTTTGCTTGAGTAATATGGTTTAGTAAAACATGCAGCCTTTAAAGAAAAATTCTCTCCTTGAAAAAGATCAAGACAACTAGAGGTACAAAGTAGATAAAGAATATTAATTCACCAGATCACATTATGCAGTTGTATAGAAATTAATTTCATCTACACACACACATACACACATACACACACACACACACACACACACCCTATACACACATATATAAAGACATTCATATATAGATATATGGGTAAGTAGGGATATAAATATCTATGATTCTATATTATCAATACCTGCATCTATGTATTTCTCTATCTTGAAGTCTATAATATCTCTGAATATATATCTACAGATTATCTATAGATATATGTGCCTAAGTGTGATGTATGTATGTATAATGGATAAATATTCTAGATTAACAAAGTGCAGACTCTAGATCTGCATAAGAAAAATGAAGAATAATATTATTACATTTTAGGGAGGTGTTCAGTGGCTTCAATGATGCTAAGTGGCTTAATGGTCATATTCAGCAGTGTACCTGGACTGCAGTATCAGTAGATTAATTAATGATGATGATACCACAATTCTGATGGATTTGTCAATTACATACACAGCATATGCGTATGCTTCAAAGAAAAACTACACAACATCATCAACATGTCTGTTGAAGAAAGCATCCTAATTATCATCCAATTAAATGATTTAAAAATGCTGTATTATCAATCATAGGAGTCAAAAATCAACTTTTCAGAGTCTACTTGATCATTTCAAGACATTAGATAATTCAAGGAAGGGTAGTGTACTGGAAAGAGGAATCAGATGGATTTAAATCCTTCCTCTCTTTCTTACGACGTGTGAATTTTGGCAAGTCATTTAATTGTTCTAGGACTCATTTTCCTCACCTAGAAAATGAAAAAATTTGACTAGATGGCCTTTAATATCCCCTGTAACTCTAAATCCATCTATGCCCTGTTACTTGTATGGATCTCAGCTTCTTTATCTGTAAAATTAGGAAGTTAAACCCTAAGATTTCTCCACGCTAGAATTCTATAATCATTAGAAGCCCTTGACATAGGGTAGTATTGATTGATTGCGGTCTCCCAAAGTAAAATTTGCAGATGGTGCCATGATGGCTACAAGATTAAACTTTTTTTTTTACAGTAGAGAGGTCATTAGTTAACATAGACCAAGTGCATCACCCAATGGTCTTGTCCACTCATTCATTTATTTTACCCATGCAGAGCTGCTTAGGAATCATTTCTATCACAAGTTTATTTGGACAAGCCAGTGAACACCATGATGAACTAATCAAACATTTTATTATAAATTTCCCTGAGGGAAAAATGTCACAAAGGAACAATTTCTATATTGTAATTGTAGATCATTTAATGATGCTGGAAGGGGTCTCACCTACCTGAATTCCAAGAAGCAGTGTCCTAATGGGTGGACATTTCATTAATTATAGATGCTAAATGACAACAGAGAATGAAATTAGAGTTATGAAATCCCTATTGAAAGGCATAGAAAATTAGACTTTTTGATTTCATGATCTTGGATAAGAAATCTGGAGTTCATTAGCCATACATTCTCTGGGTCTATCCTTTGTTCAGAGATTTAAAAATAATTACAATGTAAAGGTAAATGATTTCATAGAATGCTATGATATACATGGCATTATTACAGGATACTGGTGTATTATATGATTTTTGCTGCAAAAGAGCTATGAAGAATAATCCTGCTGGGTACTAATACTTCAGAAAAAGCAGGGAAGGGGATAGAGTCACATAGAGTATAGTAAGAAAAGAGTACTGAAATCATAGTAAATGTAACTAGATTCAAAATCTAACAGTCATTTCTGTATCGTGTGCCTTTGGGTAAGTTACTTAACCTCTCTGAACTTCAGTATCCTCATGAGTAAAATGAGGACAATATTTTAACTACCTGTCTCATGGGATTATTTGAAAGATGCAATGAAATTACATAGCCAATTGTTTTCCATAACTCAATAAACATGTGACAGTGTTATGTCAGTGAAAGGAAATTTGAAGATTTAAATTCTCATCTCTTCCTGCTCTTAATTCTCTACTTCATTACTTTGAAACTATGTAGACTTGTCTATGCTTCTCTTACCTTCTGCATGTTCTTATTGGCACATTTATTATTGTTTTATAGGCCTCCATAGTACATATAACATTAAAACCACATTTAGCATTTAAGTACCACTAATGCCACATTTCTATGGTTATCATTTTGTCTTTGATCCTAACACATTATAGCAAGGAATATTTTGTTTTCTTGCCAAGCTACTTTTTCTACTGTTTTATAGCAACATTTGATTTCATAATCTGTCTCTATCACTTGGTATGACTATCTCCCATGTACCCACACATTATGTGACACTTGGAAGTAACCCTTAAATCTCATGCCTTTCCCCCTCATATTGAGGAAATCTCCAAGTTCTACTGATAGGCCCTTTCTGATGTAAATTATCTTCATCTTTCCCTTTCCCTTCCTTACTGACACCATACTATTCTATGCCCTAATCACCTCATGCCCAGATTAGGACAGCAGCCTCTGTTGGGTTCATTAATGTTTCCATTAATTCTTATATGTCTTATATAATGATACCAGTCTATTCTTCCATTAGCATTTCATCATTTTATTCCACTGCTCAAAAACCTTCAGTAGCTATAGTTTCCCTCTGAGTTGAAATGAATATCTTGCTTTCAAATCTAGTTTACTTCACCTAGCAGACAATTATCACTGATGACTCAACATACATGTACCTGTCATTCACCATCCCTCCAAAATGTCATACTGAATTTTTGCCTTCAGGCCTTTATTCATGTTCATTTTTCATGAACATTTATTTCCTTGTGTCAATACAAAGTCTACTCAAGCCCCTGAAACCTTTTGCTAACCATGACTCTTAGAGGTCTCTCCTTTTTTTTTTTTTTTTGATAACGTTTATTTTATTTTATTTATTTATTTATTTTATTTATTATTTTAAAATAAATTTATATATTTAACTTTTTACATTCATTTTCACCAGATTTTGGGTTCCAAAATTTTCTCCCCATTTGTCCCCTTTCCCCTACCCAATACACTGAGCATTCTAATTACCCATATCATCAATCAGCCTTCTCTTCTTTCATCCCTCCCTTCCCTTAACCCATCTTCTCTTTTGTCCTGTAGGGCCAGATAACTTTCTATTCCCCATTGCCTGTATTTCTTATTTCCTAGTAGCAAGAACAATACTCAACGGTTGTTCCTAAAACTTTGAGTTCCAACTTGTCCCCATCCTTCCCTCCCCACCCATTCCCTTTGGGAAGGCAGGCAATTCAATATAGGCCATATCTGTGTAGTTTTGCAAATGACTTCCATAATAGTCATGTTGTGTAAGACTAACTATATTTCCCTCCATCCTATCCTGCCCCCCATTGTTGCTATTCTCTCTTTTGATCCTGTCCCTCCCCAAGAGTGTTGACTTCAAATTGCTCCCTCCTCCCATTACCCTCCCTTCCGTCACCCCCCCAACCCTGCTTATCTTCTTCTCCCCCACTTTCCTGTACTGTAAGATAGATTTTCATACTAAAATGAGTGTGCATTTTATTCCTTTCTTTAGTCGAATGTGATGAGGGTAACTTCATGTTTTTTTTTCTCAGCTCTCCTCTTTTTCCCTCCACTAAGAAGTCTCCTGCTTGCCTCTTCTATGAGAGACAATTTACCCCATTCCATCTCACCCTTTCTCCTCCCACTACATTTCTCTCTCACCATTTACTTTGATTTCTTTTAAGATATGATCCCATCCTATTCAATTCACTCTGTGCTCTCTGTCTTTGTGTGTGCATGCATGTGCGTATGTGTGTGTGCGCGCACGCATGTATATGTGTGTACGTGTGTGTGTATGTGTGTGTGGAGTCCCACCAGCTACCCAGATACTGAAAAATTTCAGGAGTTACAAATATTGTCTTTCCATATAGGAATGTAAACAGTTCAACTTTGGTAAGTCCCTTGTGACTTCTCCTTGCTGTTTACGTTTTCATGCTTTTTCTCATTCTTGTGTTAGAAAGTCATTTTCTTTTCAGCTCTGGTCTTTTCATCA